>JAVGVS010000030.1:3155210-3694583 GCA_032718565.1 Distichodus sexfasciatus | reverse complement strand
CCGACGCTTGTTTAAGATGCCAAACTTCATAGTAAGGAGAAAATAATTCCCCAGCATTTAGTGCCACATCAGTCTCAAAGGCTTTTAATGTTCAAAAACAAAGACGAGATCTGCAAAAGGATGAATGGCACAGGCTTCTTGTTGCCTAGCATATCCTATGATAATAATAATAATGATAACAACAATAATAATAATAATTTTATTAATAATAATAAGGCCAATAGATCAGATTTTTGTTGCCTGTCCAGATGCACATAAGCCCCTTTACCAGATTTCATGTCTCTACGAGTTAGAGTTTAGGTTGAACAATTTGTTTTGTCAAACAACAATAATTAGGATAAGAAGAAGAAGAAGATTTAATAAACAGAATTAAAACAACAGCCATCCAAGAACTATGTGCTCGGACCCTTAACACCACAGCTACTACTGCCATGCTTTTGTCATTGCTGTCATTGTTGTTGATAAATAATTAAATAAGCAAAAATCTTGTTCTATGATTGTGTGATTTTGTTCTATAAATGCTATTACAAATGGTGTGTGTGTGTTTTACAGGGCAGTGTGGGCACTGGTGTACAGGTGCTCTCTGTGTCCCACAGGGGCATTAAGCTCCTAAAGATGGTGAGGAGTAGTGAGATGGCCCCAGACTACTTCAGGGTTTTAAGGCCGTACAGGTAGGTTTTACCATACGACAGCTGAAAACACAGTGGCACACTCTAAGCCCAACCAATGACAACTCTAGAGCATAGGTGAACAAATTACTGTCACAAACAATCCATCTATGTACCCGGAATGTGAGTGGATGAGAGTTCCTGCACACCCACGGCTGGTTCCCTAAACCCCGGGATAGGTTCCGGTCCTCATGACCCCGACTGGGACTAAGCAGCTCAAATAATAAATGAATGAATATTTGGTGTTTGGTTTCCAGGAACCACAAGTTGCTCCTGTAATTAGGAGATGGAAGTCCCTCTGGATGAGAGCGTCTACTAAACACTGTAAATGTAAAAGTGTGATTATCTGTGTCTCCACCTCCAGCTACACGGACATCATGTTTGTCACCATTCCCTCCAAGAACATGCTGGAGTTCAACCTGGCCAACGAGAAACTCATCCTGTTCTCGGCCAAAGCTCCCCAAGTGAAGACCATGATCGACTACTTCATCACCGAGCTCAAAAAGGTTAGCTCTCTCTCGACTCTCGCACCGGGTTTGCGGCCGGTCTTTGCGTGGATGTTGGAGTAATCAGATTCTCTTTTGCTCTAGGACTCAGACTATGTGGTTGCTGTGCGTAATTACGTTACAGATGATCGAACATTGCTGAGTTTCCACAAAGGAGACATTATTCGCTTGCAGGCGATGGAGGGCCTAGAAGAAGGTGAGACTGCGTCCCAATGAGTAATGCTCAGCATTTTAGAATATTTGAAGTTAAAATTAATTATGGAGCTGGATTAAATCATGTAGTCTTGACGTCATATTGCAAACATATTGCTTGTCTATCTGTTCAGTGCTTGATAAGCAGAGCGGTTATGTTGCTCATTTAGGAGGTTGGATGTAGGGTTAGTTGTGGTGTTGTAGGATTAGATTTGATTGTATTTACAACCACAATGTTGACCTCAAGCCCCTGTGGATGTTCCACAGGCCACTGTTATGGTTGCATTGTGAAAAAGAAGGTGATGCTTCTAGAAGAGTTAAAGAGAGACACACCTGACTTTGGTGGGTCGGTGTGTGCTGTCTGCATGCAGTTTGCAGTGTTGTTGCCATTGTTTGCCTCTGTCTGCTTTCCGTCTGTTCTTCTGTAAATATGTTAAAAATTCTGCAGTGCGATTTCTTTTCCCCTAGTTTTCTACAGAGTTTTCACAGTTTTATTCATTATTTAAACTCGTGAGTTTTGCAGGTTTGTAAGATTTCTACCTTCCTACTCACCGTTCCTTTGTGCCGCCTTAAGGGTGGAAGTTTGGGGCAGTTCACGGCCGTGCTGGAGTTTTCCCTGTGGAGTATGTCCAGCCGGTGGCTGCTCCAGATTTTATCAACCTCCCTGTGGACAAGAAAGAGGAGCCCAAAAACCAGGAGGGGCATGTGGCCGCCTCTGCAGCGCTAGCTGTAGCCGTGTGTTCCGCTGCTGCTGCCCACCAGCTGGACCAGTCTGTCGAGGTTTGTGTATCTAGAATGGACAGATTCTGATATGTGGCCTCATCATGAGGATAAATATAACTATTAGCTTTACATATTTAATATATATGGATTGTTGGAAATGAAATGATTAGCAAACACAGTGCACTACAGCCACATGTGACCTCTGTAGTTGACCCATCCGTGAAGGAGCATTGGGCTGCTGCCGTGCAGTACCTGGGGAGCAGTGCTTTGGGACGGAACCTTGCTCACGAGTACCTCAGTGGTACCTTTACCAGTCTGGTGCTTGAACCGACAACCCTCTGATCACTTGGTCAACTTCCTAGCCATTACACTACCAAATGCCAATGACCAGTAGGGGGCAGTTGGCAGTTGGAAGTGTAACGGCTAGGGCGTTTTCTCCATAATGTGAAGATCCCAGTTTGAATACCAGGACTGGTAAAGGTACCCCTGAGGTACTCATTAGCAAGGTAGCGTCCCTAAGCACTGCTCCCCGGGTACTGCCTATGTCAGCCGTCCACTGCTCCTTCTTGGATGGGTCAACTACAGAGGTCAAATGTGGTTGTGGGGCACTGTGTGCTGTGCTGTGTTCACAATGACAATCACTCACTCCCTCATATAACATGAGACAATTTCTGTGTAACTCGTCTGGACCCTAGAAATAAATACTGTACCATGATGATGTGTGTCTCCTGTAGGTGGCTTCACCAGTCAGCGAGTATGCAGAGGTCCATACAGACTACAGCAATATGGAGATCGATGAGGCAGTCCTTCACGACAGCCAATACAACATGGTGGAGTTTGCCAAGAAATACTTCAGGGAGGCTCAGAGAAAGAGCAGGTCAAACAACTGCTTTAAATAGAACTTAAACTTTAATATAACGTTTATAGAGATCACAGAGGTCTGTCACGGCAAGTGTAGAACTCCAATATTCTGTGGCCTGTTTTACAGTGATTCTTACAAGCAGAGGTCCAAGAAGGGAAAAGAAGCCAGAGATCCATCAG
The DNA here is from genome assembly GCA_032718565.1 of Distichodus sexfasciatus. Taxonomy (NCBI): domain Eukaryota; kingdom Metazoa; phylum Chordata; class Actinopteri; order Characiformes; family Distichodontidae; genus Distichodus; species Distichodus sexfasciatus. The sequence continues at coordinate 3,691,453 of JAVGVS010000030.1, read as the reverse complement.
AAATGGTGAAATATTCTAAGGTAGAAAATAAGGGCAGTTTGTGGATATGCTTTAATTAAAAGAAATTTATCAAATAACATTATTTTAACCTTTAAAACTGTATTTGATGTGTTTTATAGTCCCCTATCCAGGCATCCCTGATCGAGTTCACTGATGAAAACATGAATAAGGTGGCAGCAGACATCTTTCTGGGTAAGACAGACATCCATTATCTCTAGATAAAATTCCTTATTTTGAAGTATTTGTGAAAACTAATAATCAGTTTTGTATACCAACAAATAACAACAAATACCAACAACTTAATTACAATAAAAAATATCTAAAAGTGAAGATTAATAAAAAATCTGCCAAAAAACAGGACTGTGTGATTTAAGGGCTGAACAGCTTTAAATCCTGACATATTTGCCTTTAGAATCAGTATCAGGATGAAATTCATTGCTTTGGGGGTTGGTAATTGGTATATACACTACCGGTCTAAAGTTTTAGAATACCCCAATTTTTCCAGTTTTTTATATTGAAAATTATTCAGTTTAATGTCTCATTGCACTCTGAATTAAAAGCATAGTACAAATAATTGGAGTTTAAAAAGAAATCATGGAATCAATTTATAGACCAAAATTCTAAATTCTTGACTCATCAAATAGCCACCTTTGGCAGATATAACAGCTGAACACACTCGTAGCATTCATTCAAATATTCTTCAGAAAGTTCTTCCCATATCTGTTGCAGAAGTTCTCATTAATGTGTGGCACTTGTAGGCTGCTTTGCTTTCACTCTTCTGTCCAGTTCATCCCAAACCAACTGGATGGGGTTTAAGTCTGGACACTGTGCTGGCCACTCCATGTTTTCAAGCTGACCATCTTGTTCTTTTTTCCTGAGCTAGTTCTGGCATAGCTTGGACTTATGTTTTGGGTTGGTTGGGTTGGGCTGTAGGATGAACCCCTGACCAACTAGGTGCATACCAGAGGGTACTGCATGGCACCGCAGAATGCTGTGGTGGCCGTTTTGGTTCAGCGTGCCTCTCACTCTGTACAAGTCACCGACCCTGGATCCAGCAAAATCTCCTCAACCTCCAATGCTGCAGAACAACTTTAAATTGTTAACCCAAAAAAGTGTTCCCTGAAAAAGGCCTTTTTGTATGATTCTGAAATGTACATTATTTTTGAGTTTTGGGTAAACTTACCTTTTTTTAATCTCTGGCAGTTCACCACTTACCTTTGTACCATTTCAAGCTATTCATTGGACTTGAATGACTTGAATTGCAATAAATAACTGGAAAAATTGAGGTGTTCTAAAACTTTTGACTGGTGGTGTATATATATATATATATATTTATACACAGTATACAACATACTAATATAAATAGAAGAATATGGATATTGCGGTAAAAACTACAAAACAAGAAATTTTAAAAAGAAAGGACTACTGTAGGTATATGCAGCAGCTATTTACAGAACACAGAATGAGGAAGGTCATGTGTGCAATGGATTTAAATCGTGCTAAATTATGTTTTGGGTTAAGACTAGAGGTGTTGAAATTAATCATGTAATCAATGCATTGATTCTGCATTGATGTAGTCGCAGACCATAATCGATTATATCAGGGTTTTTAACCTGTAGTCCGCTCCCCACCTGTGGTCTGCACCGGCACAGGGGCAGTTGGTGGCATAACGGTAGGGTGTTCACCCTGTGATCTGAAGGTCGCAGGTTGGAATCCAGGGCCGGTAAAGTTACCACTGAGGTACTCATGAGCAAGGTACCGTCCCCAAGGGCACTTGTTAGCTGCCCACTGCTCCTTCACGGATGGGTTAAAGGCAGAGCTCACATTTGGTTGTGGTGCACTGTGTGCTGTGCTGTGGTGTGTTCACAATGACAAATAATCACTCACTTTCATTGCAGGTGGTCTGTGACATGGTCTGATTTCACTACTGAAATTATGTTTTAAAAGTTATTTAATTTTATTTATTTTTTAAAACATTTCTAGATTATTCGGGCATCTTTATGAATAATGAATTTAATGCAAATACATAAATAGTAGTAAAAAATAAAATGCTCATCCCCCACATACTCGGCTTAGTCTGAGTTGTGGTTCCTGGGACAGAAGCAGTTGAAAAGAAGCAATGTGAAGTAATGTAGAAAAACTGATGGGCTGCATTGTGATATCGTATCAAATCGAATTGTTGACCTGATAATTGTAATGGAATCGAACTGGGAGACCAGTGAAGGTTCACACCTTTATTTAAGACAGACATTAAATAATTTGATGAAATATGTTGAAATGTGGAAGACTTTAAGAGAACAGAGGTGTTTGAGGTATCTGTCTCAAGCTTGTTTTTCTTTTCTCTTTTAAGCCATAATGAAGTTTATGGGGGACTACCCGATGAAAGGCCAAAGTGAACAAGACCTCGTCAGCACCATACTGAGGGTACTCCAGTTCACGCAGGGTGACCATGAGGATACATTTGCTGCCCATAATAAGCAGATTATTCTTTTTAACGTGAACTAAATTTCTCCTGCAGCTTACTGGAGAGTATGGCTTAATGAGGGATGAAGCGTACTGTCAGGTCCTCAAACAGATCACAGGCAACACCAGTCCCAAAACGTAACATCTCATTTGTGCTTACTTTTAACAGTTTAATGCTCAGACTTTAAACTGGAGTGATATTAGAGGTTTTCCTGTAACTGTTTTGCACAGGGAAAGTTGTCAGAAAGGCTGGAGACTTCTCTACATCCTCACTGCTTACTACCGATGTTCAGAAGTTCTGAAGCCCTTCCTGCTGAAGTACCTTTTTGATGTGTGTGCGAGCCCAGGAGTTCACTATCAAGGTGCGACACCATCATGGCCTGCTCATGTAACAGTGATTTACAAGGATTTGGATCAGTTGGTAGTGTAACGGTTAAGGACCTTTCCCATTATCAGAGGTTGCCGGTTCAAGTCCTGGACAGGTAAAGTACCACTGAGGTACTCATGAGTATGGTACCATCTCCAAACTTGGGACTTGAACCGGCGAACAGTGAAGGTGCCACTGAGGTACTTTTCAACATTGAGGACATTTCTACAGCAGTGGTAGTGTAACGGTTAGGGAGTTGCCCAGATGATCAAAGGATTGCCAGTTCAAATCTCAGACCGTTAAAGGTACCACTGAGGTACTCATAAGCAAGGTACTTCCCCCAGGCATTGTTCCCGGGGCACTGCCAAAAAACCGCCCCCTGCTTCATCAAGGATGCAGCAAATGCAAAGGTTGCATTAGGCTGCGGTGCACCTGGTACTGTGCTGTGTTCACAATGACAAGTTGGTTCTTGTGGTTGCCAGGCATTGCCAAAGCTTGTGAGCAAAACCTTCGGAAGACTTTCCAGTACGGTGGGCGTAATGAGCATCCAAACGGCATGGAACTACGGGCTATGCTGGTAAGTTCTGCCCTGTTTTGTTAATAAGAGATGATGTTTTTTCCTGTCCAAGCTGACACTGTTTCTGCCTGTGTTCTTGGCTGTCACAGGCTGGCAGGAGCTCCAAACGCCAACTGTTTCTTCTCCCCGGTGGAATTGAACGTCATTTGAAAATTAAGACCTGCTCAGTAAGTTTGCCATTTTCACAAGATTGGAAAATGTTACAATGCATATTTTTCCAGGCCTGTCTATTTTTAATTAGACTCTTGTTATGATCATGTTTAGATCGCTTTGGATGCAATTGAAGAGCTGTGTTATGAGATGGGGCTGCACAGAATTGAGGCCATGGATGAATATGCCATATTTGTTGTCACAAACCGAGGTAAGTTCCATAGGAGCAGTGTTGGGGAGGCTACTTTAAGAAGCTAGATTTCATGTTTTAATATAGTAGTTTAATACAGTAGTACAAGCTACAGAGAAAAAGTAGCTAACTACGCTGAAGGCATCTTTCTAAAATAATAATTTTAGAGTGAATTATATCATTTGAATATGTGTTAACACATGCAATTAAGAAAACTGATATCTGTTCGCGGCTGGCACAGCGGGAGAAGGTCCAAAAGCAGTCCCGGGACAGGCTTCAGTCCCCACGACCCCTATTGGGATTAATTGGTTAATGAATGAATGAATTGTATCTGCTTGTCTAAAACTTTTTGTAAGCCATAATAAATATTCTTTTATAAGCCAAAACAATGCTTGTGGGGAACTACATGTAACGGCCAAACTGTGGAAGACATTGTCATATGATAGATTTTTAGGACACAGCTCCACTGGGGCATTCTGAGTCTGTTGGTCTCAGCACTGCTGGGGCAGTTGGTAGTACAACGGTTAGGGATTTGTCCATGTGATCGAAGGGTTGTTGGTTCGTAGTGGTACCAGTAAAGGTACCACTGGGGTACACATGAGCAAGGTACTATCCCCAAGCACTGCTCCCCACTGCTCCTACACAGATGGGTCAAATGCAGAGGTCACGTTGTGCTAAGCTGTGGTGTGTTCACAGTGACAAATCACTCACTCACTCACTGCAGGTCAGAACGTTCGGCCGCTGAACAAAAGGGAGTACATCTTGGACATCACCACAGAGGCAGAGCTCATTGACAGCAACTACAGTCTCTGGTTTAGAAGAGTGATCTGGAATCAGCCGCTGAAATTTGACTCTGATCTTGGAGTTTCCATGCATTACAATCAGGTCTGGTTCATATCCCACACAACTATAACACAGAGCCGTAACATCTCCACTCATTTACACGTAAAGTTTCTTGTTCCTCTCATTTGACTTCACAAAATCCCTAAACTCATATGTCCTGCTCTCCAGGTTGCCCCTGACTACCTAAAAGCACTCCTGAATGTTGTGCCTCAGGGGAGGTTCAGCGAGCAGCAGCTTCAGCAGGTGTCGAAACTGGCTGCCCTGCAACATCGTGCCAAGGAGTCCCTCCAACTTCCTACCATGTACGCTTTACACTTGCTTTCTTTCCAGCTCTCAGTATGTACTATTGTTTCGTCACCATTTTCCCCAATAATCCTCTCTCCTCTCCGTTGCTGTGAAGCCATGAGCTCCAGGACTGCGTTCCTCTCCAGTTTTATATGCAGCAGCGTCCACAGCAGTGGCTGAGCATGGTGACCCAACACATGCAACAAGTTCAGGCACTGAGTCCACATCAGGCCAGGGCCCAATTCCTGGGTGAGCTCCTTTTTTGTAACTGCCTTTTTCATGAAACCCACATTTTTGGAAATGAATTCCAATAAACCATATATTTATGGCCACTGCTTTCTGCGTTGTGAATACAGGACTTGTGAGTGCTTTCCCCATGTTTGGATCCTCGTTCTTCTACATTCAGAGCAGCAGCAATGCCTCAATAGATTGTCCATGCGTACTGGCTGTTAATCAAAATGGACTAAACTTCCTAAACAAAGAAACACATGTAAGCAAATTTATTCATGTAACCTTTTAAAACAATGCAAAAGAGGAGATACGTGTATAGACTGATGTCTGAATATTGCACTGCAGGAGCTGATGGTGAAGTTCCCACTAAAAGAGGTGCAATCTGCCCGGACACAGAGGCCCACGGCTGGCTCCAGTTACCCTTATGTGGAAATAATGATAGGAGATCTAATGTCCCAACGAATCACACAGCTGCATCTAGACCAGGTATAACTGCTTGGAAAATACTTCATTTTTATAAGCACAACTTACTGGAAATATGGGGGAGAGTCTGCGGTCATTTCTAAGCAGTCTTGCGTGTGGGTGTGTGTGTGTGTGTGTGACTTTGCAGAGTCTGGAGTTGTGCAGAGTCATTGCCATGCACATGGAGAACATGCTGTCAGTGAGAGAGAAGAGACTCACCCTCCCTCCCAGCGAGATCACTCTGCTTTAACACACCCTTAAACTAAACAGGTCACTAACAAAGTCCCAAATCACACATCTACTGCGTCCTTATCAAATGTCACCATCGTTGAGATGTAGTGAGACAAGCCTTCAGTCGAGGCAGTGTTTTACATATTGGATTGCAATATTTTGGCCAAGTTCTTATCTCACTTTTGACTCAAAATTGTATCAAACATCATGACTACCTCATGACAGGTTTGTTTCTGTACCTCCATTCAGACTTTACTTTCATTTCTGCTTTGAGTGCTGCAAGGAAACACAATCAGAACCTTTGTGAATGTGAAATTATAAATGTCATCTTTCAGCCATGTTTCTGCTGCTGATGTTCTGTAATTTGCACTTCTTAAATTATATTGCCTACATGTACATAAAATAATGATAATTTTATAAGACTGTATTTGACTGCACAAGTATAAAAATAATTTAGTTTTTAACATTAAACATTTACAAACTGGGAAAGCCTGAGTCATATTTCTTGGACACGGTCTATTCTCATTAAAACGTTTTTATTTAGACCTAATTGTACATTCCAGTACTTTATATTAATTTGTGAAACCTTCAACGTTATGCTAAATATGTTTCATGTGGTTTTCTTTCCTCAGCATGAGTAAAACTACAGTATTGCTCCATGAACACGAATACTTACGATTAATCAAATGAAACAAGTTATATAAAGCATAACTCTATACTGCCTTTTCGGTGAGTTAAATATGGCTGTCTAGTGTAGCTGTGAAGGAGGTTATGTGGGAGGGTTAGGATGAGATTGTTGGAGGAGGAGGAATGATGGATATTGCTGAAACACACATTTTACAAAGGCAGAGGTCAATTTGTCAATTGCAGTGATGTAAAAAATTACTACTGTATATAGTCTGTATATATTCACGGTAGCTATCCTTTTACCATATTCTGAGCAAATAGAAATGTCCCCGAATGGCACACTGTGATTAAGTGAGTGATTATTTGTGGTTTTGAACACAGCACAGCACACCTCTGCATTTGACCCATCCATAAAGGAGCAACGGGCAGCATTTTGGCAGCGCCCGGGGAGCAATGTTTGCGGATGGTACCTTGCTCATGAGTACCTCAGTGGTACCTTTATTCATCCGGGACTTGAACTGGCAACCTTCTGTTCACGGAGCAAAATTCCTAAGTGTTACGCTTAGTATCTGCACACAGCACATTTTAGCAACTGAAAAGTTACTCATTAAGCTGTTTGTACAATTTTATTATAAACACAGCCTTTTTGCCATGGTGACCAACACCTTTATACTGTTTGGCATGACATATTCTGCAAACCCTGACATCTTAAGTGACTCGAACTATATTCTCTACACAGCCCAGATTCAACTAAATACAATTATTTATTATTTCTGTACAATTATTTATATTATTATGTACATTTCCTTACACCTACACAAGATCATTGTATGAAAAGTGTAATGATTTAAAGTTAAACCCAAGAAGAACATTAAGAGAAATATCAAGCAACATTTTATTTTATACAACACCAGCTACATTTGGTGAAATGCAGATTTTCTTTAATAAGACCAAAATGACTTACCTTTTCATATTTAGCCTCCTTTTAAGTACTCCTTTAACTCTTCAGTAAAGAACTCCTGTAAGTCCATTGCCACCTGCCGTCTCCACAGCTTCTTTCCTGTTTCTTAACACTTTCACAAAACAGCAGAAGCTTTCCAATCAGGGACATTTCTAATTGCTCTTCATCACACAGTCTATCTGTCTGTGGCCATACATCTGGTTATTGATGTATTGTTGCTGATATGTACAATTTGCACATTGCTCTGAGTCTGTAATTAGTCATTACAGCCTTTTTGCAAATCTGAAAACTGAACAACTTGGACACATATAGTACAGTGCAAAAATCTTGGGCCACCCCTCATTTCTTCTGATTTTGCTTCTAAAAAGCTAGAATGTTTATTTTTTTAGTATACATTTTCATATATTTTTAGTCTAAAAGAATAATCTTTATTTGTGCATTTGTACATGTTACTGCAGCTAATTTTCCATCTTCCTTGCCAAATATAAAGAAACAAGAGGTGGCTCACAACTTTTACACAATACTGTATGTCCTGTTTTTCACCTTTGGTATTAACATTGTACGCTATACTTATGATATATACAGTATTTTCTGATATTTTGCAGTATTGTAGAGTATATTCTACAGTATTATCATCACTGAACCACTAATTCCGGCATGACTGTTTATACTGGAGTTCTGAGGGGTTTCTTCAAAATTCACACCACTTTTACACACAGACTGTTTTAAACTACACCTGTTATTAGGGGTTAACTCACTACTTCCAAACAGGAGGTCAAAGTCAAAGTAACTTTATTTTATATCTTTTATTCAATGAAAAGATTGAATTGCATTGACATTTAGTCAAATCAGCATATCGTCTCATATCGAGTCCCAAACTGAATCGAATCGAAGTCTATATATGGCTTTGTTATATCGTTGTATAATGAATTAATATAATACGGTATCATGATGAACCCTGTGATTTACACCCCTAGTATTTTCAACTACAAGTATCTCCTAGCTGCTTTGTATCTGTACCTTGTAGTGTAGCAAACTACTATATTAAAACAGTAGTTAAGTTGTAGTTCGATTGATTAATTAGCTTTGCTGGCTAGTGGTTAAAGTGCGTGTGAATCGATCCACGCCGATCCACACCAGGTTTTAGAAGCGTCTGGTGTCTGTGGGCGTGTTCTAACGGCTCGCTCGCAGCTGCCCGTTCGCTGATTGGCTCTGAGTAAAGCGTTTCCGGTGAGCTCCGGCTGCGGTCAAACTGCATAAACACAGCAGAGCCCGGGGCGGAGTGCGGAGTGGAGCGGTGCGGCTGTGAGGAGGGGGGAACACGCTGCTTCTCCACATCGAACTAAACCTGACGGAGTTCACGGTCTGACACGCTGCTGTTTGTTCTCGTTCCTCCGGCTTCAGGATGATGAAGTTTAGGTTCAGGCGGCAGGGGAACGATCCCCAGAGAGAGAAAATCAAGCAGGAGCTTTTTGCCTTCAATAAGGTAGGTGGAGATCCGCGGGACGCTCGTCTCTCCCCTGAGAAAAGGCGTGCAGGGCTTTCACTGGATGTGGAACGCTCCGAGCAGGATCTGCCTTCTTCAGGGTGATAAAAATGCTCCAAAACTGCATGCTTTTTGAGAGAGTCTTGCTCTTGACAAAAAGAGACCTGTTTATGCATCCATAAACAAGAAAACAGCTATTTTAGAAAAGCATTAAAGTTGCGAGAGAGAGTCACAGTTAAACAATGCAGCCTCCTCCAGAACTTAGTTTTCACGTTGTTACTGTCGAGTTTGGCTTTAAGTTGTGCGTTTGAACTGTTTGTTGCTGTCCTGTGACTTGAACATCTCTAGCAGGGTTTTATTTAATATTCCTGTTGGTTAAAATGCACAAACTTTGGCTTGCATTGCATTTTTAATGTTTTCCATCAAAATTGCCTTGTTGAAAAGCCTGTAACCAAAAAGCAAGCACAGACCCATTAGTTTTAGACATACTAAAAGTAATGTAATTATAATAATAATACTGGTAGTCACACCTCGCCCACGTTTTAAAATTGTTTATTGTCTTAATTCCCACCTGGAGTTTTGTTCGTAACCTGTTGAAAATGCATTGTGCAGTTGCAATCCTCAAATAAACATCTTGGAAGTCCTTAACAGCTTTTTAAAATAAGTGCGTCATATTGTGTCAGTAGAACTAACTACAACAATCATTCATATTCTTTTTCTGAAAGAGCCAACGTGATTATTGCTGCATTTTAGTTTTTATAAGCTGAAGGGTGATATTTCTCCCCAGAGAGAGGGAGCGGTGATGTGCAGGAGACACTGACTGTGTGAATCTGATTAAGCATTATGGTCACTGTGTGAAATGTTTTATAAGGCCCAGACATTTTTCACGTGATAGTTTGTCAACCAGTGGAATAAAGTTGCTGATCAGTTTTCACTACCATCTGTGTTCTGCTCTTGATTTGGAATAGAATGCTTGCCACATTTATTTATTATATTTTCCTTGTATTTATCCACTGTGTTACGCTGATTTACTCAGGGCCTCTCGGGTAACGCCTCATAAATCATTGTATTTGGGTCAGTGTAATTAGACCTGCTTTTGGTTTGCTTATGAAGTTCATTTTGCAGCCTCATTAGAACAAATGCTGAGCTGGACGCATGTAGCCGTCTGACAGCGGATGAAATGAAGCGTACTTTTTCTCTTGCTTTCATCCAGACGGTTGAGCATGGATTCCCCAACCAACCCAGCGCTTTGGCCTACGATCCAGAACTCAAGCTCATGGCTATTGGAACTAAATCTGGAGCCATCAAAGTGTATCCTTTTTGAAGAGGAAACTGAAGTTCAGCTTCAGCCATTGAACTGCATTATCTGTAGGACTGTTCTAAAGTTGGGAGAAGTTGGATGAATACAATGCAGAGACAAACAGTTTGACCCTGCAAGCTCTGACCTTTGTCCATTTGAAAATAAGAGTGAGATTTAGTAATTGGGATGATGGTACATATGCACATGAGGAAAGTGTCCCTACTTCATGCATGGCTGATGGCATTTAATTGCTGAGATTCTGTTGCTCTCATGAGAAACCTTTCTACTCTGATTAGATCAGGGTTTAGAATGCAAGGCTGAGTTGTCTCTCTCTGTCTTTCTTGTTTTATAGGATACAGTAGTGCAAATGTCCTAAATGTCAAAAAACTGATTGGGTTAAGAAGTATTTCCCACTGCTAATGCATGTGCTGTAGTTGAAGACTTGTAGACCTGATGTGTTCCAGGCTGCACCGTGCATGGCAATGCTCTGACCCAAAGGAATGTTTAGGAGGGCGTAATTGCTCCTATCAGACTGCAGGGCTGGAGACTCCCCTGGTTTTATTTATCTGGTCCATTTGGGTCCAACTAATCACCATGGATGGGGTCCAGAAGAATGTGTCTGGCATTTTTGTTGTTTTTTCCCTCCACCTCATGCTCAACATGTCAGGAAAGCATCCTGCAGTACATACAACCCTTCTACCTAGTGGTGTAAATCACAAGTTTCATCTCGATACGATTTCAAATCAGGAGTCAGCCAGTACAAGACTATGCAGTATCATTTGCTGATTTTACTCCATCACATCCACTCATCAAATCACACAAACCAACTCTCATATCATTTGATATTCAGACTCTTCAGGATTTCATGATGTTGCGATCGAAACTATTAACGCAAATTTAGCCATTCCCTGCAAATTCATTACTTCCATGACAAATTACCGCAATTTTTGACCAATCATTGTTGTTTCCCAGAAAATGTTTAGCTGTACCTCAGCGAATTCACTTCCTTGTTACGTTTAGGAGACGCAGGAAACGTGTGATAAAAACGCCTTCAGAAATAAGTAAATGATTAACGGTTAATAAAATTAAGTATTTGTTCCCTCCGTTTGAATTCATTGTTAAAGAATCATTATAAAGAGGGACAAAATCACTTTTTTTTCCCGCGTTTTTTATATGGTCATCACAATTTAAAAAAATTGTGATGAACATATAAAAAATGCGGGAAAAAAAAGTGATTTTGTCCCTCTTTATAATAAAGTTGCTGTATTTTTAGGCGCTTGCTGCAATAAAGTTTATTGCAGCAAGCGCCTAAAAATACAGCAACTTTCATCACAATTTATAAAAAAGCCATTTTAGTTTGAAATGCTCTCAAAAAAGGGGTGTGAAATCCTGGAGGCACTGGATATTGTTGTTCACGAGTTCAGCCAGGCTTTTAAATCTTCCGTTTTAATAAAAACCGACCTCCCGTTCAATATAATGTTACACGTAGGGCTGGGACAACTATTTGACGTAATCCGCATTATCAGTTATAAAAATTCTTCGACGCGGAATTTTAGTGTCGATGTGTTGTGTGAATATTTTGTAACCGCAGTGTGCTACGTGGTAAGCCAAATTTTAAAACTGATGAAACAAGGTTTTTGTTAAGGAATAATGCTCTAATGCTCAGTGCAGTGTTTAAGAAATTCTGTAATAAATATTGAAATATTACTGAGAGAATTTCAGATTCTTTGTGTGTGGGAGGTGTGAATTGTTAATTGTTAATAATAACAAAATGTATGTCTTTATTTGGGGGTCCCTCGCTGTGGGCTCGTTGAAGAGATGTAGAACGATTACATATCGTTACACCCCTACTCCTCTCCAGATCAGGATGTTCTCTGCCCTGCTGTGGTTATGGGCATCTTGTGCAGACAGTACGGGCCTTTGAGGCAATGCTCGGCTCGGCTAACGGCTGGTCGTGTCAGGCACGGCACAGCGTCTCTGATGGCCCTGACTCACACTCTGAGCTCAGCTCGACTCTAGAGGAACGCTGCAGCTGTAACCAGCATCATACAAGCAGAGTTTCCCCAACGCGAGCGTGGCTGCCGTCCAAAATTACGGGACAGAGCCAAGATTCAAGATCAAGATTCAGTATTTATATTTTTCACATACAGAGTTATACAATTAATTTAATTAAAGTGAGTGAGTGTTTGTCATTGTGATGGCACCTTCTTCACCAGTACCTCAGTGGTACCTTTACTGGTCTGGAACTTGAACAAGTGGCCTTCCGATCACCACTTGTTCAAGTCCCAGACCAGTAAAGGTACCTCAGTGGTAGAAGAGGTGCAGTGACCCTCCGATCACAGGGACGACCCAAAAGATCTTAAAACTGTGGATTTTTTAAAAGTAGAGTTTACAAATTTGGTGTAGAAGTGCAGCAGAAAGAGGCCGTTTTGATAGGTGGGAAGAGACGACGTTGTCCTGAGGTTTACTAATGACCGGTTTGGGTTTGGGAGTGCTTCCTCTGTTTGAGTGCACTAGGGTGTGTAGCGGTAGTGAGCAGGCTGGTAGACGGAGACATGTGATGTAGGTTTAGGTTTTACCCCATGTTTGTGCGACGTGGTCAGCTGTCTCGACCTCAGAACACTTCCTCTGTGTTAGGGCTGGGCAATTAATCGAAACTGACATTCACATCCTCACATTCATTGATTCAGTCTTGCTCATGATGTTTGTTTTTTTTTTAATCGTTTCAAATTCTGTTAATATGTTACAAATATTTCTAGTGTGTGGTCACGTGATGCCGCCCCATCCGGTCTGCCGTCTGTGTGTTTACTGTAGTAATTTTAAAGTCATGAAGATATGCACCCTTTCATTAGGAAATAATATACCAGCATTAACAGTTGAGCATCTTTACAGTACGGACCTTGTTGGTGACCTATGAGGGCAAAAAACAAAACCCAGAACGGTTCATTAATCATAATTGAGGTAAAGTTGTAGTTAAACTGTCGAACATCAGTGAATCGTGATATTGATTTGAGGTGATATCGGCCAGCACTACTCTGTGTACATTAGCTTCAGGGAGCTTCATAAATCGCAGTGGTTTAGCAGAATAGACAGGATGCTTGTACTAGAATGTTCTGTTGTTAGAAGACATTGCCACCTGGCATTTTTGTCCTCTGTTAGGAACGTGACTTGACGTTGCCTCTTTAAGTTTGACTGATGCCTTGTGTTTGGCTTTTGACACTGATGCTGGCCACTTCTGATCATCTCAAATAAGATTAAAAAGGTTAAAAACTTTGACCTCATCCGATATGTGGTGTGTTGATGCGCGGACCACCTTGTGTTAGTCAGGCAGCTGGAGCCAATAAACTCCTGATCTCAGCCTCTCTCCCTGTGACTCGCAATCTTAGATAAACACAGCCTTTATCTGCCTTTGTTCTCAGGTGCTGACGGATGAAGAAGGCAGTCGGGCCACTGTATGAGTGCTGTACGACGGACACCTCGTTTATATAGGCTATATTTATGTGTAATGAAATCAGTCGACCTCATTCACCATGAAGGTGTTCTATAATTTGACATTTAAGTAGTTTAGTGGAGTAAACTAAGATTTTATATAAGAGTAAGGCTAAGAGTGCTGTTCAGTTGCTGATTCTGTTCTTATGTAGGATGAAATCTAAAATAAGTCACTCAGTGAGTGATTATTTGTCATTGTGAACACAACACAGCAAGAACAGCACGCAGTGCACCACAACCAAATGTGAGCTCTGCATTTGACCCATCCGTGAAGGAGCAGTGGGCAGCTTTAGTAGTGCTTGTGGATGGTTCCTTGCTCATGAGTACCCCAGTGACCTTCTGGTTAAACTTGATGAAAGTGTCATAAGTGGGTTTTAAGAACTAATTTCCTCTTAAGTATGGTTGATGAATAAGGCCTGTTATTTTATCTGGACAGTTGGTAGAGCAACAGTTGATCCCTGTGGAAGGTTGGAAGGTCACTGGTTCAAGTCCCAGTCTGGTAAAGGTACCACTGAGGTACTGATGAGCAAGGTACCATCCCCAAGCACTGCTTCCATCACCTGCCCACTGCTCCTTCAAGGATGGGTCAAATGCAGAGCTCACGTTTGGTTGTGCTGCGATTGACTTACAGCAACCATTTCTCATTTAGTGCACTTTCCTATTAGTCGCCTTAAAGTGTGAATGCTTCAGGCCTTGAAGGTGGTCAAACCATGTTCTGATGCTGAGCAAGGCAGTGTTTTGGAGTAGTGACCACTTTGCTTGTGGCGTGTAAACATGTCAATGATTTGAGCTGTGATATGTGAGCTCGTGTTCTCTGTCTCTAGGTTGTGTCTAAATGAGATGTTTAGTTGTTGTCTTTGTTGCTCTGGTTGGCTTTTCGTGCAGACGCCATGAAATATGAGCCGGGCTCTTCATAAACATGCCTTTGCTTCAACCACAGATTGGGGAGCAGGGCAGGGGACTGAGCTGTAAAGCTGAGGTAGGGGTGTGTGTGTGTGTGTGTGTGTGTGTGTGTGTGTGAGTGTGTGTGTGTGTGTGAGAGAGAGAGAGAGAGAGAGAGAGAGGGGAAGTGTGTGTGTATGTTTTGGGGGTTGAGGGAGAATGGAAAATAGTAAGATGCCTGCAGCAGAGGCGCTGTCGGAGGAGCCTGTTTCACCCGTAAAAAATGCACTCTGTCCTGCCCCCAGTTCACCCTCAGCAGCATAAGGAGAATCTCTCTTTTTTGCCAGTCTCGGCCGTGCTGAAGGCGTCTTTTGAAACGGTTTCCAAGGCCACCGCTCCAGCAGCCAAATAATCGGGGGTTTGTCGTCGCTTTCCACCACCGAGCGTTCCGTAGTGAGATTTACGGTGCTCTGCAGTTTCTGTTTTCAGATTTAGGGCTGCTCAGTCTGAGATGTTGTGTCTGAAATATACTTGTGTGCATCTCTCTTTGGGGATTTTTATTTGTCATCTGATTTGTGGTTTGATGCTGGTGTTCCACGCCGAGTAACTGTTCCTGAGAAGCAGGGGGTTTTTACATGTGAAAGTAGAAGGCAGAAGTTCCTCTTTCAGATTGTTTAATTTCACGTCTCTCTAGAACGTGTTAGGGTTGTACAGGGATGCTGTACATGCCGCCGATGCACAATATGGGAATTATCAGCCAATGCCGATATCCGATATTTTTCATGCTTATATTTGCCGATAACAATAAATGAGGAAGGCGTTGAAGAGTTGAGAGCATAAAGACAAAAGATTTTGCTCACCAGAGTTCCGCTGCGTGCAGTATGGCACAAAAATAAAGCCATAGTTCTGACGTGAAGTCAAGAGAGCGAGAAAGCAGAGCGTTTCGAGCGTAGTGCACATTTTAAGAAAAAGTCACTTTCCACCCTGTGTAGTGTGCCAAGTCAAATAGGGTACGTTGACACTTCATGTGCACTACCTAGTGCGTAGAGAGCCGTTAAGCTGCTACCCTGAAATGCATACTACAACATAGAAAAGTATGATGAGCACCTTGCCTACCATACTGTTCAGTGCAGTAGTACGTGACTCAGAACACAGCCCATGTGTGAGCTTTTACACTCGCTTGACTTGGCACTGTGTTAGGAATGTCAGAACTATCTGGAGATGTCAGCATGAAAAACATCGCATATCGTGCATCCCTAACCTCTAGTTCTAAATTTGCATTTCTGCATTTCTACCCACTTGGTAGTAACCAGCTTAGTTATGAAGTTAGCAGTATATGTAGACTGATTTGATGACTTGTGTCCCAGCAGGAGCCGAGCTCCAGCGGATTTCAGCTGCTTGTGGAATCTGCTGCCAGCACACTGATCCAGCTGTATGCACCAGTTATCTTCTTTTCCGCACAATGAGTCTCTTCCGCTGTCAACTCTTAGCACCACAGTGGATCAGTGAAGCTTCTAAAATGTGTGTGTGGATTCCACCTCAAAATCCGAAACATTTGTCTGGGCTGTAGTAAGGTCTTATCAAAACTCTGGTTCCAGCAGGACGTTGTGTGAAACTCTGATATTCTCACATTTCACGGGTAACTCTGCTCTCACGCCGTGCCGCGCTCTTTCCTGATTCGATGCAGCTGCAGAAACAGTGTAGTGGATTCCACAATTATGTCCACTTCTCCCTCTGTTCTCCACATTTGCTTTGCCATCATTTCCTCAGTTGTTCTGTCCTCGGTATGCTTAAATTCAGTGTATTTGCCTCCAAAAAACACTGGCTCGCTCTAACCCTCTCTCATTTGCTCTTTCTCGATCATGTTTCCCCTTCTCATCGTCTTTCACTCACCGTGGAAGCATCAGTCACAAGTCATTAGTATTCTGTTGTAGACATCTTGGACACACACAGACCCCCCTCCTCTGCCCATCCACTTGTCGGCCCCCGCAGGACTCTCCAGGTTTTCTAAATGCATTCACTGGGCCTTTGGAAATTTAAGAAGTGCTAGCACAGCGAGGAAGCCTCATGTAAATTTCTCGTATGCTTGTTGCTGCCAGGCCTTTCCCACTGAAGAGCGCTTGAGAACTGTAAGGTTCGTTTTGAAGAATTACAATAAGAGGAAACTTGGCTCACTTGAACTAGCAAATTCTGAATTATAAAGCTGTCTTTTATCATTCTTGGCTTTAGCCGAAGAGCAAAGAGCATAAGATTTTGGAGCTCCGTATGGTTGGAACCCGCAGTCTGAACTGTTATTGTATGAAGTTAGATGCCAGTCGTCTCTCTCTGGGTAACTGATATATTTGCTGTGTTTACTAGAGGTCAACAGATGTTGGTATTTCAGGACTGATATAGATTTTGATTATTGCTAGTTAACGGACCAATAACCCAAAAAAAAAAATCTATACAAATTTCGAATTTCACAAAACTTTATTTAAATAACTTTGTTTATAAATATTTTTGCATTATTTTAATTTAACTTCAAATGATATTAAATAAACGTTTTAGTAACATTATAAAACTGTGAAATTTAAATGTTTTAGTATTCCAAATTAAGCAGCAGGTTGGGGTGAAGAACCTAGACCACTTAACCTAGATCTCATGTGACACATGTCAGAGACTGTTGTGGACATTAAATGAAGCAGTAAGTCGAGAGCAAACGTATCAGTGATGGTCAAAATTAAACATCGATAATTGGCAAAATGCCTAATATTGGCCTCCTGTAATTGTCCTGAGGTGCGTATACCAAAAGCGTAATTGCTAACATATTGCTAACTACGGTCGCAACACTGTTTGCTGTAACATGTAGCAACTATAATTGCTAACATAGTTAGCAACTATGCTTTTGGGAAATGCACCCCTGGCTGATAATCTGTTGACTCTTAGAGTTTACTCTCCTTGACTGGAAGTACAGAGTTTTGGTGATAGTTACCGAAGCAAAGTTCAGTTTGTGCCTGATAATGCTTTCCACTAAGTGCTGCACTAATGTTTATTCGTTTAGGCGACTGTAGAGATCACAAATTCCATTGATAAATGAACATGCTTTTCACCCGCCGAGTTTGTAATTGCTCAGGTTGTCCCAGATCGAAGGGAGATGGCAGTATGTGATGGATGCTGTAAAGTTTGAACACAAGGTCTGCTGTTTGTCACTATTCAGACCGTGAAATTGCATTATCTCTTGCTAAGTTTGCAGTGAGCGCTTGACTGGGTAATTGCCCAGCGTTGTTTGCTGAATGGGGAGCGGAGATAGCTGCTGTGGCCTTTGGGCCCTCTTTTGTGGGAGAGTAACCGGGGGACAGGGAACAAACTTGGACACTTAACACTAGGGATGCACCAATCCAACTTTTCCAGTTCTGATACCAATACCTGAGCTTTGGGTAGTGATCCAATATCAGTGTGTGATTAATAGTCAGTACATGTCTGTGTGAGGAGGAGACTGAGGAGACTCTGTATAATGGATTAGTTTAAACACAGTTGTGTGATTTAGTGACGCTCCCTAACACTGCAGCACTAAAAGCATCAGGAACAGTGAGATCTCCAGTAAGACCTGGTGTAGTTCAGCACATTAAACAGTAGAATGGTGGGATTTGATCAACTTTTGGGCTTGTAGTGTGTTGTCTTGCTTGTTCTGCTCACTATCCTATCAACATGTTGGAGTTTGGAGCTCGGTTTAGCAGCAATATCAAACCAGTGTGGAACGTTAAGACCACTTTACTGCAGTACTGCTGCCCACAAAGAACCAAGCACTGAGTTTAAAATGCTGCGTTTATTGGTGAAAAAGGAGACGGTCGTGAACCAGCTTTACCACGGTACCAAGTGCACAAACCTAGAAAGACTTCTCCCCAGTGTTACCAGTACCCCATCCAACTGTTTGAGACATTTTCAGACCCGTTTCCCATATACATATTGGATTGGTGCATCACTACTAAAGTCGGACTGAAGAATCAGCTGGACTCAGGGTGGGGAGTGGCCAGGATTTTAAATAAAATCTTAAAGTTGTAGGTTTTGCCCAGGTAGACCTATAACGATAAGGACATCATACAGTTCTGTCAAGATGTTATAATTAGGAGATAATGTATAATCTCTGTTATAACTCATCAGTTATTTTACCCCAAAGTTGCATCTCAGTCACACACATGCAACATGCCTTTCATATGATACAGCCTAATTTTTCATGTGGGACAGTGTGTCTCATAATTTATTCTCACTTCCACCAGGTAGCTTTCATTAACACTTTGAAAATTCTTGTGGTAACAGTTTCAGGGAAGTATTGGCAACAGAAACACTGCATACATCCCTTCCTTAAAATGAATGAAAAGTGAATTTTCACTGTTGGCATTTGATATTTAATATGCTTCTCTCACATAGACTTCACCGTCTTGTCTAGAGAATAGGGTGTTATTATTAGTTATTATTTATTTTAATACAGTTCATATTATCATAGTGGCTGTGCAGTAGCTTCATATGATTTTTTTCATGTAAAGAGGTAAATAAGGGTATGAAAAAACGAATGTCTTCCAACTAGATGATAATGTCAAATTATCTATTAAATTAAAAATCTATTTTAGCCTGGCCCAAAAACTTACATATTGTATTGTGGAACATGTATGGGCTATAAGCATATTCTGACAAATTTTGAATTATGTAAGCTTGAAATGAGATTCCTAATATACTGCTCAAGACTCGAGAGAGCTCTGAATTTCGAAAACAAAATCAGTTTTTTGTGAGTTTTTAGACGTTTAAGTGTAGTACTTGTGGTTCTCGATGGAAGCCGTAGCATTGTCAGGCGTGTGTTGGTTTTGAGTGACTCTGAGTTTCGGGCTCATCCCTTTTGGGGGTGGGGGTAGAATTTGGGGAGGGGTGTGGAGTACAGCGGGGGAAACGGGAGGAGAGAAGACTGTAAGGCGCTAGTGTCAGGCAGCCTAAATAGGTCACAATGCATCAGTTGGAGAGGAGCAGGAAACTGTTGGTCACCGAGAGGAAATCCCTCTCTATCCGTATTCCATTTTAAACGGGCAAAAAGGCTGCCGCATTGTGATCCGTTTGGATCGATATCCTCTGAAAACAGCACGCTTGAACGCTACCGGTGGGAGAGAACGGCGAGAGGGCGATAAAAGCACGACTTTGAAGGACGGTTGAATTCTGTGTGTTGACTGTGAGGGAGGAGGGGGTGGTGTTTGGATGAGCGTCTCCCCAAAATCAAAGGCTGTTCTGTTAATGATTAATGAGCTGCAGAGTAATCAGGACTGATTCTGAGAGCCTTATCCAGCTGCTTAAATTCCCTCCTCCTCCTCCTTCTCCTCTTCATCCTCCTCCTCCTCCTCTAGTGTTTTAATCCCAACACACCCAGCGCATTCCAGCACTGGGGCCCGGCCCTGCTCCACTCCGCTCCGCTCTGCCTGTCGACACCCCCCTCCATCTCCCGGCGTGTTCTCCTCACGTTCCACACACACACACACACACCCACCCTTGCACCCCTCCGCACACTTATAGCTTATCGCTCAGAAGAATGGCGGATGAGTAAATAAAAGGAGGGGAAGGGGGTTGAGGGGAGAGGAGTTGTAACAGCCTGATGCTTTGTTTGTGTCACCACAAAACCCTGCACCGTCATAGAGGATGCACGCTGGAGCTGCTCCACCTTAAACAAACGGTAGAAGAATGGAATATGAATACTCACTCACATCGAGAGCCAATTCTGGCTGTGTTTGGGTTTTGACAATGTCCTGGCTTTATTAGTGAATCTCTGTCCGGGAAGAGTGCACCGTTCACTGATGGCTGTCTTGGTGTTTGATGTGTTTTGCAGAGCGTCTGTCATACTTTGTTTTTACTTTGCGTATGCAGTGTGCCAAGAGTAATCTTTATGGGTTTGTTGGGAATGCTCTAAGCGGAGTGGCGCGAGGGAGAAAGTCACTTCCTGCCCTATGTAATGTATGCACTACCTACTGTGTAGCGAGCTGTAAAGCTACAACCCCGGCTATTTCCTGAGATGCATACTACCACATAGAAAAGTATGATAAGAGCACCTTACCTACCGTACTGTTAAGTGCTGCAGTATGCGGGACACAGCCCATGTGTGAGCTCACATTCACTAAGTGACGCAAACACAATTTAGATATTTAAAATTTGTCCCATGTGCAGGTAGAGTTGAGTGTAAAGACGAGATTTTGCTGGTGAACGTTCCACTGCGTGCTCAGAATTTTGGCACAAAATAACACCATACATTTTAATCCCACCTCAGACTTTGGACATGCCTGACACAAGCGCTACCTTTCCCACCTACAATAAATGTGTCATCAAATGTCATCTGAAAATATTGGGCAAATCTAAGCATCGGTCTGATACTGATGACTTAACCCCAATTATCATCGATTCAGATATTATCATGCTTACCTAGTTTGATTGTCTTTAAACTGCTGTGTTTATTAGGGACGGTAGAGCGGTAGAATGAGTCACTGTGTGACATTATGTTAATGCCTCTACGGCAGCAATGGGAAGATCGGAGTGGATTCGGCTCCTGTAAGAGGCCAATGAGAGAGATCTGGTGTTGCGTAAGCCATTAGATGCTGGAGCCTCACATTGTGTGTGTGTGTGTGTGTGTGAGGTGGCAGGGATGACGTGCAGCTTCTGTTGTTCGGGCTTCAACACAATCTGCCCTTTGTTCTGACCCCGGCTCTCTGTCCTAAATGGCCGTTCCACGCTGTAGCCCTTAACTCCAGTTCTGCATCTGTCTCCACTTCAAATACCCCTCCAGATGTTTGATTCATCCGCCCCTTTCCTCTTTTTATATGAACAAAATTCCTCAAGAGTGAATGATTGGCCTGAAGGAGTTTGTTCCTGTAACGCAGGCTGTGTGATTTCCACATGTGATTCTAGATTTCTCATTTTAAAAAACCATTTTCCATGCATCTGGAAGTTTTCAGCCTCTGGGAGAAGCATTAGACTTACAATGGCTTTTGAATGGTCTTCTTCCTTAAATGAGGATGTCTTACCATCTGCAGAGCTTTGCATTGTTTTACATGGAGCATGAGACCCATTTGACCTAGATCTCCACTCCTTTGTTAATGGAGGACAGCAGTTTTCCCCCCATTGTATATAGAAATCAGCTCTAGACGCATTTGTTAACTTTAGTCGATTCATTTAGTCGCTGAGTTTTATTCTTTAATCACCGTCCTCTTGCATAATTATGAAAAGTTGATATTTTAGGATGCCACGTCTATTTTTATAACATAAATATAGCTCCTTGTGTTTGGATTGTGTCATGCAGTTTGATTGTAAGTGACTGTGTTCCCCAGAGGATTTCTGCACAAGTCAGCACACAACAAAGCCTGCTCTTTTTCCCTCGATTACTCCGTCTTTTCAAAGCTTTTCTACTAGACGCCATGGAACATAGGGTGGGATTTTACAACCCCTGTTACAAATTAGAACTTGAATTCAAGTGCACAGATTGGAACAAAAGAGAACCAGAAGGAATTGGTTTTTTCCCTTTCTCTCCCATCCTATCTATGATTTATTAGGCTGGCCTTAAGTTGCTCGATTACTTACTTGGCAAATTTGAGAAAATTTCAGCTCAGTTCCTTGACTGCAGATTCAGATATGGATCACCTGGCGTGGAGTTCACCGGACTTCACAAAGAGACGGCTACTGTCACCCAAATGCACTTCCTTTGTGGTCAGGTACGACTTTCATCTCAATGCAATATTTTGGCTTTTCAATTATTTAGTTCATCAAGACGTAAAGAATTTGAGGCCAAGACTGATTACCTGGGGTGAAGTTTATAATTGCGATAAGTAGGGATGAGCAATAAGTGAATCATTGGCCGATGCCGATATCCAATATTTTTCATGTTTATATCTGCCGATGCCAATAAATGAGGAGGGCAGAGTTGAGTGTGTAAAGACGAGATTTTATGCTCCCCAAAGTTCCACTGCACGCTCAGAATTTTGGGGCAAAAATAACGCCATAGTTCTGTCATTTCTAACACCGCGCCAAGTCAAGCGAGCGTGAAAGCAGAGTGGAGCGAGGGCGGAGCATTTCCAGCGTAGTGCACAACATTTTAAGAAAAAGTCACTTCCCGCCCTATGTAGTGTACCAAGTCAAATAGAATGCGAGTGACTCCATGTGCACTACCTAGTGTGTAGAGAGCCGCTAAGCTACAACCCCGGCTATTTCCTGAGATGCATACTACCACATAGAAAAGTATGAGAAGAGCACCTTACCTACCATACTATTAAGTGCAGTAGTACACGGCTGGGGACACGGACCATGTGTGAGCTCACATTCACTAAGTGAGACAAGCACAATTTTGTTTAAAATTTTTGAGCACTGAACATGTAAAGACAAGAGATTTTGCTGGTGAACGTTCCATTGAGTGCTCAGAATTTTGGAACAAAATAACACCATACATTTTTAGACTGAAGGCGAGGACTGTATAAAATCCCACCTCAGACTTTGGACATGGCTGGCACAAGTGCTACCTTTTCCACGTAAAATAAATGTCATAAAATATTGTCTGAAAGTATTGGGTAAATCTAAGCTTCGGTTCGACGCTGATGAAAAAAAAAGAATTATTGTCTGATTCTGATATGATTCCGATATTATCGTGCATCCCTACAGATAAGCCACTTTCAGAATGTGTGAATATATATATTTATATGTTTGGAACCACAGGGGCGAATCCTGTCTCTGTTGGATGACAATACTCTGCATCTGTGGGAGATCACCCAGAAGGAAAACTGTTCTCACCTGGAAGAGGTGCACGCCTTCACCCTCCCTGGCCGGTCCGGCATCGAGAGCACCAGGTGATGCCCCTCTGGATAATATTCTATTAAACATAACAGAGTTTTTAATGCTGGTGTGGTTAGGAGCAGCCTGAGTCTGACTATCAAATATCTGATGGAAATGTGGATCATACTCTAGTTGTGATGGTCACATTCCCCGTTTTTGCCCGCAGTGCGACACGTGTGACCGTTCTCCTGCCCACACTCGGCTGTAATCTCCTGGCTGTAGGCACAGAAGGTGGTGGAGTTCACTTTCTGGAGCTGCCCGGTCTCACGCTGCTGGACAAGTCTCTGTTCCAAGATGAGATTATGCAAAGGTGAGAGGCGTTCGGTTCCGTTTATGTGTGTGGCACTACCTCAGTGGTACCTTTACTGGTCTGGGATTCGAACCAGCGACCCTCGGATCACGGGGCGTAGGCCCTACTCATTACACTAGCAACCGTCCCGGGTAATGCCGGGTTGAATGAGTACAGATGAAGTCTAGTTGGCGTGGTAGGGAATCTATGTGGCTGCTACAAAGTCTGTGTCCTGATAGCCATAGACAGCGCTGTGTCCAGCACATCATGGAAGTGTTGAAGTTAGGAATGAAAGTTTTAGCCTCGTCCTCTCTAGGGCTCAGCAATTAAAATGACTCAAAATAGACATTCGGAACCTCTGCTCGACATTAACTTGCCCATAATCGTACATTCAGATAATACATTAAAAACAAGAATCATGTGAATAATTTAATCTAAATAATTTAATGAGGTTATATCCCTTGCCCTAACCCTGGCTTTTCAGAGCTGAAATGGGTGTGATCTAAAAATCACATATTGCAGCAATCGATGCATGTTCATGAATTAAATGATCTTTTTATACTCCAACATTATTTTTCCAAATACTAGACTGCCAACCCTGCGTCTGCTTGATTCTGAGTGTGTGTGTGTGTGTGTGGACACATTCCACCGCCTCTGCGCTTACCTCATAAAATAGGCATTTTGGGGACTCCCTCCTGACCCGCAGCATTTTGCACTGAGGGTAATGAACTCGCAGAGAGCTTTATTGTTTACCTCCTCCTGCCCTCCAGCACTTGTTTTTTTGCCTGTGGTTCAGTTCGGGACAAAGTCTAAGACCGGTACAGGAGCCGTCACGCTGCCAGTTGTGACTGTCAGTTACGGATGCTGGACGTTCTCATGCCCCACTCTCATGCTCCCAGTTCCCAGGTCCAGATTCCTCCTCCTCATTACCACGAGATGAACTGGAGAACTGCTACTTAAGCTTCATGCAGATGGATACTGTTTAAAGAGATCTAGGTTTTGTAACACTTGATAACAGCTTTCAGGTTTTCCATTGTTTTCAGAATGGAGCATGAAATGTTTGACAATCAGATCCACTACAGTGCTGGCCCACTTTACCAGGTGGTCGTAATGATGCCTATTAACAGACTGAAAATTGCACTTCTGTCCTGTTGTGCTACTTGGGAAGCTGTCCCAGCGATGTAAATTACAGCGTTAAGGCTGCTGCTTTCTGCATATAGCCTGAACGCCAAAGCGCAAACTTCATTTACTGCAGGAACCCTTCATTAAGCGAGCCCAGTGCAGACTAATGGGCGGCCTGTCTGAACCGCTGCTAATAAGTATGTGTCAGCCAGGAAACTACAGAACAAAATGCTTTTGTACCAAGTGCCAAATCCCCTGAGCCCCAGTTGGAGAGGCATTTGAGGCAGAGACTGCAAGCTTCACAGCCCCATCACCGGGAATCGGCAGGATGCTGAAATCCCTAAAAATACTCCCATCACAATGCCACGCTTTGTGGTCAGCTGAGTGTCTTTAAGCTGCGAGTTCTCTTTCCTCTGTCGTGCTTTAATTTTCAAGTCTCAAGAAAGCTTGTCCAGGCATGAAGGTCAAACATGATAGAGGCTGCTATCACAAATAGACATGCGTTTCCTGTTTGGTCCACCCATCCTCAAGCACCGTTTTTTTTTGTACGATACTGTCAGTTCCTGTTGCACTGCAAAACAACAAAGATAGATTTCAATTTGTTTCCAGTTGTATTTACTCATCTGGCAGGATTTTTTGATCAAAGCATAATGTTGCACTTGATGTGGACGTGTGTGTGATATTGTGGATGGTTTGCTTGATTAGAGTAAAATGTATATATTGTTGCATCACAATGTTTTTGGCTATGTTCAGTTGCTATAGTAACTCCAGTAATCCATACAAGTAATATACAGCACTCTCCAAAAATCATGAGCACAGCCTCTTTCAAAGACGTAGACTTTGTGGTGTTTAATGTAGTCTTGAGGAGTAGTATTTACACATATATGTATGTTTGCTAGTGGTGTGACGAGATCTAGGGATGCTGTAATCCCATACGTGGGCATGATATCAGTCCGATAACATCTCAAACAGCTGGATCGGGTATCGGTGGCTTTGGGGCACTCAATGGATAATTCCTACATATTGATATGACAATGAGCAGAACAAGCAACACAACACACTACAAGCCCAAAAGCACATCACACCATTATACTGTTTAATTTCCTTAACAACACCAGCTCTCACTCACAATCTCTGTGTTCCTGATGCTTTTAGCGCCGCAGGATTAGGGAGCATCACTAAATTACACAACTGTGTAATATATTAATAAAACTGTTGTAAATGTGGTAAAACAGCAGCCAGTCACAGGCTTGGAGGAAGCTGATTGGCTGATCTTGTCTCCAGTCAGGTGTGTAATCTGGTTGAAGTTGATCTAGTGAACAGCAACACATGTTTCCAGTACGACAGCAGAAGCAGCAACAAGAAGACGAGTTGTGTGTTATGTGGAGATTGTGTGTGTGATGTGTTCAGCAGTGTCCTAGTCTAATTGTATCTGTTAATGTTCCTAAATCTGGTGATGCTGCAGGGATTACGCCTCTAACATGTTTTAATCCAGATGTTGATGTGATAATGTACAATATGATGATGTAATGAGATGATTTACACTTCAGTTACACGTCAGAAGCTGATGCACAGTAATGGTGTGAAGAGATGCAGGAGGAATCATACAAGAAAGAGTCCAGTCACTTCATGCACTAAATACACTGCACACACACACACCAAAAAAATGAGTTATTATTTTTTCATGAAAGGGCATAAATCAAGCTTCAAAACGATACCTATATGGAATGAATGGGACGACATATGACTGAGATATCAACATTCAAAGGAGTCGGGTTTCTCCTGTCACGCCAAGTGAGAAACGGAGAAATCTGCCTTTGAAGTTGACTATCGCCGTAGCACTCACAGACGCTTGGTGCGGTCGCGGCTACGTTTGCATTTACGCTAGCCTACGCTGCATTCACAGCTACACGGATAGCCTACCTGCGTTAGGTTAACTGAACTCGGGAGACCAAGATGGATTCCGGAGAAATATCTTCACGCTAGTCAACCAGTGGATTTAGCGTAAATATTGAAGTAGAGCGGTCAAAACACAAACTTTTAACGTTCTGCTGGAATTGAATTCCTCGCTTCAAGAAAGTCACGTTTTTAGGATGGAAAGGGTAAGTTTTTCAGCCAAATTTATTCACAACAGTACAGTATAGACCTTCCACTGTTTCAAAACACTAAAAACAAAAAATCCAACATTTTACCCCACGCAACATAAACACTCGTTTTTCTAGGAAAACCTCCGTTGCGACAAGCCACTGGTTTTGCCGTGGAGGGTCACATATTACACTCACACGTTTCATCAGTGACATTTTCTTTAAATTGTGTTAAAATCTTGTCTCGTACTTGTCAAGCCAATCTTAGGTATCGTCTGGTCACACCCCTAAATAGAACACTTAAGTTCCTGTAGACAAATCATTCTGTTGATCTTAATTATAAAAGGGAATCTGTTGAAACGTCTTACAGTTTGAGTCTTTGTATTGCTAAAATAAATGCAATCCGTATTATATTACCAAAATTTAATCACAATCTTATTATAGGATTCTGGCAGTTTTGCTTTTGTGTTGTGAGAGCCACTGGATCTCCACTCCACTCCTCATTTTCTATGTGTCTCCCCCTCTTCCCTATCCCCCTGTTGTGGGTGAATCTCATTCTAACCCTGTTGGTGTACCATACACATTCCACCACTTGAAACCACAGCCACAGTGGAATCCCATATTGTGGCTTTTCAGTGGTCATCACTGGTCAGACGTTCAAACAGAAACTAATTCTGTCAGTGTCCCACAATCTTCGCATCAGCACTGTGCCACTTTGTCTGTGAACTCGCAGACCTTTCATTTGGTTTCATTGTCTCTTCCCCCCACTCACTGCTCGGACTTTTCAAACATAAATCAGTGTAATTGCTCCCAAATGTTGGACGCATTGTTCGCCGTGCTGGTACTTACAACGCAAACACAAACACAAGCCAAGGATCAGATTAACGGCACGGTAACGCGACACTGCTGCCAGTTTTCCTTTTTGCCAGCGAGTACTCGTCGAGTATATGAATGAAGTATTATTTCTCCGATTCTGGGAGCTCACCGCAAGCTCAGCAAAGTGGGTCGGGCGATTTGCGAGTCGGAGAGAAGAGAACGGTCTCTGCCTGCTTTGATCTTCCCGTCATGCAGTGAGAACACGCTTGGCTCACTACGAAGAAACTCGGGCTTTGCCAAACATGCTTTTCCCCATTTTCCAATTTCCCCCCCTCACATTTGTCTTCCTCGGTTGGTGTCTGTGCTGCTGTCCTGGGCATAAGGAGACTCTGAGTGAAACTGTGAGACTTTGGGCTATGTAATGAGGTTTAAGGTTTGTGGGAGTGGGCTCATCAAGAAAATTCCCTGTCCCACTGGAACGTTCGCATTAATGCCGGTTCCCTGGGAATGAACTCTTACTGACATGACTGTTGGTCAGTGGCTACATGTTTTCATTGCTGATTGTGGTGTTCTCTAGTGTTCCCGACGAGTATAAATGTGGGAAGTCTCTGGGGCCAGTGGAGGCCCTACAGCAACATCCCCAACACGAGGACAAAATCCTCATCGGCTACAGCAGAGGCCTGGTGGTGCTGTGGGACCTGCAGAGTCGACACGTGGACAACGCTTTCCTGGGAAAACAGGTGCGTGATGGGTAGAGACTTGTCTTTTCTGTCCGGTGGACTTTTAGAATCGTGTGCATTTGAGCAGTTCAATTAGAACGACCACACCTCGTCTGCATCTTTAAAATCACTTTTGCTGAAACATCTGTGTGTGAATCATAACTTGGCTGGGACGTCAGCTGAGTTCACGTCAAGGTTATTGTCCAGTATGTGTGGTATTAACCCATGTGTGCTGTGTGTTGCTCCTGCAGCAGCTGGAGAGTTTGGTTTGGGTCCGGTCTGGAAACAGCTTTGTCAGTTCCCATAGCGATGGCGGCTACACGGTGTGGGCAGTTAGCCCTGATGCCCCCTGCACCCACAACCCCGTCACCTCCACCATACCGTACGGTAAGCCACGACTTTCACTCCGCTACACCTTTCTCACTTAACTCTCCGTTTATCTCTCCATAAAGCTCCATCCAGCAGTCATCCATTTGGCTTCACCACAGGTTATTGTTTGTAAGGCCCTGTGTCCATCAAGCGTGCTTGTTACGCTGAGAGCGGTCAAAACATCATCGGGCACTTGCGTGTTCGTTCCTATTTCATGTGAACATTGTAACAAACATTTGGACGTCCTTCAGCTTTCATACTTTAATGTTTATATTTGTTTCTACTGTTAATGTGTGTATTTAGGTTATGCCCATCGTACAAAGTTATTTCCCTGCAGTTAGCTCTAAATAATTCAGCACAAAAACAGTATAAATGTGGCACCTCTTGTTAAGTAAATTTGGGTTTGAAAAAATATAGTCATATCAGCGTTTGGTTTGAAACTATTGTGGTTGAGTTATGGGTTGTATCACCTAGCCCTGACTTGCTGGTTCAAAGATTCGGCCCTTCCTTTCTGCCACCGATGTCATATCTCCTGTAAAGCTACGTGTAATATTAAAGCTACCTGAAGTGTCTGCTCTTAGTAACGTCACGTTTTCAACAAGCCACTTGAGACCTTCAAATGGAGCTAACTTGTGCAAGCGTCCTGCCTCCAGCGTTGCTGCTGCTGGTGTAGTTTGCTTGATGGATTCGCTTGGCCGCGGCTCTGCGCGAATGGTTTCTGTCTCCCAGCTCGCCTCCTGTGTGGCTCTGGAGTAAGTCTTCAACTCTGTTGGCCAGGTTGTTGCGCTGTAATGCTGACATGTTTGCGTAGCTGTCGAACAGAGCCGTTAACCGTAACCGACTCCAAGAGGGTGTGTCGCGCCGTTTGATTAGCTCACACAATGTCTGGAGACGTGATGCATTAGTGCAGATTTGATTTCATGTGGCTTTTTAGAAGCCTAGTAAACTTCTCCAGACTTATTAAAAAAGGCCACATAAACATGTGAACTGCTGTTTCGCAATTATTCACTGAGTTATTGACACGCCGTTTGACGCCTTGGAGCTGTTTTCCGTCTGCACCCGGCTCAGTGATGGCTTAGCATCTCATCCTGAAGCTTGAGATGTCCGTGTGTAGGAGTGAACAGTAATGTTTCCCCCTCTGTCTATCTCTCCGCTTAGGCCCGTTTCCCTGCAAAGCTGTGAACAAGATCCTGTGGAGGACCACTCAGTCAGGGTCTGTATCAACACAAGGGAAAAGTCAAGCACTTTTGGGGGTTTTACATGTTTATCCTCTCTCTAATAAATTACTCCAGTTCCCTTCATCACCGGAAGCCCTTACATTCAAAATGAACCTTCCCAACATTTATCATAGATATGAAGAACAAGATATGAAGTAATCTCTCTGATTCTTGTAATATACTGCAGTATGTCAGGTCAAAGTAAACTTTATTGTCATCTCTGCTATACACTGTACAGATATACAGAGACGAGACGACGTGGCTCCAGTTTTTACAGTGCAATAAGAAAGAGGGAACAAAGAACAAATCAGCTAGGGCACATGGAGTAAACAATATATGAATAGAATACAAAATGTACATTTGA
Source organism: Distichodus sexfasciatus (assembly GCA_032718565.1). NCBI lineage: Eukaryota > Metazoa > Chordata > Actinopteri > Characiformes > Distichodontidae > Distichodus > Distichodus sexfasciatus. The sequence goes on along the minus strand of JAVGVS010000030.1, from coordinate 3,661,106 downwards.
AACTAGAAATGGAGTATTACATATAACTTTAAACTAGAACTAGAAATAGAGAGAGATAGAGAGACAGTTTGGATTCAGTTTTACCTACAAAAGTGGAAGTTGACTTTTACACTGGATGTGCAGGAGGTTAGAGACAGTTTCAATATGAAAGAATTCTATATCCAGTCTTTTAATAAAACAGTATCTTCTTAAAGAGTCTGACTAACATTTAGTTTGTACAGATATTTTAACAGTAGTGGAGAACCAGAGTCTGTGCAATACTTTTCAATAATTTGTCCAGATACAGTTAGTTAAAAAGTGACCAGTGATATATACATTCAATGTTCAATGCAAATAAGTAGCGGCAGTGCAAACATTTTGCAAATATTATAGCAGTGTTGTAGCAACAGTCATTTGAGGAGGAATTGCTATTTCAATCATCTGGCATTAAATGTATGCCGGATCAGCAGCAGTTTGGAGTGATGATACTGTACAGTGTTTATTATTATTATTATAATATGTATAGATAGATGGTAGTGGTCATCGTCTCTTGTCACAGAATTACACCGGTTTTACTTGATTCTCATTCTCATTCTCACTCATTCTCATTAGTGGCTGTTCTCGTTCATATGTTAAGAATTGTTCTGTTGCTTTACTGCTTAAGTCGTTAGTACGAAATGAGGCTCCGGGAACGCAGACTTAAAAACTCTCAAACAGGTGTGGGTTGGTTTGTAGTGTTCACAAATAAATGCTGATTTAATTTCAAAGGGGCAGAGTGTGTAAATACCCTCAGACTCATCCCTGTGACTCACAGCGTGTTCTGTACATGGTGTTTTGTGGGCAGAGCTGCGATAGTGCTGTTCAGCGGTGGCATGCCTCGAGCCAGCTACGGAGACAGACACTGTTTAACCATACTGCAGGACAGCACACACGTCACCCTGGACTTCACATCGCGGGTCATCGACTTCTTCACCATCCACTGCACCGACAGAGACCGAGGTGAGCCGCTCAGTGCTGCCCCCTTCGCTGGGATTACAGAAATGCATAGTAAATAGTGCACTAATGTCAAATATCCTCCACCAGAATTTGATGACCCCTCCGCCCTGGTCGTCCTGCTGGAGGAGGAGCTGGTGGTGATCGACCTCCAGACGGCCGGCTGGCCCACCATCCCGGCACCGTACCTGGCTCCGCTACACTCCTCCGCCATCACCTGCTCCTACCACATCTCCAACGTGCCAACTAAGCTGTGGGAGAGGGTGGTCAGTGCCGGTCAGCGACAGTGCTCCCTGCAGACTCACACGGTCGGTGCTCTGTGCACGAATAGTTTTTATGATGCATGTTTTGGATCAGTTTTAGTTAAGCATAAAGCAAAAAAGCACTTACACTTCATTTGCTTTGTACCTGAGTAACTTTATCTCACCAGGCTTTTAAATCTTGAACATCTTTGCACAGCATTCTTTGAAGGGATGCATGATAATATCGGAATCGGCCAATAATTGCTGTTTTTTATGTCCTCAGCATCAGACCGATGTGTAGATTTACCCGTTATCTCCAGCTGATATTTGATGCTGCATTTATTGTACGTGGGTATTGTAAGGTAGCACTTGCATCAGGCATGTCCAGAGTCCGAGGTGGGATTTTATATGGCCCGCGCCTTCTGTCTTAAAATGTCTGGTGTTACTTTGTGTCAAATTCTGGAGCGTTCACCAGCAAAATATTGTCTTTATGCGCTCAACTCTGCCTGCACGTGGGAAACATTTGAACTAACTAAATAGCATGTTTGCCTTACTTCGCGATTGTGAGCTCACACATGGGCTACTGCACTTAATAGTATGGTAGTTAAGCTGCTCTTATCATACTCTTCTATGTGGTAGTATGCATCACAGGAAATAGGCGGGATTGTAGCTTAACGGCTCTCTACTCACTAGGTAGTGCACTTGGAGTGTAACACGCACCCTTTTTGACTTGGCGCACTACATAGGACGGGAAGTGACTTTCTTAAAATGTTGTGCACTACCCTGGAAATGCTCTGTGTGACACATGGGCCAAACGAGCGCATGCACTTTGTGCCAAGATTCTGTGTGTGCAGTGGAACCTTGAGCGAAATATCTTGTGTTTACGCGCTCGACTCTGCCTTCCTCGTGTGTCTGCATTGGCCAATGTACGCATGGAAAAACATCGGGCATCGGCCGTTCGTTCCCATATCGAGCATTGTGTTCTCTGGTAAAGTTCTCATCTTTGTGAAATGCGTGTTATGTGATTGTAAGTATATAGGGAAGCATGTAGAATTTCATTATTCGTGATCCTGCAGGTACTGCCTGCTGTAAAGTATTTGATCAGTTGCAGCTGCGTCCTGGAATAGCAGCACGTCAGCAGTGGAAATTCCAAATGTTATATAAAAGTGGCATGTGAAGAAAATCACACACACATCATTAAACACTTGACCACAACCCCAACTGTATTTTTAAAAAGAAATGAATAAAAGGTGACTCTGCTCTGCTCATACTGTATTTTTAGATGTAATTGCTTGAGTCAAATGGTGTGACTTGCTCAGTAGGTTTTAATATAAGAACTGTAAAAACCTAGTCGGTGACTGTGTAAAGTTTTATTGTTTATTACGTTGGAAAGCGGAAGGGGTGTGAGGTGTTTGTTTGAGGTTTCTGCTTTGTGAGCCCTGTAATGATCTCTCTCTCTGTCTGTTTTGACAGAACTGGCCTGTATGCGGAGGGAAAAACTTAGCACCTGATCCAAAACAGCAGGAGCTGCTGCTAACCGGGTAAGAGCTTCAGAAAGAGGTGGAGATAAATGGCTCAGTGTCAGTGTGGAGGCAGGCCTTCTGATGTTTTCACACTAAAATCAGGGGAGCGGGTGCGCTCCGCGGTAACGTATTTCCAAAAGAACGGAGAGGAACGTGAGGGTGATTTACTCGCCGTTTGTTTGTGTGTTCAGTCACGAGGACGGTACGGTGCGTTTCTGGGACGCCTCGGGGGTGGCGCTGAGGCCGCTCTACAAGCTGAGCACAGCCAACATCTTCCAGACCGACTGCGACCACAACGACAGCCTGACCCAGTCCGGCGAGGAGGAGTGGCCTCCCTTCAGAAAGGTGGGGCACCGTGAAGCACACATGGCTTCAGTTTTGCAAATTTCTTGATTCCCCCCCCCCCGACTTGAACCAGGGACTGCGTCTCTCCTCGTGCACTGTGGGCTTATTTTTTAAAATGACAACCTCAGGGACTTGACGCTTTCATACCTTGTTTCATTTTTCTCCCTCCACCTTTGCCCTGCCTCTTTCTGTGCGAAGGCGCTGTGGTCTGCAGTCTGGCACGCCGCCCCGAGTGGCCTCTGGGATTCACACTGCAGTTCCTTTGCTGTTTTTCCCTCTAATTAAAAGCAGACTGTCTGTCTGAAGGCCTGAAACCTTCTGCCTGCGTCTGCTGAAGCTCCAGCACATTCCTGCTCCGGATGGCACAGCTGGATAGTTTGATGTTGTTGCTCAGTTTGCGCGCTCTTCGCCAGTTCTGAGTAAAATGTGGACTTGATGACATCTTCCTTATGTTTTTAATTACTGCTCAGTTCATTAAAAATGCGTTTTTAGACGAACAGTCATCTCATGTTTCTGATTAAATAAATCCACTTAGTCTTGATGGTTAAGGTGGTAGGTCAGCTAGCACTGCTCTTTACATTTATGGGATTTAGCAGACGTTCTTCTCCAGAGCAGCATCATGTTTCCTTTTTACACAGACAGTCTTAATGCAGCCACCTGTTAAGGGTCTTGCTCAGGAACCCAGTGGTGGAAGTGCTGGAAGTAGAATCTGAACCCAGGACCTCTCGGTCTAAAGGTCTAGCCCACTCCTAGTTGTCTGTTAAAATCTTGAACCAGTAAAGGTACCACAGAGGTACGCCTGAGCAAAGTACCGTCCCCAAACAATGCTCCCGGGTTCTACCAATGCTGGCTGCCCACTGCTTCTACGGTGCAATATGCAGTAATCACATTAAATGATTTCCATGCAGGTGGGCTGTTTTGATCCGTACAGCGATGACCCCAGACTCGGCATCCAGAAGATCTGTTTGTGCAAATACAGCGGCAAACTGGTGGTGGCTGGAACCGCCGGACAGGTGGGTCAGGAGAAAGGGAAAGTCCAAACACCCAGTGCTTGTTGTTCCTGAATAATTTTGGTGTGGCTCTTCCTCCAGGTGATTGTGATGTTGCTTTCCGATGAGAAGTCGGAGCACATGCTGGACGTGGCCACCATGGACCTGCTCCAGGACCGAGAGGGCTTCACGTGGAAGGGTCACGACCGACTGCCTCCCAAATCTGGCTCTGTGCTCTTGGCTCCCGGCTTCCAGCCCGTCGTCCTGGTGCAGTGTATGCCCCCTGCGGCGGTTACTGCGGTAACGCTGCACGCGGAGTGGAACCTCATAGCGTTTGGCACCAGTCACGGCTTCGGCCTCTTCGATTACCATCGCCGGAGCACCGTGCTGGCAAGGTAACTGCAGCGTCCGGCCAACGCTTTGCGGAGTTGTTGGAGTTTGTTCAAAGCCACTTTTAACAGAGGTGCTAACTGAAAGCTATCATTTGACTCTTAATGTGTTTGGTTTAATTATTGAGTTTGGTCATTTGCCGGCTTTTGTTTTACAGTCGCGTATTAAAGACTTGTCCGACTTTTCAACATGTGGTCTGCACACGTCAGTAAAAGGTTGGCTTTTCCTTCCAGGTGCACGCTCCACCCAAATGACTCCCTGGCCATGGAGGGGCCTCTCTCACGAGTCAAGTCCCTGAAGAAGTCCTTACGTCAGTCGTTCAGGAGGATTCGTAAGAGCAGGGTCTCTGGGAAGAAGCGTGTTCTGGTCAACAGCCCCTCCAGTAAAGTGAGTGCTTCTGCGCTACACACATCCAGCACTGTGATTCAGAGTGACGTACAGCGCCGGGGACTGCAAGATATGTGACCCTCCACGGCAAAACCGGTCGCTTGTTGCAACGGAGGTTTCCGAGAAAAACGAGCGTTTATGTTGCGTGGGGTAAAATGTTGGATTTTTAGTTTTTAGTGTTTTGAAACAGTGGAAGGTCTATACTGTACTGTTGTGAATAAATTTGGCTGAAAAACTTACCCTTTCCATCCTAAAAACGTGACTTTCTTGAGGTGAGGAATTCAATTCCAGCAGAATGTTAAAAGTTTGTGTTTTACCGCTCTACTTCAATATTTACGCTAAATCCACTGGTTGACTAGCGTGAAGATATTTCTCCGGAATCCATCTCCGTCTCCCGAGTTCAGTTAACCTAACGCAGGTAGGCTATCCGTGTGGCTGTGAATGCAGCGTAATAACATAATAACTCAATTTTGAAAATTTGCGACAAGCGACTGTGGAGGGTCACATATCAATAATACCGGAATCATATCGGAATCGGCCGATAATTGTTTTTATTAAAGTCCTCAACCAATGCTTAGATTTGCCCGATGTTTCCAGCTGATATTTGATGCTGCATTTATTGTGGATAAGGTAGTGCTCGTGCCAGGCATGTCCAAAGTCCGAGGTGGGATTTGTATACGTCCTGCGCCTCCTGTTTTAAAATGTGTGGCGTTATTTTGTGCTGAAACTCTGAGCGTGCAGTGGAACGTTCACCAGCAAAACCTCTTGACTTTTCATGTTACTACATAGGGCGGAAAGTGACTGTGTGATAGTGTGCACTACGCTTGAAATGCTCTGCCCTCACTCCACTTTCACACTTCACGTCAGAACTATAATGATATTTTTATATAGCGGACTGTCGTATGCATGGCCTTTACAGAAATATGTTAGAAATATATTTTTAAAGTATATTTAATGTAAAAACTGAAAAAGTAGGCATAAAGTAGTAGGAAATGGCAGTAAAATAATATGTCTTTATACAACAAACTACACAATGTCCGTGAGTTTATAAAAGTAAATATTTCTGACCTGTATCTAATACTCAGGTACAGGAGGCTAACGCCCAGCTGGCCGAGCAGGACGCTGAAGTGGCGCCGGTGCAAAGACGGATCGAGGCTCGTTCAGCCGACGACTCGCTCTCCGGGGTGGTGCGCTGCCTCTGTTTCGCCGACACCTTCCTACGGGACGGTATGAGCAAACCACCACCACACCGCTCTGTTTAAGGAGCTGGAATCTAAGGCCACTAAAATGCCTGAAGTCATTTGGATGAGAGGTGAAACGTTTTCAAGGATTTAGAAAAGGAGTCAGTCCAGTTGCCATCGATTCAGCATCTCAGTATTACCATGTTCTGAATGACCGAGACCCTGCAGTAACAGGAAGCACTGGGCTCTCTACAGCGGCTGCATATATTAATGATCAATCCTGTTGCTTATGCGTTATCAGTGTAATCCATATCAGACTGGTTTCAACAAGCTTGGATAGACTCTGAGAAGTTTTTAGGTTGAGACGTTATTTATCTAAGGTCATTATTTTGCCTGAGAGAGCGGGGAAGGTGCTGGACGTGGGACATCTGTTTTTAAGCCAAGGAAAGATCACAACAGGGCTTTTATTGGATCTGACGTCCGTTTCCATGTGGAAAAAGTTGACCTGAGTGAGGATCAGAATATATTTAAATAAAAGATGATCCTGGTTTATGATAGAATTACATTTTTACATTTACAGCGTTTAGCGGCCGCTCTTATCCAAAATGACTTCCATTTGTCCTAATCTCAGGGACGTTTTCCGTGGAGCAGTACGGGGTTAAGGGTCTTGCTCAGGCCCAGTGATGGTAGCGCTAGAGGTAGGATTCAAACCCAAGGGCCTTTTGCTTCAGAGGCGATGACACCCGACCACTGGACGCCCAGCACCCTTCTTAAACGTTTGAGGTGGAACATCTGAACGAGGCCAAGAAGCTTGTGTTTTTAGTTTTTACTGTAAGTGATGGTGTTGAAGTTGGAATGGTGTCTGATCTCGGTCTGATTTTTGCTCACCACGCAGCCGAGCCCTTCCCCGTCTCCAGCATCTACACGTCACCCTGTAGACAGCGTCTTGCACAATAGAGGTGGAGGAGCGTTCTGGCAGGGAAGTGGACACTCGAAAGGGGAATTCTCAACAATGTGTTATTGTTAATGCAGTGCAGTAAATCTGCATGAGGTCTAATAGTGCTGACCTTAAGGGAGTAAATGGTCAAGGGGACTGGGAGTTTATACAGTTCCAGTTCAAGTGGATATTTTTTGAGAAAGCTGCATAAAGGAGAGTCTCAGTACTACTCTTGCAGTTAGTTTTGTAGGACTGATAAAATCTCACAGAAAATCACGGCATTCTGTATTGCATACGTCAATAATTAGAGGCTTAAATCATTTCTGCTGTTCATTTTAAAACGTGTTTTATTAGACATTGCGTTACTATATCTGCTCCAATCGTGATATTAATGTTAGGCTTGTCCTCGCTCCACTCAGCAACAATTAGTCGTTGAACACATAGGGGTTTCTCACAAGTAACAGTACAAGAAAAAATGGACACAACTCTCCAACGGGTGGCCGTGGCAGAAACGTGTATGGAAGCACACTACACCGCTATACCATGTTTCTAGTGGAGGAACTCTAGGAGGAGTAGCAGCGGTGCCGAAAGTGGGTGGAATAATAGTAATAACAGCACCAATAACAATGTGTTTACTGACGCAGTCACATAAAAATATTAGTGTTTGTACAGGAACTGTTTTAATAAAAGAGAAACCGAGAAATTGCGCTCTTATTTACATCCTCCAGATTTCAGATTCTTCAGTTTTTACCACCATCAGACCCGTGCTGACGGTGACTAGCGTTGGAAATCACAATCATCAAATTAAATGCACAAGTATTCTGTTGATATTCCGCAGTCTGCACCGATCCCGTTTTAATTTGATACAGTTCAGGAGCCGGCCACAATATCATACGCTGATTTAACACCTTCACTTACATTCATATCGCATCACAAAAAGCATCATACGATTCTTATTCCCAGTATAACCAGGGATTTAAACAAATAACAGTCTTGTCTTTTGATAAAAATAGACCGCGTGCTCAAAATGATATTACAGTATGTATGATGTTTTCGTTTTGGATCAGCGCTGCGAGCTCGTTATTCGGTGTAGATGGATGTATCATTACACCACTACTTGGGTCTTGAGTTTCTTAAGGATCAACCAGGCCCCGGAGTGATTTTTTACATACTAACTTTGCTTTGTGTCGTCAGGAACTCATCACGGTCCGACCATGTGGGCCGGGACCAACTCGGGCTGCGTGTACGCCTACGCCCTGGACGTGCCCTCGCAGGAGAAGTTCTCTGAGCAGAGCGTGGAGGCGCTGCTGGGGAAGGAGATTCAGCTGATGCACCGAGCCCCGGTGGTGTCCATCGCCGTGCTGGACGGCAGGGGCAACCCGCTGCCCGAACCCTACGAGGTGTCCCGAGACCTGGCCAAGGCCCCCGACATGCAGGGCAGCCACTCGGTCCTGATCGCCTCCGAGGAGCAGTTTAAGGTGCGTAACAGCACGGATTCACACCAACACCCTCGTAACATGTTGCTCACGTGCTGGCTTTACACTTAAAAATGTCCTGTTCTGACCGCTCGGTTTTGGTGTGTTGCAGGTGTTCGTGCTGCCTAAAGTCAGCGCCAAGACCAAGTTCAAGTTGACCGCGCACGAGGGCTGCCGCGTCAGGAAGGTGGCGTTGGCCAGCTTTGGCAGCGCGGCGTCGGACGATTACTCTGAGAACTGCCTGGTGTGTCTGACCAACCTGGGTGACCTGCACGTCTTCAGCGTCCCGGCGCTCAGGCCGCAGGTGCGATACGACTGCATCCGCAAAGAGGACATCAGCGGCATCGCGTCCTGCGTCTTCACCAAGAACGGACAAGGTGGGCCACCGCGCTCGCTGTGCCTGCGCAAAACACACCCGGAAACAACACTTTATTCTGCATTCATTGAAAATATGCTGAATTTAATCATCGTGTCTGTGTGTGTGTGAGCGTTGGCGTGTTGGTGTCTGTGTGCGTTGGTGAAGTGTGTGTGTGTGTGTGTGCGTTGGTGAAGTGTGTGTGTGTGCGCGTTGGTGTTAGAGCTGAAACGATTATTCGAATAACTCCAATAATTCGATTACAAAAAAATGGTCGAGGCAAATTTTCTAGAATCAAAGCTTCGTTTAAGTCATTTTATTCTCTACAGCGTGCGCCGCTTGTGTTTCACACAGACGCTTATTAATGACTCAAGACGAGAATAGATCCCTCTGTATGTGGACGTATTTGTGAGATATTCCGTGCACAAAAACAGAAGTAAATTCATAAAAATGCATAAATGACATTCTTTGAGACGTAAACACGCACGCTGTGTTTGTGAACGCGTGAGCGCCCGCGTAAGCGCCATTACTCGCTAAAACGCTCCGTTTCCGTCAAAACGTCCCCTTTATTACGGACAAAACGCGTATTTTAGCTGATAAATAACCACAACAACCAGCGTTCCACTCACAATACAGCCAATTTATTGAGATTTTCCCATCGTTTTTTTTTTTTTTTTCATAGTTCGTTCCGGAACGCGCTGAACCCTTGTTGTGTGTGACGCGGCTCCGTGGCGTCACCATGAGATTGTGGGAAATACAGTTTTCTTTAGAAAGGCCAAAAACAACTCATTTTATTAGTCAAGTGGTTCAAAATGACGGGTGAACTTCATGTTTCTTCATTTCCAGTAGACCACAACAACGCAAGACTATATGACTAACTTCTACTCACACTAATAAGCCCTAATAACAATGTATTTTTGGGTATTGGTTTTTTAATACATCCGATGCTCAATCAATTGAAAATAATCGATAGATTATTCGATTACAAAATAATCATTTGTTGCAGCCTAATTTGGGTGAAGTGTATTGTGTGTGTGTGTGTAGTGTTCAGTTTTGCTGTGTGTTTGGTCAGTGTGTGTGTGTGTGTGGTGTTGGTTTTGCTGTGTGTTGGGGTGTGTGTGTGTGTGTGAGCGTTGGCGTGTTGGTTTGCTGTGTGTTGGTGAAGTGTGTGTGTGTGTGTGTGTGTGTGTGTGTGTGGTGGCGTGTGTGTTGGTTTGCTGTGTGTGTGTGTGTGTGAGCGTTGGCGTGTTGGTTTGCTGTGTGTTGGTGTGTGTGTGTGTGAGCGTTGGCGTGTTGGTTTGCTGTGTGTTGGTGAAGTGTGTGTGTGTTGGTTTTGCTGTGTGTTGGTGTGTGTGTGTGTGTGTGGCGTTAGCGTGTTGGTTTGCTGTGTTGGTGGTGTGTGTGTGTGTGTGTGTGTGTGGCGTTGGTGTGTTGGTTTTGCTGTGTGTTGGTGTGTGTGTGTGTGGCGTTAGGCGTGTTGGTTTTGCTGTGTGTTGGTGTGTGTGTGTGTGTGAGCGTTGGCGTGTTGGTTTTACTGTGTGTTGTTGGTGAGGTGTGTGTGTGTGTGTGTGTTGGTTTGCTGTGTGTTGGTGAAGTGTGTGTGTGTGTGTGAGCGTTGGCGTGTTGGTTTGCTGTGTGTTGGTGAGAGTGTGTGTGTGTGTGTTGGTTTGCTGTGTGTTGGTTGTGTGTGTGTTGGTTTGCTGTGTGTTGGTGAAGTGTGTGTGTGTGTGTGTGTGTGTGTGTGTGTGGCGTTGGTGTGTTGGTTTTGCTGTGTGTTGGTGTGTGTGTGTGTGGCGTTGGCGTGTTGTTGGTTTGCTGTGTTGGTGTGTGTGTGTGTGTGTGTTGGTTTTTGCTGTATGTTGGTGAAAGTGTGTGTGTGTGTGTGTTGGTTTGCTGTGTGTTGGTGAAGTGTGTGTGTGTGTGAGCGTTGGCGTGTTGGTTTGCTGTGTGTTGAAGTGTGTGTGTGTGTGTGTGTGTGTGAGTGTTGGTTTGCTGTGTGTTGGTGAAGTGTGTGTGTGTGTGTGCTGCAGTTGTCATCACTTTTTAATCTCGGTGTTGTACAGGTTCTACCTGATCTTTCACGTCCAGATACGGCGCTTCTCGCAATATAGCGTGTGATCCTGGAAGCCGCTGTGTCTGGTGGGCGTCACGCGACCTCACGGCCTCAGTACATCCTGATGCGACTCGATCGCTCTGTCGACACGTCTCAAATCTGCTGATTCACGGTCGAACAGCCCGATAATGAAGTGAAATCGTCCGCTTGCGCCGGGAAGATTAGGCTGAGTAGGGCCATGCAGTTGTCAAAACCAACATTCAGCTTCGTCCATACCGGTCCTGCTCTTCATAAATTACTGATTATAAACAAAGCTACGCTTACTGTAGGAGGTCAGTTAATGTGATATTGATTTTGAGGGTGGTGTCACCCAGCCCTGATCTTAAGTTCTCAAGCATGTAGTCTATGTTTCACCCTGATCTGGGCCGGAGTGAGAGATGTTGAGTGTTGAGCAGCGCTGCGTAGAGTACTGGACATGCGGACCTAAGAGTTACACTGTTGAAATGACGCGCAGTTACAAGTTGAAACGATGGTGAAAAGGTGCTCAGAAGTAGGAAGTACAAAAGTGCTCAGAATATATGTTGGCTACTGGTATGCGTTACAAACTCCTGCTAGGAGTTACTTTCAGTCCAATGCAGTCAAATTACTGACTTAAAAACTACCGAGACCTGACCCAACTGCTCTGGCTGCAGTAACGTCAGTGTTTGTGGTTTGTTAGCTCCGCTGTGGTGAGGTTGTAATGGTGTCTTGTGAACCGCTTCCAGCTCGAGCGTGGCTCTCACACAGCAGGCCAACAGCACTCACGCGGCGGACATAGCAGGACAGAGCTGTCACACGGGCGATTGGTACAACCTGCTCTTATCATTAAGTCATGGGTTGTGGTAATTTCTGCACATATGTGACCCTCACGGCAAACCAGTGGCTTGTCGCAACGGAGGTTTCCGAGAAAAACAGCGTTTATGTTGCGTGGGGTAAAATGTTGGATTTTTTACTTCAATATTTACGGTAAATCCACTGGTTGACTAGCGTGAAGATATTTCTCCGGCGTCTCCCGAGTTCAGTTAACCTAACGCAGGTAGGCTATCCGTGTGGCTGTGAATGCAGCGTAGGCTACCGTAAATGCAAACGTAGCCGCGACCGCACCAAGCGTCTGTGAGTGCTACGGCGATAGTCAACTTCGACGGCAGATTTCTCCGTTTCTCACTTGGCGTGACAGGAGAAACCCGACTCCTTTGAATGTTGATATCTCAGTCATATGTCGTCACATTCATTCCATATAGGTATCGTTTTGAAGCTTGATTTATGCCCTTTCATGAAAACATAATAACTCAATTTTGAAAATTTGAGACAAGCGACTGGTTTTGCTGTGGAGGGTCACAAATGTGTATTTAATTTAGAAGTGTATTTTATGAAACATTAAAACTCAAACCAAGGAACTCTAAAAGCATATTTTGTAATGAACACGACACTAACATTTTCCACCACAAACTAAGACAGCAGTCTGGTACTCAGTAAGGTCAGCAGATTAACGTACCCTCTCACCTTCCCTCATTATTCTCTTTCTTAACCCCCTCTCTGTCAAATCTCTCTCTCTTTCTCTCACTCTCTGTCTGGCTTTCCCTTGTCCCTCTATCTCCCTTCCTCCTCTTTGGTCTCCTTATCTCTTCACTCTCTCCTTTCTGTCCCACTCTTCTTCTAACCCTGCCTGTGCTTTCCTCTCTCCTCAATCTCCCTGTCCTCTCTGTCCCTCTCTTTCTGTCCATCTCTGTCCTTTTCTCTCCTCCTCCGTCACTGACCTTCCCTCTCTTTGATTCCCTCTTTTCTCTCCCTCCCTCTCCCTCTCCCTCTCTCCCCCTCTCCCCCTCCATCAGGAGTGTGTGATGAGCTGCAGAGTTCTTTCTCATGTGCAGTGCTGGACTCCCCCAACAGCAGTGCGGACATCACTCTGGACACTACTGGAGATCTGACCGTGGAGGACGTTAAGGACTTCTTAATGTGAGTTCTCTGTCCTGCACCCTTCTCTCACTCACACTCACGCGCCACTTTAACCTGAACCTCTGCAGCAGACGAGGGGTGTGGTCCTGCAGGCTCAGCTGGTAGATCTTCCTGACTCCAGTCGTTCCTCCCGCAGGTCGGTGGACGAGGCCGAGAACAACCTGAGGAACGTGACGGAGGAAGACGGACCGCCTCCCGGAATCCTCATCAGCTGAGCGGCAGTGGCGGCTGGAGGTGAGTTTCCCTCTCGAGCGCTCGCCGGCTCAGACGTGGGATTTGTTTGCCCAAGCGAGGAAATGAAGCCCCACTCGGCCTCGGAGCAGCGTGGGGGTTGATGTGTTTGTGAGGAACTGGCCGTCCCCTGAAAGATCAAAGTACATTTTGTCGTCTCTGCTATGTGCTGTACAACTGCAAGATATTTCGATCTTTTTCTGCGTTTGTGGCTTGGTGGGGGCACTGTGGTATGTGAGGACCAGTCCCCACGAGGAAGTCAAAGTAAACTTGGTCATCTCTGTTATTACACAGAGGGACGAGACGACGTGGCTGTAGTTTCTACAGTACAAAGAACAAATACATAGACTATAAAAGACAGAAAGAGGTAGAACGAGACTGTTCACCATTATTACAGTCCCTCCAGGAGCCCGTGGGCCTGTTATGAGATTGTTGCAGTCTAAAATGTCTGATGTTGCAGCAGCTTTTCTAAAACATTTGATGAAAGTCACTGGTTTTTAGGTGTTTTGTTGCAATAAAGTTGCAGAGGCAAGTCGAAGTTGTGGAAAAAATTGTGATTTTGTCTCCCTTTATAATGCTTCTTTAACAATTAATTAAAATGAACAAAATCTCTATTTTTATTAATCGGTCTTTTAATTATTTATTTTATTAATTATAAATGTGAGGCGTTTTTATCACGTTTCCTGTGTCTTCCAAACGTCACAAGGAAGTGAGTTCACTGACGTATGGCTCAAGATTCTGCGAGAAATGACGACTGGTCAAAAGTTGCGGTTATTGGTCAGATCACATGGTAGTGATGAATTTGCGGGGATCGGCTGAATTTGAGTTAATAGTTGCGATCGTGAAATCCTGGAGGGTCTGATAGTTACCTGCTGAATTTTAAAACTACAATTTAGGTCCTGGAATTATCTTCATGTATTGGATGTGCATATGAGCTGCAGCAGTTGAATTTGAGAATTCTAAACAGGCAAAATATATTATTACTATTACTATTATTATTATTGTTGTTAATAACTGGATCTTTATAGTGTCTAAGTTAACTAGGAGTTCTGAAATATGCAGTTTTTGTGACAGTAGTCAAGAGGAGAGAAGTACAATTTCAATTTTACAACTTCACTCATGGAATACAGTTCGGCTTTTGTGCAGTGAACTGTACTCAGGATCAGCAGCAGATTAACACAGAGCAGGGGAAAAATCATTTTATAGAAAAATTCCATGTTTTTATTTGAAAAAGTCAAAAGGAGGGAAGATTAGCTTTTGGTTATTGAGGTGCTGGTTAGGGGAAGGTGGAGTAGTGTTAGATTATTTGTCAGTGGAAGCACCTCATGAAGGTAGTAGTGTAAGTGTGTATTTTAGTGCACACTCACAGGACCTGCTCCCAGAATGATGTTTCTGTGCTGATGTTATGCATAACTAAACATGCACCCCTAGTTTCTTGCTCATGGATTAAGCCTAGTCTTGGACCAAGTTGTAGTACCAATGGAGATTTCCTGTTGAGACTCAAAACTAGTCTAGGACTAGGCTTAATGCTCGACTGGGAAATTGGCCCTTAGCGTTTAGTTTGGAACCCCATCAAACAGCAGGGAGTTGTGTTGGTTTATTTGCAGCATGTAGGACACACACCGGTGCTGAAGCCGAGAGGGAACGTCTCGTACGGACAGTGTCCTGGAGTAGTAACTACTACCTTCAGTGGGGTTTCAGTACCATATCAGCAGTGAAGCTACTTTTAAATCACTCTCGCTTTAAAAGTAACTGCTTTTTACTGATTGGTGCTGAACTGGTAGAAGTGGCATCTGATTGGCTACTGTTCCCATGCTCATTGTGTCACAGTGCAGTCTTGACAGCTGCTAGATGGAGTCAGAGATGGAGTCCATGGGTCAAGAATAGTTATACAAGTGCAACATGTCGTGAAATGAGGCCCGAACCGTCCTGTGACTGTGCAAATCAAAAGACAGAAGCTAGAAGTTAACAGGTGACGATAAAGAAAAATCAATGATGAACTAAAAACTTAAAAAAGATTAAAAATAAAAAAAATATACAGTATATAAAAATATAAGATAAATAAAAGATTTGCACCATCACCAGTGACTGTACATGTGCATGTTATGATGAGAGTTGTAGTTCTTTAGGAGCAGGTTGGTGGGATATGCTCGGGACTCGGGCCGTTCCTCTGCGCTCTCCCACATGTTTCAGGTTTTCAGGCTGGGCTCTGAGCTGCGGCGTGGTGTTCCTGCTGCTCGCTCCGCATCTGTGTCTGATGTTCCGCTTCTCTTCACATCCGTCCTCTACACTTCCCTTCCTCTCCATCTCCCAGTGGCATCTAGAGTTCTTGGTGTTTGTCTTTAAAAGCAGCCAGGGTTTTTAGTCGAACAGTCCCTAAAGTTGAACAGCATTGGAGGTTATCTACAGGTAAACTGCGTCCACCAAACACGGTTTTACGCTGCCGGCACCTGTTTTTAATACAGATCCTACGAGCTTCAGCGCTCGGAGCACCTCAAGGAAATCCGTTCAACTTTTCAAACAGCGCTGCGCTCGTCAGTGTCACTTGTCTCTTGCTGGCCAATGAAAATCGAGGAAGGGGTGGGACATCAATCGGTGGTGCCTCCCAGGAACAAACACAGAAGTGCCTGATGGTGGTTTTCATATCTTTGCAACGACAAGTGCTGAGAATAAGCACGCAATGTGAGGTTGTGAGCGCTCTCGGCAGAAAAAACGTGTTGGTGGACACAGGTGTTTGTTCACGTTAAAGGCTCTAACACTTTTAAATAAGTTGCTTTAACCGGCTGAGCTTCTCCAGTCCTTATCATCTCCATCAGTTTGAGGACCTGTCTACAAGCATGGCGGTCCTTGCTCTCGATGGGGCAGTTGGTAGTGGCCTCGTGATCGGAGGGTTGTCGGTTCAAGTCCCAGACCAGTAACGGTACCGCTGAGAGACTCGAGAGCGCTGCTTCCTGGGTGCTATCAAAAAGCTGCCCACTGCTGCTTCACGGACAGGTTTAATACACCGCCGTTTAGGGCTTTATACAGTATGTTATTGTTTATATATTTATCTATTTGCTCACGTGCCTTATTTGTTCCTACTGTAGAAACTGGAGCCACGTGGTCTCCTCTCTATACGCACATGATGTAGAAGAGATGGCAAAGTTTACTGTGACTTGCAGAGCTCTTGTGTGAGTGTGGTGCTGTGTTCACTCACTTTTTGTGGTGTCCTCTTCATTTCAGAGCATTTCCTTTATCGTGAGTAGTTCTGAGATCAAGTTCCTCACAGCGGAATCGTTTAAACTTCACTATTTTGCGCCACGTTGTTGTTGTGTTTTTGATCTGTCTGCTGCCTCCCCCTCGTGGACGTGTGCAGTGCTGCAGGAGCGGTGTGAGGACCGTGAGGGTTTGGATCGTGCTGGAGTGCTCATCTGGAGTGCTGTTTGGACAAGTGCCTGTAATTACGTCACGTTTTAATGAAGGTTGTGTTTTTCAGGAGCTGTTTTGGGAGAGAGACGTGCTGCAGATTCCGTTCCTTGCTCCCAGCTGGAACTTGAGAAGGAAAACTAAAGACTCTGGGAATTTGGAGAGTGAGGGAATGTTGGATTTTCTTCCTTTTTGCCAGAACGTTTGTTTCACTCTTTGCCCTCAGATCACCTGCTGCTCGGTTTAATTTCCCCCACTTGTGTTAACGGCGCTTGCTGTTAGAGGAGGAACACTGATGCTTTGTGGTGGGAAAGAGCTTCAGACGAGGCGGGAGAGGACCATGTTGCACAACCTGCAGACAACGGGCTGTTACTTGCACTGGCCGTGTGTTGAGTATCAGTTTGATTAATTACGTTCCTCTTCTCCCCGTGCCATCATGCCACTCTCATGCCCACCCTCACGGTCCGTGCCATTTAAAGGAGCAGTCCACCTAAAGGAACTCATATAACTCCCAGGTAGCTGTTGCTCGTCAGTGGCGCGTGGGACGATGCGCTCCTTTAAGACTAGTGTGTATGAAATGTTTTTGCCTTCGACAGTGTTATTGATGCTGCCTGTGATACTTGTGATGGTTTCTGACCAAACGAATCAGGAGGCCGTTGGACGTCAGCTTATGGACCCTGTGGGTTTGCTAGAATAATCTTTTTGTCCTGTTTTTTTTAAATGTCTCGTCTAACCACTCGCCATGGTGAGTAACTCCGCCACTTAACTGTGAATGAATCTGAGGGCACACGGTGTGTAATTTTCTGGGTTTTCTGATCAGTTTTCAGCTTTTTGGCTTTTATTACACATTTGTTTTGTTACAGTATTAACAAAAATGAAGGAACTAACTTTGTGTCTTTTCAGTTTAACCTGTGTTCTATACAGCAATTTTATACTACAAATAATTTAGATATTTTGTATTTTTATGTAGTTTAGAAGAGATTATTTGGAGTTCGTGCCCGTTTACAGTAATGAGTGATTAGCTTCATGTCACATCTATTTCATTTCTTAATCCAGTTAATGTCATGAAAACTACCAGTGTCAGTCGCTCAATTCTAGAAGAGGATAAAAGTTATTTTCTTTTAAAAGTTTAGAACAATTTGCAGGACACTTTCAAGGGAAAAGGACCTCATTAATTGCTTAGCGTGTATTGCTTGGTAGAAAGTCTTATGCACTCATTTCTCTCATGTAATTTGTCTTTAGATTTCAAAGGGACCTCACTAATGTAGTTTTTGATTAATCCTTCATGTCTGTATATATTTGTCTTCATTTTACACATTAACCATCACATCTTACGACTCACGCCCGGTCTGTGAATCTGTATTTAATTGTTTTTCTTTGTGTAGAACTGTAATTGAAATGTAGCTACTCTGAAAGTGTTAATAAAGAATTTACTCCTTTATTTATTATTTTTGTCTGATGTGTAGGTCACGTGAAGGATTTAATCAAAAGCATTTACAGCATTCAGCAGAATCTTATCCACAGCAACCTCCATTTTCCTAATTACAGGAACAGTTGGGGTTAAGGGTCATGGTCAGGGTCCCGGGGTGGTAGTGCTGGAGGTTGGACTCAAACCCATAACCTCTTGGTCCAGAGGTGAATCTCATCACCACCGCCCCATAAACGCAGCACAGATTGTTGTCTTTAAGCTGCACTGGTCGTGTAATGGTGGCGGTAATGGTCATGTGTACACCTTGTTGGTACTGTGGTGAGCTTCCATTCTGCGTTAGTTGTAAGGTTTTATTTGCCCCTCGTTTAAAGGAAGCTCAGGCAGGAGTGTGGTACTTAAGTTTAAACATGACCAGGGTAACAGCTTTTTCTGACGTTTCTAACGAGACAAACCTGCAGAATGTTGTCACTGTGAGCTCCAAATGACACAACAAACATCTGCATAACATGTAGGGAATAAATGCTGTCTGTTTTTAAGCAGGAGCTGCAGCATTTCCAACACAAAAACCAGCAGACGAATGACCAAAAATAGTTTTATTTAGCAACAATTATTTTAAACTAGTAAAACGTGACTATGAATACATTATGGATAATGAAGAATGTGACAACTCAAGTCATGTTTTCATCCTCCTCTTCATCATCATCATCATCATCATCATCAAAGTAGCGCTCTTCTGCATCCCGGTTTACAATGTCCAGGTTGTCGTAATCTGGGTTCTCATCCACCTCACTGCAAAACAGAAACGACAATCGCGCATCAGGCAAAGATTCAGCAAATCATTTGATTTAAAATTCATAATGAGCTGCTGTTAAAGTTCTCTGTTAATTACGTAATAATTGTCAATTTGACTGGTGGAATTCAGCATAAAGTGTATAAAAGTAGAAACTACTAATTTAAGATTTAACACTCAATCATCACGAACCTGTAGTTGAAGTCTTTGTCTCTGCCGTCCAAGAAGCGCTGATGCATTTGACTCAGAAACTCTTCTCGCAGCATGGCTTTCTCCTCTGCGTTCGGTTCCCACGCCGCCTGTTCAGATTTCTCATTGCCTACGAATACAGAACCACACAAGCATCAAGCAAATACATAAATAGATATATTTCAGCTACAATGAATAATCCTGATGCCTTAAAATGGCAATGCATTAAAAACACGAGTTACCTCGACTCGACATGGTTTAAAATGACATTTATTGATCAAAATAAAAAAATGGATCCAGATTTCTGTAATGCTGTAAAGTTAAGGACCCTCTTGACGAGCAACACCTGAAGAAATCGTGTGATTCATGTGCTAAAAATGTAGAAATGGGGTGAAAAGGGTGATTAAGTTTAAAACAAGGAGAAGTGCTGGATGTTTTTAGATGTTTCTTTGATTAAAGCTGAACTAGCTGTTACACTATGAGCTTCTGAATTAACGTTAAACCCACATCAAGATTAAGACCAGAAAAGTACAAGTAAACACGCAGTAGTGAGCACCTCTCCATTTGACCCATCTGTGAAGGAGCAGTGGGCAGTTAGCATGGGTAGTGGCCAAGGAGCAGTGCTTGGGGACGGTACCTTGCTCATGAGTACCTCAGTGGTACCTTTACCTGTCCGAGATTCACACCATTGACCTTCCAATCAACTTACCAGGGTGAACACTCCAACTGTTACACTACCAACCGCACCGTTAAAGTAAAAGTAAAAAGTCAAAAGTAACAGTAATAAAAGTAAGACGACCTCCCCTTAATGGTGGCGCAGCCTTGTGGCCAAAACAGTGAAATAATCTTTTTAACATAAAAATCAGGTTTCATGTGGGAAGAAATGCAACATGCAGGATCTCCTCAGTGAGCTGAAAACCTTAAGCCATGAGCGGCATCTCTAACAAAACTTGTGAAAGGAATTAACGTAGCAAAAAGTGGGAAGATGAGGAATAAAAAGAATAAGAACAAATGATGGTGAGAAAGAGGAGAATAATCACAATAATGTTTGAGTGAAATCCTGCTCACACGCAGCAGCATTAACCAGCAAAATCACCATCTCACGCATTAAACAAGTTAGACACGTTCGGCTGATCCATATCACCTCAATATCACAACTTCATATCAACACCTTACCATTATTAGGATTAATAAATGATTTTTGTGGGGTTGTTTTTTGCATTCATAGTTCACTGAAAAGGTTTGCACAGTAAAGATACTACAATGTAAGAGTGCATATCTTTGTAATATGATATTTTGGTAACATTGTAATATTCATATTTTAATAATATTTGTAAGACTATGTTGATCAGAAGTTTGGTCTAACCAACAAGACATCAGATGCATGACATGAGTAAACCGTGGGGCAGTTGCTAGTGTAACGGTTAGGGAGCTGGCTTCATGACCGCCATGTCGCTGGTTCAAGTACCGGACCGGTAACGGTACCACTGAGGTACTCATTAGCAAGGTACCGTCCCCAAGCTCTGCTCCATGGGCGCTGCTGCAAAGCTGCCCACTGCTCCTTCATCACATCACTTCATTATAAACCCTAAGATCAAAAAACAGACTCACCCTCCTTCTCCTCCTCCTCCTCGTCATCCTCCTCCTCCTCCTCTTCAGCATCCTGCTCGCTGCTCTGCTCCTTTTGCAGACGCTCCTGGAGCTGTTTCTCGTGATAGGAGTCAATAAGCAGGTCAGACAGAGCCCCTGGGCCTGTACACATGTCCTTCTGGCAGCGCTGCAGGATTTCCTCCTCGCTCAGGTACTGCCCGATGTACTGCTCATAAAGCAGAGGCTCCCGAAAGCGCATCTGCTCCTCACTGAAGTACTGACCCTCTGTGGGGGGAGAATGGAAATTAGATTCACTTATACATTTACAGCATTTAGCAGATGCACCAATCCATCTTATTCTGTTCTGATGCCCATCCAGACAGTGGGCTACAGGGAGGTGGTGGTGCACAGGTCTAAGTGACAGGAACGCTGTGTTGAGGTTCAAATCACAGAAACCACCACTGAGCCCTTAACCTCGAGGTGCAGCAGGGAGACGGGGAAACTACTCTCTCCTTTCTCACCACTAAACGCAGCATTTTAAAGTCAGTGCTTGGTTCTGTGTGGGCAGCAGTACTGCAGTAAAGTGGTCTTAACGTTCCACACTGGGTTGATATTGGTGCTAAACCGAGCTCCAAACTCCAACATGTTGATAGGATAGTGAGCAGAACAAGCAAGACAACACACTACAAGCCCAAAAGTTGATCAAATCCCACCATTCTACTGTTTAATGTGCTGAACTACACCAGGTCTTACTGGAGATCTCACTGTTCCTGATGCTTTTAGTGCTGCAGTGTTAGGGAGCGTCACTAAATCACACAACTGTGTTTAAACTAATCCATTATACAGAGTCTCCTCAGTCTCCTCCTCACACAGACATGTACTGATTATTAATCACACACTGATGTCAGATCAATACTCGGGATCCACCCACACACACGGAGCATAGGTACTGATATCGGCATCAGAACTGAAAAGGTTGGATCGCTGCATCTCTACATACAACACACTGTGTTAGAGTTGAAACAGCAAACAGACTATAAGATATCGTAGGAAAAGCTGAAGCGCTGCTCGTACCCTCCTGAAGTGCTCGGAGAGCGGCATAGCGATGGTTCCGCACCCGCGTTCTGGAAGATTCGGCCGCCTTTTTCTGAATTTCACTGGAGTAGTACTGCACCCTGCAGTCAGCGTTCAGGTGAGAGAAGGCCTCCAGGTGCTGTGGTTTTAAGTGTGTGTGGTAGCGCTCCAGAAAGACCAGCGGCCTGCTCTTGTACTGCTCCATCAGCACTTCTTTCTTCTCGGCCACGGTGAGGTCCGGTTCTCCTAACTGCTGGCTCTTTACCGGAGTCCCGCTGGACACAATGACCTCCATCATCGCTGTCAGACTGTCAGCAGCTTCTCCCTGCAGAAAGACAACAAACTAAAGGACTTACTGTGACTTTTCACAAGAGTCTGGTAAATCTGTATAAATTATGTATTTTCTAAACAAATTCACTCCACACAAAATTACACATTTCTAAAATGAATAATTCTGTTCAAAATAATTCATTCACATTCAGTCATTCATTTTCCGAACCCTGGAATCCCAAATGAGGTCGTAGGGGCACCAGAGCCTATCCTGGGAACTTAGGGGCGCAGGGCGAGAACTAGCCGTGGGCAGGCGCCAACACACCGCAGGGCACACAAACACACACACTCACAGCCCTTACGGGGCCAATTTAGAGTCACCAATTAACCTATACTGCATGCCTTTGGGCTGTGGGAGGAAAGTGGGGCACCTGGCAGAAACCCACGCAAAGAGCATAAAAATAATTTGGATCTTAAAATCTTGTTTTTTTACACCAGAATCAGAATGATGTTTTTTGCCAAATATGTTGTCACATACAAGGAATTTGCTTTGGTGTGTGTGTGGTGCTAAGACATCATGAGCAAAAAGATTTTTAAATGTGTTTTTTATGTAAAAGATGCTAGTATAAGTAGAAATAGATAAATGTGTTGCTAGATAAATGCAATGTTGACAGTATGAGAAGCACGATATGATTATATAACAATATGCAACAACGCAGTACATGGTGGAAGAGAAGAGTCAGTTTTCAGAGTTAGATGTTATTTTGCAACATCGATTACATCAAAAAGAAAAAATATTGCAAAACAATTTATATCAATATTGAACACCAGTGTGTTTTAGTCTGATTCTCACCTGCTCCTTCAGATCTGAAGTGTGTGCATTGGGGATGTGGGGTGCAGATGGAACATCTTCATGCATCTGCTCCTCCTCCTCCTCCTCCTCCTCCTCCTCATTCCCCTTCTCTGTTCTAACAGGGTGTTTGTCCCACATCAGGGGGTCTTCAGGTTTGTTCCTCGGCTCGATTTCTCCCCACATCTCAGATAGTTTACAGTCTTTTTTAAGGAGAGACGTGAATTACCGTCTTGATGTTCTAGGTATTCCTGGTGAACCTGGCTCTCTATTGACTGCTCATTTACCTCTCCTAATACTGCTGTGTCTCAAACTCCGAATGTAAAAATGGTCCATTTTAGATCATTACTTAATTGGGACAAACTGAACATAAATCACATCAGTGTTTAATGAAAGATGGTGACGCAGATCGGGGTTGAGGTTTGCGCTGTTGACGCTCATGAAGGCGCGCTGGAAACATGAACTACCTGCACAAAGACGACAAAAATGTCCTCAGACTCACACCAGCTGAAGAACCGTCCTCTTCTAAGGCGGTTAAACAGCACAGTTCGCGCTCTCGTCGTGAAATCTCAGGTACATTGAGTTCGCGTTGTTGTGGAAGTGTCCGCCGTGCGTCTCGTTTTGTCTTCCCCCTAAAAACCCCGCCCCGCGCAGTGGTTCCGCTCTCGGTGTGAACGCGTGAAGACGCCGCCAGGTGGCGCTGAAACACCGGTCAAACCCGCGCTGCCCGCGCTGCCCGCGCCCCACGCGCCACCTTTATTCCGAGCTAGTATTCAAATCCGCTTTGAGCCACGACCTGCACGTTTTTGTCAGGTGTAGTTTAGTTTAGTTTAAATTGTAGTTTATACTGAACAAATGGTTGATAACCATGATGTGAATAGCTGTTGTACTGAATGCATTCATTTGCATATTTTTATAATTATTTTTCTGCCTTTTAATGTAAAATGTTGTGCTAAAAATACTAATAACTGGCCACAAGAATTTTCATTACATTTCATTTCCTAATCTCCATCAGGGTCACAGGACCAGAGCCACCCCGGGACTACGGGCACGTGGCAGGGACCAACATGTTGCAGGGCACACACACTGCCACGAGATCACAATAATCTTAAATTATTCTACATACAAAACACAACCATAAAATAATATAGTATTAGGACGTGTAGACACTCTAAAGGCAAATGATTTTACAAATATTTGGTTGCACCACCTGACATTTTTTGGGGGCGATGGAGATAAAAATTCAGTCAAAAAACACTTTGAAATGAAATTTAACTAATGAGATTTATTTAAACACATTGTTCCAAACTCAACAATATGAATATGAAAAACTCAAAAAATTAATAAAAAAAAGAAAGAATTTTGCAGTAATGCAGGAGTCGTTAACGCATTACAATTTAGAGACAGTAATATTGGCATGGAACCAATTACTTTGAAATAACACTAACTAGTCATCTATAATGAATTACAGTCAATTACAAGTTACCAGCCCAACACTGTTGCTGACGGATCTAGAGCTGGTAGTGCTGGAGGAAGGATTCAACCCCACAGCCCCTTGGTGCTCAGGTGAGTACCCCAACCACTAGACCACCTCCACCCACTCGCTTAAAAGCAGAACAGAGAACAGAGTCTACAGCTGGTGAGGAGCGTTCTTACACACATCATTAAACAGTTAATAGCTTAATGGGTTTCTACAATTTTAGAATTGTATAATATTTTACTCTGCAAATGTCTTATTTTTGTTAAAATGAAATTAGAAGAAAAAAATATATACACAGTATATAACAGACCACATACGTATGGTTTACATATTTACACAGTATAACAAGTGGTGAAATGTACTGTAATTTTTTTTTTTATTTTTTATGTATTTTGTGTATTTATAATTGCAACACTTTAGTAGTGATATGTATCTACAGAAGTGCAGTCTTCCAATAACAACACAATTGACAGTGTATGTGTGTGTATGCCAAAAATATTGACATAAATGCCTTGGGGAAAATGTGTCTATCCTCAGACCTACTACTCAAATATCCATTTATTTATTCATTTTTGTCTGTTCTGTTGAGGTAGGGTTGGTACAGCTAAATTTGTGAATTTATATTTAGTTGAGTTGATTCAGTTGTGTTGCAGTTTGAGCAGTGAGGATGAGATGGGAGTGAACTTTAAGGTTCTAAGGTTTATGTTTGGAGCCTCTCCCCGTATTGGCGTGGGTTTCCTCCGGGTGCTCCTGTGTCCTCCCACAGTCTAAAGGCAGTATAGGTTAATTGGTGACTCTAAATTGGCCCCGTAATGTGTGAACGTAAGTGTGCTAGTGTGTGAGCCCTGCGGTGTGTTGGCGACGGCCCAGGGTTGTTCCCCGCCTTGTGCCCGGTCCCCCTGCGACCCCAGTTGGGATTAAGCGGTTCAGATGATGAATGAATGAATGAATGTTTGGAGCAGACATAAGTGATACAAGTCTGTGTATTTTCAGTTATTTTTCCTGTTAGACAAGTGGCAACTGATTTTATAAAGATATAGGCTGGTATAAAAAGGAAAGGAAGACACCAGACGTTTTATTTTTGGATAAAAATGTTAATCTTTAGATGACAGAGAATACGCTCAGATCAACATGTGATCATAGCACAATAAAAAGTAACAATACAGTGTAGAAATTGTATAGCCATTTAAATACCTCCCCTGCATCTGAACATCTGAACCATATCAAATCAAAGAAATCAAAAATAAAGTTATTGCAGACAGTTCGCTTTAAGAAAAAGAAGAAAATACTTTCTTCCAGGAAAGATTGAGGAAAATACTTCATTCGAGGGACACGAGGTTGCTTGATGGTAAAAAGCTCAGATTCCAACAACAACATTAACGTCGGCGTCCCCAAAGTGATTCAAACACTTGAAGCGTGTTCACACCAAGTCCTTCATCATTTGTTCAAACATGACATAAAAATCTCAATTCCTCCTGCAAAAATCATGGTGGTGGTGAGTTGGGGAAATAAAGACACTCACCACCGCTTCAGTCACGCAACGCTGCATCAACAGTGATTGCTTAATAAAGTTTCTGTAACAATTTCAAATGCCTTCAAAATACCAACCATCGTTTTCACTTAATTAGCTTGAGCTATGATCTCAACAATAAGTTTCCCATAAAATATTGCATTAGACAATGAATAAGTTGATCTACAAAGAGGAAAACCTAGACAGCCCATTACAGCCCAGTGCATTTAGGTAGTTATTCTACAAATTCAACTTGAAATATCAAAAAACTTCAAAAAGTCTCCAATAACATGCAACAGTTTCACTCTCTAAATCGATTCAGAATTCAAAGCTTGAGAAAATTAATAAATATACACTTCTCCACGAAGCCTCATTAAGTATCCTCTCAGTTCAAGTGATATGTTAATGAGATTGTAAATGTAATTGTGAGCAAAACTGTCAGATCAAATTTCAGAGCTGAATGGTCAAAGATTAGTTAAATATCGAGCTCGTTTGTGACGCCGTCTCTGCGGGACTGCAACAGGGAGCACTTCCAGCTTCTTAAGTTGCTTTAATATTTCAGTCAATGCCATTTTATTAGAAGACGTCTGTGTAGAAAATGTCTGCTGAGAACATGGAGCGTAACTCCCTCTGGCTGTATTTATTCCATCTCATTACTGCGCGTACGGCAGTTACACCGAGACGCGTTTAATTCCACGGCATTTTAAATAAATGTTGGGATTATAATGCAGCTGGAATGCAATTTGCCATAATAGTCTACGGACAGCAAACCAGTTGTAGAATATTGTTTTACAGTCACTAAAGAACTCCACATTCAGCTGTGGTGGGAAGTGTTCATAATAGAACATGTATAAATGTATATATATTTATTATGAAATATGCTTGTCATAAGTGCCCGTAGTTGTAGAATCCCCTTATGCAGCATCTCCTTTATATAACGGTCTGTCTCTACTAAAGACACACATCCAGAGGCACCGTATCAAAGCCGAAAGGTAAACCAGATCACATTTGTGCTAAAATCAACTCCCCCTCTTTGCAGAGGAGATTCTGGCTTTTCCTTTGACAGATAAAGCATTAGGACACGGAGAGAAAGAGCAAAGTCTAACTCGCAACATCATATCTACACAGATTTATTTTCTCCTCCACATGCACACTAAACCGCGCCACAGCGGAGGGTCACAAAATGAAGAAGGTCATGAACACGTGTGACAGAAAGCTTACGTTACATGAGATGAAGGTGAAGGACGGCGAGGGTGAGATGCACGGTACTGACTGTGGTTGCGTAATAACGTGAGCAACAACCGAACAGGGTAAACTTACACAAACATTTACAGTGTATTGCACTCAGGCTACAGGTCATCTGATGTTTGGTTCTCGTTAAATCTACTGTAAGATCTCATACCCCGCATCCCAATAGAAAAATAAATCAGTAGGTCTAAACAGACTAGAACTGATCCCACTGCTATCTGGTCTTAAAAAAATGTACATTCACAAGAGGACGACAAAAGACAATTCAACTTGAAATTCAAATTGATATGTGCAAAAAACATTATAGATCTCTATAAAAAATATGTGCATATGAATAGATCTATTTTCTTCACCAGTACAATAGTTTTCTTCTATTTACAACCGTACGCTTTAATAAAGTTCTGAACAGGTACAGTTCTTACCCCTTGTGTTTTTTTTAGAATGGTTTACTCTTCATTTATACTCTTTAACAGAAACAGCAATGCTAATGAGAAGATGCTATGGATTAAAGGAATTTATTTTTTAAAAAATCACTACACATCCTCAACTCAAATCAATGTGATTGAGCACTGGGAATAAGATGAGAACCAGAGTTCCGTACGGAAACCTGAAATTGCATATCCCATCCTGCCCGATCACGCTCGACACCAAGCCGCCGGTCACGGCCAGCCTGCGGAATTATAACATCTGCAAAAAACTTTGGCTACTGAATGAAGTGGTCGGTGTCCCACATCTCAAAAAATAACGCAGCGCCACACCACCCGGCGCACGCCGCAAGGTTCGTCTAAAGCCATCAAAAATCTTCTTCTTCCGTCTCTGTCATTGAGGGCTCCGACTCGCCGTGCCAAAGTCTGTGGACTCCTCGAGTCTGCCGTCAAAGGGAGAACACTGAGGGGAGGGATTGCTTTTATCGCGAAGGACCAGCGAAGTGCCCAGGGAAGTGCCCAGCGAGCCGGGGTGGGGCTGTTGGAAGGCGAAGCGCGGGAGGGTGAGGAACTCTCCGCAGTGGGGCGGGCGTCTCTCCACCCTGATGAGCGGCTGGCCGGGGGGCGACGTCCGCTCCGGGAGCTCCGGCGAGTCGCGCTGCAGCGCCAGCTCGTAGGACGGTGTGCGTCTCCGCAGGAGCGCACCGCTTTCCGAAAGCTTCTTCCCCGACGCCAGGGAAGCCGGGAGTTCCACGTCCAGCAGCGGCTCCACCGAGATGCACGGAGGACTCGACTTCTTCTTCCTCCTCGGCACGCGCAGGGACTGGCCCCGGGGGGGGAGACGCATCCTCTCGCCGCCGCCCACCTCGAACATGGCGTTGTCCGGCGAGGTGCAAATCTCAATGGAGTGCCGGCGGTGGTCCTCTGCACCCGGACACGGTCTGTCCAGAAAACCTTGGGAGTCGACGCAGAAGAAGTTGCGGTCCTCGAAGCCGCGGACGGCCAGCTCGGCGGCGCTGCTGCAGTTCTTGACGGCGACGGGCGACGGCAGCGTGAGGTAGGGCGAGAGCGAATGGCTCCGCCCCTCCCCGGGGAGCCCCGCCCACAGCCTGGCGGAGCCGGTGATGCGCCGCACCTCCTCGTCAGCTGGGTCGACGGCCGAGTCGAATGTGGGGTTGAATGCTGAGCCGTCAGGGCTGCCGGGGCACGAGGGGACGTCACCCGGACCGCCAGGACGCTGCTGCCGCCGCGTGGTTCGGACGCTGGGTGAACGGCTGCGGCGGAGCAACAGTGGGGAGAGCTGGGGGCTGCTGGGGGCGGAGATGCGGGGCACCGGCAGGACGAGGCCAGCGGAGGTACGGTTAACCTGCCTCTCCGCATTGTCTTTGGAGTCGTTCTTAAATGCTTCCTGATGGAAAAATGGGGAAAAAATTGTCATGTAAACAACAGGGCTATAAATCACAAGTTTCATCACAATACCATATTATATTGACTCCGTTAGAGATGGCACCGATCCGATATGTGGATGCGATATTGGTCCGATAACGACTCAAGTAGCTGCATTGGGTATCGGTGGCAGGATTAGGGATCATCACAAAATTACACAACTGAGATGTTATTTTAATAATAAATATTAGCATTTTTAAAGCATTATTTTCAGTTTAAAAAGACTCAGAGACTGTATCGGATTTGGATCATATCAGCAGATTTCCAAATTGACAATGTTGGTATCGGACATAAAAAGTGGTATCGTGCCATGTCTAGACCCAATGGACAACAATTCGACGTCTGCTGCTATCACAAAATCTGCTACGATATAGTCTTGATTTGATTCAGTGCAGGAGCTGGTGATCAATATGAGAAAATTCTGGTTTAACATCTACTCATATCAAATTATAAAAAGCAACTTAAACATCATTTGCCATTTTTATTCCTGAGCTCATTTAAATGAAAATCATCATTGATGTGATGTATCGATGTGGAGTGATGTATCGCTACACTCCTGCTGCTCATCATTACAGACAGGTCCCGGTGGTGCGGTGCAGAGCTGGCGTACCTGTCTGCGGAGAGACCTGTCGGGGCAGTGTGAGGTTTGGGCGGTGTGGGGGGATAGCGGTGGGGGCGGAGGAGGCCCCCCGGGCACCTGCAGCAGACAGCGCTCCTCACACGGCTGCGAGTGCAGCGACCTCACCGAGCCTGCACACAAAAGCACTTGCTTCACACCTGGAGATCAGTACTGCAGCTGGGGCTGGGCCATACCACCTCAAATCAATACCACAATTAACATTTCACCTCGATTATGATAATCAACAATGATCATGTCTGGAGTTTTGCTGTGTGTTTTGTGACCTCATAGTGACAAGGTCTGTACTGTAAACATGCTCACTTGTTACAGGATTTTTTCTAATGAAAGAGTGCATGTCTTTGATTAAAAAATAAGAAATAAAAGATAAAAATACTGACAAACATTTTGTAGGTAACATATGTAGTGGGAGACTGGAAGAATGAACAGAATTCTTTCAAAAATATGTTACAAAATACTTTAAAAATAATTTATATAATCTTTATGGGCGAGATTAGAGGTTCTACATGTCGGTTCTGATTAATTGCCCAGACCTACCTGCAATAACAATTATTTTCATAATTGATTAGTTAGTCATTTTTTGCAATTAGTCAATTAATTGCTAGTTTTAAAATAGACAAAGAAGCGTATGTATAAAAGATAGAATCTTTTAAAATTAGATTAACAATATATTTAAATCTAACTTACAAGGTTTTTAATGATTCAAGTCATTTTCATATTTACACACGTTTTAAGACATACAGTAAATATATTTCACCTACACAGTTTATATTTCCACACGTGCACCTCCAGAGTCACTCCTATGTGCTGCTGAGCTGGAAACGTCACTAAACTTCACATCAATATCATTTGGCTCCTGTTTACGACTGATCATTTACATATGTTTATTGGGAAGAAGCTCCTGCCACGTCTGTGGTGTATTGATATAGGTAACAACTGATTAGTAACTTATCTGGTAACTACGGGATGTAGATTACATTATAACAGCAGATTATAATTGATGATTAGTAGACGCAGCCCTGATGGAAATCACAGGAGATGCAGTACCTAACTGGAGGTAAGCCTGAGTGGGCTCCAGCTCCTGCAGTGGGTAGGGGGCGCTGGCCGGCCTTACGGGGCGGAACATGTAGCTGTCGTTGGGTAAGGAGTGCATCCTGGACACCGACATCTTCTGTGGAGACAGCAGGTTCTCGCCCGGCCTCCCTTCATCCTGCGTGAGAAATGGTGGTGTTACGCTGAGATCCTGCCTCGTATGGGAACTCACAAGCACCCTCACTCACTCACACATTCACTCACTTACTCACTCACTCATTCACTCACTTACTCACTCATTCACTCACTTATTAACTCACTCACATTCATTCACTCACTCACTCACTCACTCATTCACTCACTCATACACTCACTCACTCACTCACTCACTCATTCACTCACTTATTCACTCACTCACTCATTCACTCACTTATTAACTCACTCACTCACTCACACATTCACTCACTTACTCACTCACTCATTCACTTACTCATACACTCATTCACTCACTCATTCACTCACTCATTCACTCACTCACTCACTCACTCACACATTCACTCATTCACTCACTTATTCACTCACTCACTCACTCACACATTCACTCACTTACTCACTCATTCACTTACTCATACACTCACTCATTCACTCACTCACATTCACTCACTCACTCACTCATTCACTCACTCACACATTCACTCACTTATTAACTCACTCACTCACTCACACATTCACTCACTTACTCACTCACTCATTCACTTACTCATACACTCACTCACTCACTCATTCACTCACTTACTCACTCATTCACTCACTCATTCACTTACTCACTCACTCATTCACTTACTCATACACTCACTCACTCACTCATTCACTTACTCATACACTCACTCACTCACTCATTCACTCACTCACTCACTCACTCATTCACTCACTTATTAACTCACTCACACATTCACTCACTTACTCACTCATTCACTCACACATTCACTCACTTATTCACTCACTCATTCACTCACTTATTCACTCACTCACTCATTCACTCACTTATACACTCACTCATTCACTCACTCATTCACTTACTCATACACTCACTCACTCACTCATTCACTCACTTACTCACTCACTCACTCACTTATTAACTCACTCACTCACACATTCACTCACTTACTCACTCACTCATTCACTCACTTATTAACTCAATCACTCACACATTCACTTACTCATACACTCACTCACTCACTCATTCACTCACTTATTAACTCACTCACTCACTCACTCTGTAAACCTAGGTGACTGCCTGTAGAAGGCTTATTCACTGGGACACATGCTGCTACCATGCGATTTGATTTAGTTCTACATGTGATACAGGATGATATGATATGATTTAACATTTCTGTTCACGCCTGTTCATCACCAAAAGCAACTTAAATATATAATTTACAATACAAATAATAATACAAATATAATTTGACCTTGTTCTTCCTGAGCTCAAGCAGACACTACAATGAGAAATCTGCTCTTATCGTAAAAACAGACTGATGTTCAACATGAAGTGATGTTACAGTATGCTGGGCCAGTGAGTAGCGTAACAGTTCGGGGGTTCACCCTGTGATCAGAGGGTCGCCAGTTTGAGTACCAGGATCGGTAAAGGTACCACTGAGGTACTCATGAGCAAGGTACCGTCCCCAAGCACTGCTCCCCGGGTGCTGCCCATGTCAGCTGCCCACTGCTCCTCCACGGATGGGTCAAATGCAGAGCTCATGTGTGCACTGTGCTGTGGTGTGTTCACAAAGACAAATAGCTACCTGTTGTATTTATACAAATAAAGAAAATAATAAAGTTCTCTTGAATCTTGAAAACTGCAGTGAAATGTTTTTACGTAACTCACCTGTCCGGGCGACTCCGGCATTGGCCCCACGTACGTGGCCCTGCCTTCCGGCCCCCCGGAGCTCCCCGCAGACACCACACTGAGACGGCGAGCCATGTCCATTTCCCGCTCCAGTTCAGCGTCCATCTCGGCATCCTCCTTGGCCTCCTTATTGCTCTCCTCCAGGTGCTTCATCAGCACAGCCACCACCACGTTGACCAGCACAAACTGGGCCATCAGCACGAAGGTGACAAAGTAGATGGGGGATACGACGGGCAGGTAGCTCAGGCAGTGCTTATCGTCAGGGGTGCAGTCCCTCAACGTGTCCTGCACACGGCCAATAGAAATAAAAAGAGAATACACTTAAATAAAAACATGTTATATAATGATCCATTACTGAAATATCATCAGAAATGATCGTTATTTTGAGGTTTGGTCATCGTATACCCCTCACACCATTAGGGGTCACTCCACTGGGATCCACTACAACCTGTATGTACCTCCGTTACATTTATGCCATTGATACTCTTATCCAGAGCGACTTCCATTTCCCTAATTTCAGGGACTGTTTCCCTAAGGGCAACTTGGGGTCAAGGGTCTTGCTCAGGGACCCAGCGCTGGTAGCCGAGATGGGAACTGGAGTCTGAGACTTGGACTCGAGTCGCACAAACAATGACTCGAGAGCTGATTTGGACTTGAGATTTAGGACTCATGAACAATCTTGATTTCATGTAATTATTGTTTCTTACTTTATTCCATTCATTTCAGTTTTTCCAATGTACTGACGTTAGGGAAATCGATATATAGTGAAGTGTTGCATTAGCGTCACGTTGCTACAACTTCTAGCTACTCCTGACACCACAGCGTATAAATGCAGAAATAAACTAGTCTTCTATTTTTAACACGAGGTGTGCACTGCCCTTTTATGGAACACGCCCAGTGTTGCCTTGCTGCCAACACTGACCGTCCTGTGTCCTGTGGTGCAGAGCAAAAAAAAGCACACAAATACTGCAAAATACATTTATCAGCTTCAAAGCTTTCATTGTGTTTCTTCATATTGTTTTGAAACTGCCAACTGAAGTGACCAGACTCTGATCAGTTTTGATACTGTAATGTATAATAACAGATGACAGTGCAGTGCATGCTATCAGTTCATAACAGACAGTGGAATGCAGTGTTATCTAGAGCAGATGGCGTGATCTGATGAGAGGAGCTCATTTTAGTCATTAGAGATCTGAGACTTGACTTGGACTTGGAAAAAATCACTTCACTGGGAGGTAGTGCTGGAGGTAACATTCAACCCCACAACCTCTTGGTCCAGAGGCGAGTATCCGCACCCCTGTCCACCACCACTCTTAGACATTAGCCTCAATTTCTGAAGCCAGGGTTTGATCTTCTCTGCGTTAGGGTCCACAATGGGATTTTTACAGTTTACTACATGGCATTATTATGACATTTCAACTGCAACAGTGTTATAAAAATGCAATAACTCTGTCAACAGACTATGTTTAGGGGCATAAATGTTTGTGGATACTTCTGCACTGATTTATATGCTGATATCCCCACAGTACCTTCATTATACCGTTCCAGTTGTCGCCGGTTGAAACCCGGAACAGGGTGAGGAAGGCCATTCCAAAGTTCTCGAAAGTGGCGTGTCGACTCAGCCCTTCACACGGGTTCTTGTCGCTGCATTCTGCAAATCGATGGTGAACAGCAACAGATAATGATCAGTCGCAGGCCTGCAACATGAGTCTCCTGCAGAAGCGCTTCTCCCACATCATCAGGAAATGTGGCAAAGTAATGAGAAGAGGATGTGTTTCATCTTTAAATGAGCTGCTTTTCTCGGAAGAGCCTAACTCAATAATTAGCATTGATTTCAAAGTTAAAGGCAAATGAAAGCAATCGCTGCGTCTGTCCTTCAACATGGAGCTTAATCCTGTCAGCTCTGTGATAAGAGCAGCTGCGCACAGGGACCTGCTCGGCACAGAAACGTCTGCTCGAGCCCAGGGGCTAGCACTCATAAAAATAAGCCGCCGTCACCGGGGCGAGCTCTTGCTATTCTCCAAAGATCGACGGAGCTAATTTGGCTTTCCATCTTCCCTTATTAGAGTAGGCTACTGTAGTTTAGGGAGAGCAAACGCTGCCTTTAAAGATTAAATTCACGCATCTCCGACCTAAAAGTGAAGACGGCAGGTAGTGCAGAGAGCAGGCTCTAACGCAGTGAGATGAGAGTACAGGAATGCAGCACTGACCCAGTTTCCCGAAAAGCTCGACGCCGAGTGCAGCGTAGATGAAGAAGAGCAGCATAAACAGCAAACCCAGATTCCCCACCTAAACACAGGGAGAGAGAACACAGAAAAATTCGGCAGATTGTTGAAGAGGATCATATAACACTACGCTGTTCTGACTGCACCATGCTCTCCAAAAATGTGAACTTGTACAAACACACACACACAAACACACACGTGTATATATATATACTGTACAAATAACGGCAAACGTAAACCTCCTCATCATACGGAGGGTGAGATGAGCTACCTGTGGTAAAGCCTGCATCACAGTGTCCAGCAGCGCTCTCATCCCCGTGGCCAGCTTCAATAGCTTCAACACTGGAATGAAAAACATGATCAAAACATCAAACCAGCAGCTCTCTTCTCCCGCCACTTCAATTATGTTATGAATAGACACGCCGTGTATCCTGAAAGAGAGAAGAAAAGAAGCCAAACTCCATTTGACCACAAGCTATGGGACACACCAGACAGTCCCTCCAGGATTTCATAGCCTTTTTTGAGAGTGTTGTGGCCGTTTTGTTGCAATAAAGTTGTGGGAGCAGGTCAAAGTTGTGGAAAAATGTATGATTATGTCCCCCTTTATAATGATTTTTAACAATGAATTAAAATAAAGAAACAAAACCACTATTATTTTTATTAACCATTAATCATGAAATTATTTTTGAAGGTAAATGTGAGGAGTTTTTATCACACATTTCCTGCATCTTCCTAACGTACCGAGGAAGTGAGTTAGCCGATGTACGGCTCAACGTTTTGCGAGAAACGACAGAAGCAATGAATTTGCAGGGACTGGCTAAATTTGCATTAGTAGTTGCGATCGCATCATCACAAAATCCTGGGGTCTGTCCAGTGTTGGGGAGCAGCTAACTACGAGTAGCAACACAACAACAAGGACTGTTGGACTACAAGGACCATAATCCCTGCACTGTAATTGTTTTTTTTTTTACACTTGACTGCTTTTTTGCACATCAGTGAATATCTCACATATCTGATACTGCACATTTTCTTTTTCTACCTCTAATTTAGACTTTATATTTATTAGAGGTGTTGAAATCACATAAATGATGCATTGCAATGTGGACGTGGATGACTCAGCATCATTGCAGTGACAGACCATAATCAATTATATCATAATGACACTGCTTGGTGATTTTCTGGCCGTGGCACAAAAAATCCCGGTAGGCACAACCACATATAAATATGTGACCCTCCACAGCAAAACCAGTGGCTTGTTGCAACAGAGGTTTTCGAGAAAAATGAGCATTTATGTTGCGCGGAGTAAAATGTTGGATTTTTTGTTTTTAGTGTTTTGAAACAGTGGAAGGTCTATACTGTACTGTTGTGAATAAATTTGGCTGAAAAACTTACCCTTTCCATCCTAAAAAGGTGACCCTAACCCTAACCCTAACCCAATATTTACGGTAAATCCACTGGTTGACTAGCGTGAAGATATTTCTCCGGAATCCATCTTCGTCTCCCGAGTTCAGTTAACCTAACGCAGGTAGGCTATCCGTGTGGCTGTGAATGCAGCGTAGGCTACCGTAAATGCAAACGTAGCCGCGACCGCACCAAGCGTCTGTGAGTGCTACGGCGATAGTCAACTTCGACGGCAGATTTCTCCGTTTCTCACTTGGCGTGACAGGAGAAACCGACCCCTTTGAATGTTGATATCTCAGTCATATGTCGTCCCATTCATTCCATATAGGTATCGTTTTGAAGCTTGATTTATGCCCTTTCATGAAAACATAACTCAATTTTTTAAATTTGTGACAAGCGACTGGTTTTGCCGTGGAGGGTCACATTTCAGTTTTTATAAATCCGGCTACATCTGTACGAGGCCTTAATCACAAGTAGCTTTTAGCTTAAAAAAGACAGAGTTTAAAAGTAGCTTCACCAACACCGTAACAGACACTAATGTCACTACCTGAAATCTACAAAAACATCATCTACTCCCATGGTGATATTAGCCTTCACTGTCTTGGTCATGTGAACTTGCATCAGTGTAGTGCTCCTTTAAACATCTGTTTGTAGACAGCCACAGATTAGGTTTTAGAGACGACAGCAGCTTCTACAGCTCCAGCAGCCGTACCTCTGGCGATCCTCAGCACCCTCATGATGCGGATGATGGTGGGGTTGATGGGAAGAGCAGCGTTCATCTTGATCTCCTCCAGGGTGATGCCCATAATGGAGAGCAGCACGATCGCCAGGTCCAGCTGGTTCCACCTGGCAGCAGGAGCGCAACGTTTACGACTCACACAGTTTTACCATGAACACCCTTCAGCATCTCTCTCTCTCTCACACACACACACACAAACCTTGAGTACATGTCTACTGTGAAAATACTGGTGCAGTATAGCAACATAAGGACACTGCATCTCCGCCATATGTATTAAACCCGTCTAATTTGGGATTTAAATGATAAACTGGGAGATACATGACTCTGGCATAATTGAAACAAATGATTCATCTCACACACACACCATGCATCACCCAACCAGAGACATCGCAATTTCATGCATTATGCACAAGTAATTAAGACGTGACTTTATCACGCTGTTTTGTTTAATCGTCATAAAGATTCACTTTGTTCCACAAATACATGTGTGCTGTCCTCAGGACGCCGCTGCTTCTTCTTTCAGTTTTTCTTAGATTTGATTCTGCGAAAATGCTCCAATTTTTAAACAAAGGGAACAAAGCCTGTGATTGTCATCTTTTCTCAATATCAGTGTGGCCTAGTCCGTGTCTAAATGCAAATAAGGGGATGTGTCTGAACAGAGCAGTTCATTACTATGATTTCTGAAGCACTTTCATCAGGATGAGCGCTGTCCTGGTCTGTACAGTTTTAACTGCGTAACAATTCACTGGTGCAGTGCATCACACAGCATAAGCTTTCAGACCCCTCTCATCCTATGGGAGACAGTGGCATGAAGGAAAAGGTCTCGGAGTGGGTTTAAGCTGCCACTCGTCCCTACAGACTTTGCCCGAGTGACCCTTATGAAACGGGATTACAATAAGAGGGTTTAGGGTGCTAATGAGAATTAAAAGTGAGGAATCCTCGAGGTGAAGTGTTACACAATCTGAAAGACACTCTGATGCATATTAAACTGTCTACAGACTAGGGGTGTTGGAATTAATCACATAATCCATGCATTGCGATGGAGACGTGGACGATTCTGCATCGATGCAGACCATAATCGATTATAACGGAGGTTTTCAAACGGCGCTCTGCTGCCCCCTAGTGGTCCACGCCGGCATTGCAGGTGGTCTGCGACACGCAATCCACCTTCACTACTGGAATCAGTTAAAAAATTGTTCATTTTTTAAAACATTTTCAGATGATTTGGGCCTCTTTATGACGAATGAATTTTATGCAAATATCTAAAAAGTAATTATATTCCCACCCACGCTCAGACTGCTCATTCTGAGTGGTGCTCCCTGGGACAGAACCTGGATTATATCATAATGACATTGCTTGGTGATTATCTGAAAACTGCATAAAAATTCTAGTTAAAAAAGGTCCCGGTAGCAACTATGGCTGCCCAATCTGTGTGCAATGTGAAGTAATGTAGAACAATCGATGCCATACGTCGTGATGCATCGAGATATCGTATCAAATCGAATTGTTGACTTAATAATCATAATGGAATCGCATCATCAGACCAGTGAAGGTTCACAGCTCTACTACAGACCGCCACAGGTGAGTGCACTGTGCTAAAACAGCAACTACTCCAGTACAGCTCTACCTCGAGATTTAGTAGGTGATGTGGTTTTCTAGCTGTACATTTAACACATAAACATTCTGGCATTTAGCAGACACTCAAATCCAGAGTGACTTTGATTTCCTAATTTCAGGGACCCAATGATGGCAGTGCTGGAGGTGGGATTCGAAGCCACAACCTATTTGTTTCAGTATTCTAACCACTAGACCACCATCAGAACAACTCAGTTTGGCTCAACAATCTGGTTCTAGCTCAAATGGGCTCCGTAAAGACCTCTTTTATTTGTGTCCAGTTTAAACTGACTTAAAACACTAGAAACTGGTGTCAAACCTCTGACCACGCTGACCTGCAGCAACTGGCCAATAAGCATTATGCCAGAAACCAGTAGAGATCTGGACAGTTTCCAGCAGAGCAGGAATCTTCTCATGCAGAGCACAAA
Organism: Distichodus sexfasciatus; assembly: GCA_032718565.1. Classification (NCBI taxonomy): domain Eukaryota; kingdom Metazoa; phylum Chordata; class Actinopteri; order Characiformes; family Distichodontidae; genus Distichodus; species Distichodus sexfasciatus. The sequence continues at coordinate 3,622,340 of JAVGVS010000030.1, read as the reverse complement.
GCTGTACCTGTCTTTGAAGAATCTTCTGAAGCCAAACGCCACGAGTTTGAGAATAGCCTCTAAGATGAAGAAAATGGTGAAGACATAGTTGCAGTACTTTAAAGCTTCTTCCAGGTACTGCAACGCAAAACACAAGATCAGTTATAGCATTTACTGGATATATGATGGTTATACTGATGGTTATAACAGTATTTTAATCTATCAGTCTCTCTCTCTCTCTATGTATATAGATATGGATATAGATATAGAGAGCAGCTGATTAATGTGTAAATGTGCTTTAAGTTTAAAGGTGTGAGGGTTAACTGACCAAGGGCTGTTGGTAGTGCTCTATAGACATGGTGATCACGTTGATGCAGATGATGAAGGTGATGAAGAGGTCCAGGTAGTGGTTGGTGCACAGCGTGTGGATGTAGAGGCGTGCCGGGGAGTAGTCGGCGTAGTAGGGTCTCTGCTGTGCCTCTGTTTTACACACACACACACACACAGATGGCATGTTTGGGTCAGCACATGGCACATGCTGTACAGCTGCTGGGGTTGAGGCACAGGGTAAAGGTAGCGAGAACAAGAGGAAGAGTGCAGTAGAGGAGGACAAGATTAACATTTCATATCACACCGTACTCACTGCACTACTGCACAGAAAGCTGTTACTTCCACATCCATACACTCTAAATACTCGTAAAGTATTGATAAAAACACAGGCTAACACGTCGAGTGAATTCTGTATTAAAATGAGCAAAACAGCAATGATTTGTGCGATGCAGAAAACGCGGACGGAATCAGAGAATTCAACAAATAAAATGGAATCCGTTGTAAAACGCGGAATGTGGTATAATTGGCTGATATTGGTGTGTGGGCAAAGCAAAGCAATGGTTTCTAATCAGTTTTGGCCGCTGCAGCCCCCTGTATGTGTTACCTGTTGAGGCGGGACTCAGCTTTCCATACACACAAATGCACAGACACAAAGGGAGAAACATCAACGGTCAGCTATGGGGAAGAGGCTGAAACACCCAAGTCCTCAAAACAATGAGGGAATTGGAGTGTCAGTGCTAAGTTTAGAGCAGAACAATACCCACATGATTTTTATGAATCGGGAGAACAACTCTAACACACAATAGACTGCAGCTGCAAGAACACGTGACGACCACTTACAATCAAACACTCACATCAGAAACGCTTCGTTTTGCACCAAAAAATTGTTTTTTGTTGTTTACAGGTAAATGTTTTACCAAAGCAGTAAATGTTCTGCTGAACCCCAGCACTTTATTGAAGTTGAATAACAGTCACTTAATGTAATTTTTTTTCTATTGCATTGTTCTTTTTCCCATCCACTCCATAATTAGACACTAGGTGAATAAATATGATTATAACATAAAACACAGAATTCAGGGGGAAAAAAAAGGAAAAATGGAATTCAGGAAAAAATAAAACGGAATTTAGGAAAAAACTAAACAGATTTCATAGGGCCCTATATAATGTAGTACAGTTTGGAAGTAACTTGCCCAACACTGACTGTACTGCTCCTGTTATTTAACAACTTTGCTATCACTCCCATTTTACACTGCAGCAAGCCACTTGAGGTTGTGTTGTATTGATTTTATCACACTCTGACTCATGCTGTAGCTATAATATGGTGCTGACGTGTAACACAGTCACGTTAAAGAACAGCACTCCATTACTTGACTATAACAGGGTTGTAAAGTCCTCCTGAACTCAGGTTCCTCTCGTTCATCATCATGCCTCTACACACATGCTGAGTTTGGGAACATGCCTTAGTAAACATGACAGTCTGGCTGTGTGTAGGAATGAGTGTTGTGATGCTGAACACAGTATTTAGTAGGTTTCTACTGAACAGAACGACTGTTGATTAGTAATGTCACGTGTTGCATTCTCTTATTAAACATTTATGACCAATTGAGTGTTTGGGAACCACACAGAGTTTGAATCCATCTTTCTGAGTCTGCCATACAAAGCATGTTTACTGGTACAAACTTACCAAATATCAAGAGAGAAGCCAATAGATACTTGATGCTAGACAAAGATGCACATGCAGGTACCGCCTAAAGGAGTACCACAAATTCAAGATCCCCAGCAGATACATCTTTCTGATTCCTGACATTTCAAATAAAACCTGACATAATAGTGCAGTAGGAGCAATAACTCTGGGGTAGAATGCCAAGTCCTTCAGCACATTTAACTCCCTCTTCATCCGGAGACATTTGTCTGCTGTCAGATGAAGACGGCGGCTCATAAATCACTCATTTTTAGGGAAACCATTATCACTACGTATTTTCACATGAATGCACTTTGACACTGCAGTGATCACATTCCTGATGTCTTATAATTCTCATTAAAGGTCCATTTCTGTGGGGTACAGGCAAAAGAGAATAATCGGACCCTCCAGGATTTCACCATGTTGCAATCGCTATTAACTTAACGCAAATTCAGCCAAATTCACTTTGATCTTCACATTTTGACTAATTACCGCAACGTTTCTGCTATTTGTGACCAATCATTGTCATTTCCCACAGAGCGTTGAGCCATACGTCAGCAAACTGACTTCCTTGTTACATTTGGAAGATACAGAAAACTTGTGATAAAAACACCTCAGATATACCTTCAAAAATAACTGAACGGTTAACAGTTAACACAAATAATAGTGGTTTTGTCAGTCAGTCAGTCATTATCTAAACCGCTTAATCCCTATCGGGGTCGAGGGGAGATGTTTTTTGAGATGTTTTAAGCCACAACAATCTGAAAAAAGGCCTGCGAAATCCTGAAGGGACTAAATGATCACTATGTACTTAGGGTACGAAGACAGCAGTTGTCTTTAAGACCAGAAGCATCTAAAAAGCTGTTATGATTTGATGAAAGCAGGACTGCGCTGTAGGCACTGGCGTATGTGAGTCTCAGATGCAGCACTAATAACCCACAGTCTGAATCAATGAAGCGTTTTAAGGGTTGAAGCGTCGTGGATAAAAGTGTCAGGTTTTATGTTGGAGATCATTAGATAGCTTTACCCGGGCAGGCTTGTGTGTGCACATGCGTTAAGACGCTTTATTCCTTCTTCAGTGGGTCGTGTAAATCCCTGGATGGTGCTTTTAGTGTTTTAATTCTCCTGGGAGTGGTGAGAGTAACGATGCAGCCTATATGGGGCAGTTGGTAGTGTAACGGTGATTGGGGGGCCACCGGTTTCAATCCCGGACAGGTAAAGGTACCACTGACGTACTCATGAGCAAGGTACCGTCCCCAAGAACTGCAGTCCTTATCAGCTACCCCTTCATGGATGGCTCAAATACAGAGGTCACGTGTGGTTGTGGTGCACTGTGTGCTTTGCTGTGTTCACAATGACGAATAAACACTCACTATATACAGTGTTAATGAAGCTAATGCTAATTTTGTTTTGACCTCTGCATTTGACCCATCCATGAAGGAGCAGTGGGGCAGCACCCGGAGAGCAGTGCTTGGGCGTGTACCTTGCTCACAAGCACCTCAGTGGTAACTTTACCAGTTATAGGTTTAGTGTTAAACGTTCAATTAATCGTGATCTTGATTTCATGTCGTATCGCCCAGCCCTAGTAAACAGGTCTCCTTCATAAATCCAACTAGTCACAAACTGTGGTCATGGAATGAGGCCCTAACTGTCCGTGTGTCTGTGAATTTACCACGATGACCTGTCATGCAGTATTTGTGGCGATGGGACGTCATGCAAGAGCATGCTGCAGACCATCACAGTTCAAGACCGTCCTCAGCTCGATGCCAAAATCTAAACGGACTTATGTGTCCTCAGGCTTTTGACTTTCTATTTTAAATTATTTGATTTTTTTGTTCTCTGTCCATAGCTTTCTCTCTCTCTCTCTCTCTCTCTCTCTCTCAGGCTCTGGAGGCAGGCAGTGCTCAGAAAAACAGACTACCGACCAGACCCGCAATTCTCCTTACTCCTGCGCCTTTTCTCCACCAGACGCAGCCGCTTCTCCTCGCGCAGGCGTGCCTCCTCCTCCTCCTGGTCCTGCCGGCACTTGTGGAAGTTCTCCACCACCACGCCCACGAACATGTTCAACACGAAGAAGCTGACGATCAGCAGGAAGGAGATGAAATAAAGCAGCATCCAGGGGTTGTGGTTACGCACCGGCTACCAACATCGAGGATGGAAACAAACCAACATCATGATCAATAATAACATTATCATTATTGTTTAACTGTGCTTTATTCATTCATTTTTAATTATTCCCAACCTGTTGGTCCACTCCCACGGCGTCCAGCCCGTCGTACATAATGTTGACCCAGCCGTCCTTACATGACAGCACAAACAGTGACATGAGAGCCTATGAAACGGAAATACAAGGACAGCAAAATCAGAAACAGCTCCCTCACATCCTGAACGACTAACTGACTTTCTGGGATTCAGTGCATTAAAACCAGTGGAGGTCTAGTTTTCCATCCATTAAAACTCTTTAATCGTTCATCTGGGCTACCCGAGGACCATTAATCTGACATGTATTTTGTTTCAGCATAAGAAATAAACAAATGGCTCTAACCTGAATCAAATTATCAAAGTTGTATTTCCTCGGAACCCATTTGTAGTTAGCTTGTAGGCAGTCTGATTTGTTGGTGATGTTTCTTGTGTCCAGACCCTCACAGTGGTAAAACTTGCCTTTGAAAAGCTAAACATGGAAATGAGCTCAGATATAATTTCAACATCAACATTAATAAGAGGTTGTTCAAAACAGATAGCAAATGTTAACCACTATTCACAAAGGCTTTCCTTTTAATATGAAAATACCAACAAGACTGAAATATTTTAACTGCTGAAGAAGTAGCCATGCACAATAATATTGGAATTCATATCAAAATCGGCGATAATTATTTAAGAGTGTTCGGCAGTGGATCACTGGATTTGACCAATATTTTCAGCCGATATTGTATGTGGGAAAGGTAGCGCTTGTGGCAGGCATGTCCAAAGTCTGAGGTGGGATTTTATACGGCCTGTGCCTTCTGTCTTAAAATGTAAGGTGTTACTTGTGACTCTGCACGGCAAAACCAGTGGCTTGTCGCAACGGAGGTTTCCGAGAAAAATGAGCGTTTATGTTGTGTGGGGTAAAATGTTGGATTTTTTGTTTTTAGTGTTTTGAAACAGTGGAAGGTCTATACTGTACTGTTGCGAATCAATTTGGCTGAAAAACTTACCCTTTCCATCCTAAAATCGTGACTTTCTTGAGGTGAGGAATTCAATTCCAGCAGAATGTTAAAAGTTTGTGTTTTGACCGCTCTACTTCAATATTTACGCTAAATCCACTGGTTGAACTTCAATATTTACGGTAAATCCACTGGTTGACTAGCGTGAAGATATTTCTCCGGAATCCATCTCCGTCTCCCGAGTTCAGTTAACCTAACGCAGGTAGGCTATCCGTGTGGCTGTGAATGCAGCGTAGGCTACCGTAAATGCAAACGTAGCCGCGACCGCACCAAGCGTCTGTGAGTGCTACGGCGATAGTCAACTTCAAAGGCAGATTTCTCCGTTTCTCACTTGGCGTGACAGGAGAAACCCGACTCCTTTGAATGTTGATATCTCAGTCATATGTCGTCCCATTCATTCCATATAGGTATCGTTTTGAAGCTTGATTTATGCCCTTTCATGAAAACATAAGTGAAAATTTGAGAGAAGCGACTGGTTTTGCCATGGAGGGTCACACATTATGACAAAATACTGAGCAAACAGTGGAATGTCAGTGTAAATCAGTGAAAATCTCTCGTCTCCATACGCTCAACGCCTGCACATGCAAAACATTTTTAACTAAATTGTGCAACTCTGCATCACTATTATGAAGTATATTTGAGAGCTGCGGAGCTTCACTGGCCATGATTATTTACCATAAGCATTATGAAAATAAGCATTATTAAATATTTAATCCAGACACTTTGAGGTGTTTTACCTGAACTCCAAGAATGCCAAAAACTATAAAGAAAGCACAGCAAATCAGCACAATGTTCCCGATGGGTCTCAGAGACGTTATCAACGTTTCCACCACCAGCTTGAGTCCGGGAGCGCGACTGATCACCCTGCGGACATCCAAACAACCACACCATCTTTACTCATGTGTTCACTGTCTGTTGAATATGAAAACTCTCAGTTAAATCACAGAGGAGTAGCAACTGTAAAAAACAGCGTTGTTGAAATTCATAACAATCAAAGCATCACAACGTAGCCGTGGACGATTCTATATCGATGCAGTTTCAGACCATAACTGATCCAATCACACAGTCCGCTCCAATCGAACGTCCACACAGAAGAGAGGACATGAAAAGAGAGAGAGGGAAAAAAGGGAACAAAGGAAAAACAAACAAAAAAACAACAAAAAACAAACAAAATGAAACAAAACAAAAAAACAAATGGGGGGGGTACAAATAACAGAGAGCTAAACAAATTGACAGACAAACAAGAACCAAGACAGGACTCTGTATAGACTAAGGGTGTTTTCACGTGTTTTCCTCAGTCCTTTTTCTGTTCATACTTCATTCTTATGGAGCTCTCAGACCATTACTGCTTTGCATTCAGACTAGTTTTTTTTTTTTTTATTCGAACCAAAACTGTTGAAGCGAACCAGGAGCGCTTTGCGTTCAGAAGGTGAGAGTTAAACGAACCGCACCGCAGACTTAAAGCGAACCGGACTGAGACCACCTCCCGATGTGGTCTCAGTTCGTTTTGTTTCAGAGGGGTCTGAGTTCGTTTGACGTGTTCACATATACATAAGAAATGCTGACTAATCGATCTGAGTTCGCTTTGAGGACTGAAACGGACCAAGTGTGAAAACACCCTAAGACGAGACAAAACTGACAGGACAGAAACACAAAGCGATCCTGACGCCAAGCTCTGGTTGGAAAAAAAAGGTTACAAATGGGTTCCATTGTTCTTCAAAGGCTGACATATGGTTCTTTTTGTGAGCATTATTTTTTGCCCCCGTTAAAATATTTTCTAATATGAAGTTAGTCCAATGAGTAACAAAATAAAGAAAAAATAAATTAATGAATATCTCATACTATAATACGCACCCATGTATATACATAATAAAAATAACCATAACAATAATAACTCTAATAATAACAATAACAACAACAACAACAACAGTAATAATAATAATAATAATAATAACAATAACTTCCATTTTCCTAATTTCAGGGCCATTTTGAGCCAGAGCAACTTGGGGTTAAGGGTCCTGCTCAGGGACCCAGTGGCGGTAGTGCTGGAGGTAGTATTCAAACCCACGACCTCTTGGTCCAGAGGCGAGCATCCTAACCACTAGAGCACAACCCTTTTTTAACAAAATAATGACGACGAGATGCTGACCTCAGAGGCCTCAGTGTCCTGAGCAGACGCAAAACCCGCAGAATGCCAAAGATCCGATTTCCCCCGCTGGAGGCCAGAGACACCAGGATGTCGATGAGCGAAACAAACACCAGCACTCCATCCAACACGTTCCATGTGCTCTGCAGATAGCTGTTGTTCCCAGCGTAAAAACCAAGCGCCACCACCTACGAGATCAAGCAAAGTTAAGCAAGGTTACTGCAGCGGCAACATTTCTTGTGGACTTTCTCAAACAGGAGCCCACTCACCTTCACAGTCATTTCAGCAACAAAGATCACAGTGAATACATAATTTGAAATACTGAGAAACATACGCTCCTGCAAAAACACAAAAATAAAGAATCATTTATCATAAGATATATTCAGCTGCAGTGTGACAATGGCAAATAGCTGGCTCAGTCTGATTTATCTAAATGCTTAAAGATTAACGTATTCTCAGCAGAGCAAACGGTTCATTTCCCAAAGAGCTCTCAAATCCACTAAGTTCATGAGGATCAGAACAACGTAGCTTATCTGAGCTTACTGTGCTATAAAGCTCAATATCCGGTCTCTCCAGAGCTATTGTGATGCAGTTAAGGAAGATAAAGACCAAGACCACATGGTCAAACATCTTGTGTGAGATGACCCTCTGGCAGATCATCCGAAATCTGCAAGACAGGAGCAGGAGTTGAGGTCAGGAAAGTATAGGGAGTCGAAAGTCCAAGTAAACTTTATTGTCATCTCTGCTCTACACTGTACAAATATACAGAGAGACGAGACGACATGGCTCCAGTTTTACCAGTGCCAAGAACAAGGAACAAAGAACAAATGACGAACAAGGAATAAACAATATATAAATAGAATATATAATATATACGCTTTAAATTAGAAGTAGAAAGAAAGACAAGTATGATGCGGTATTCAGCCCACAATTCGCTCTTGGAATTGTCTCTTACACTGAATGTGCATGAGGTCAGAAACAGATTCAAGATGAAAAATGCTACACAGTCTATGAAATAAAACAGTATGAAGTGTGTAAAACGCATGTAGATACAGATGACAGAGACTACTCACTCATTCTCTGGGGAGAACACGTACAGAGACCACTCCTCATGGTCTTTACACCACTGGGGTTTGTATGCATTCAGAATCCTCTTCAGTCGGAAGCAGAAACTCTGTAAGACATGAGCAGATGAGAGAGATGTCAGGAAAGCTTTCTGCATGCGTAGCCGTTACATCCCACTGCCTCTGACCTGCCGCTTTGCTGCATTAGTGTAAAGCACAGTCTTCCACTTTTCTGTACAAAGGGTCGGGTTTTTCTTGAGTCGACTTTCTGTCACGCACACTGCGTAACGAGACCGGCACTAGGCCCCGGAGGTGGTCGGTCGCGGTTCGGGGAGTATAAAAGGAGTCGATTCCTTGCGGCGATTCGCTCAGCCGTTGAGTCACCGGCCCAACTCTGATTCAGTTCAGATTCAACTGTGAGGACTCCAGTTATTTGGTTATCTCAATTGAGTGTGTGTTTGTTAGAACACGGTTTCTTGTGGGAATCCCTGCTCTTTGTGTGAGAGAGTTCTTAGATTAAATCGCGTGGCTATCCTACCTACTCGCGCTACCATCCGCGTTTGGGTTAACCACCACGCTACAAGGGCTAATGGCTAACGGTTAGCATCTCTGCCATATCCTAACCAGATCACTGACACTTTCCTTCCCTCACTATAATATATGAAGAGGGTCATACAGGCTGCAGGGGGTTTAGTAAAGGGTCTTCACAACCATGCACGGATTAATGCACAGGCTACGTATAGTTTGAGCCTAGGGGGCCCTTACGTGTGCAAAAACCCCCCACCACCTCAATATCGATCGACCTCTAATTTGAACCCACAACCTCTTGGTCCAGAGGCGAGCGTCCTAACCACTAGACCACCACAACATTCATTTGAAAAATCTACACGTTTACAGGTCAGTGAACTATGAGGGCAAAAACACCCAAGGTCATATCCTGAGCTCTGATATCTCTGAGTGTGTGTGTATTTAGGGTTAGGCTTGTGAGTGTGTTTGCTCACGTCGTCCATGTCCTCCTCGGTGGTGGACTCCTCGCGGGTCAGCTCTGGGGGCAGCTCTGAGGGCAGGTGCAGCGCTCGCCCGTTGCAGTCATGGTACTCTGCAGACGGGTACAGGCCCGGCCCCAGCGGCAGCTCGCCGAACTCCAGGGAGCCGGGACGCTGCAGAGCGCCGACCGCCGCGCCCAATGAGCCCCCCTCGCCGTCCTCGTCATCCAAACTGCCCCCGCCCTCTCCCGACAGCAGGGACTCCCTCTCACCCGACGCGTCTTTACGTTTCAGGCTCGGTGCCCGGCTCAGGCTGTTCCAGCTGGACCTGCGACTGCCCCAGGTGCTGCCCGAACCGCGAGGATGGCATGGTGACCTCCTCGGGCTGGACTGAGGGCACATGAGGAAAAATTACTATTAAACCTAAAATATAAACGTAAAAGTTTTGTACAAAAACCTAAAAGGTTACTGTCAGACTGTTAACTTATTTCAGCTGTTTCAGCTAAAATTGTGCATGTTATATTGCATCAATGGGCGGCACGGTGGCGCAGTGGTTAGCGCTGCCACCTCACTGCACGAAGGTCCTGGGTTTGAACCCCGGGGATGGCCGTAGTTTGCATGCTCTCCCCGTGTTCGCGTGGGTTCCTCCGGGTGCTCCGGTTTCCTCCCACGGTCCAAAGGCATGCAATATAGGCTAATTGGTGACTCTAAATTGCCCTCCGTAAGGTGTGAATGTGTGTGTGATTGTGTGAGTGTGTGTGCTCTGTGGTGTGTGGGCACCTGCCCAGGGTTGTTCCCTGCCTGCGCCCGCAAGTTCCCTGGATAGGCTCCGGTTCCCCCGCGACCCCAGTTGGGTTTAAGCGGTTCAGATAATGACTGACTGACTATATTGGATCATGTAGATTTTAAATAATGTATTAAGTAAAATATATTTCATATAATTGTGTCCTATGTGTCCATATGAGAATTGGGTGATTTTCTATAAATTCATGTAAATTATAAAAGCTCGGTTATGACATCACATACATTTATGTAGCGTCTTAGTGCCCCTAGAGGTTAAAACACGTTTACCTTTGATATAGCACGGATTATAGTCTGGTCACTATGCCTTTCTGCCTATTCCTACACTTCAGATTTCTGTGACCTATGGCGCAAGCTGCACAATCAGTTTTGTAGGGTAATAATAATAATAATAATAATAATAATAATAATAATAATAAAGAAACAGAACAATTCCAGGAGGGCTGCACAGTACTTCATGCTTGTACCCCTAATAATCAGTTTTGATCTGCTGCTTTAAGTAGATATGGTGCATCTTTCCTCACAGCACGTGCATAGGCGTCCTGAACAAAACCACTTACCAGTGATCTCTGATCAAAACCCATCGGCTCAATGGAGACCCCGCTGCCTCGCCTCGACTCCCCCAAACTGAACACCGACTCGGGGCCCAGCGAGCTCTTGGGAGTGGGCATGGGCGTGGCGGCCGTGCGCATGATGATGGGCGGGGGCAAGTTGCCTGGGGGCTCCACGTGCCCGTTTGCTGACATCATCAGTGAGTACATCTTCAGCTCTGATAATTACAGAAAGACAAACAGATTCAGCAAAACAGCAAGGGATTAAATGGCCAAAACTGCTCGTGACATACTGTACGCTGCAAAATAGCAACACAGACCATTTACTAAACCAAGTGGAAAGATTTGCCATGCAGGACACACACAAGAAAAAACGTAATGGCAGAGAACACATAAAAGAGCATTTTCCTCAGTAGATTCACACGATGTGACAACTTTAATGCAGCTCTAGAGGGTCGTTGCTCTCTTTATGAGCGGCTCGTTCGCGCCGATCAGCTTGAACTTCAGCCGATGAATGTGGAAGGTGGCACTGCCCCGTTAAGACTGGCAATATTTTAATAAATGCAGTTGTACTCATGGGTGCATGAGTGCATGAGAGGCCTGAGAGGCAATAACCTGTGTCACGTAATTCTCCCATCTTCTCCTCTTCTCCGAAGTTAACTGACCTCTTCTCGTCATCCGAGTCAGACTTGTTGGCGTCTCCCTGCAAGGCACAAGATGCATTTTAAAAGTGTGGCTCTCTGGTGGCCAGCAGTTGAACAGGGCCTACGGCGCTTTAATATCCGTGTTATTCAGAGCGCAACTATGAAATCGTGCCACCAGAATGAGGCGTCGGAAGCAAGCACTACACCTCTCCCTCTCCCTCTCTTAATATCACATTTACAGTATTTAGAAGATGCTCTCATGCAGAGAGACTTCCACAGGCTCCCGGGAGCAACTTGGGGTTAAGGGTTTTGCCCTGGGACCCAGTGGTGGTAGTGCTGGAGGAAGGATTTGAACCCACGACCTGTTGGTCCAGAAGCGAGTATCATAACCACTAGAAACACTGAAAAGAACAAACATGTTATTGATTTTGCCTACTTATCTTTGTTGAGCATCTCACTCTCTCTCTCTGTCTCATGTGAAGGCTACTGGCATCAACACATACCATCTTCTAGGTGTGTGAATAACAAGTTTCATCAGGATATGATGTTCTATCGCTTCAATTAACAATTCAACATGTTCTGATATCACAGACATCACCAACGCTCAGTATCAGACAATATCTTATGCTGATGTCACACTTCCATTCCAAAAAGGGTTTTTTATTCTAGGGGTGTGCAAAAAAATGTAGAATCGCGATTCTAAATCAATTCATGCAGCCCAAAAAATCATATTTTACAACTAACGTACTGGCACTAGTTTACTTTTCCCCGACACAAGTTCAGCTCGCCAATTCTATAGATGGTATAATGTGGAAATCTGAGCAGACAGACCTCCTTCACATGAGCATGAAGGAAATACAGTCAGTATGACCACTGCTTAATCACAACTCTGGTCGTGGGGGCACCAGAGCCTATCCCGGGAACTATGGGCACAAGGCGGGGACCAACCCTGGGCAGACACCAACACACCGCAGGGCACACACACTCACACAATCGCATTTTGGTTGCTGATCTACCAGATATGGGAAAAGTAACTCAAAACAGCGATCTGGAAACAAATTCATCTACTGTATTGAATCGTAAATTGTTTATGAAACGTACAGAAGCTGAGAGCACAAGTCATGCCATCTTTATTTTGTCTGAGGTAACTCAACCTTATCTCAGGTAACTTTTACTTGACTTTGTCTCCATTAACATTAAATGTTTTTAAAGTCTTCTTATGGTGACTAAAATCTCAGGTATAACTATGCAGTATATCAACTTGACCGACGATGATACTTGTATGATGGAAGCGTTTTCAACCTTGGCTAGAAATGATTCTATCACCAGAGTATAATTATTGAGAGAAATATTCCGAGAATATACATCGTTTTTGGACATAAAAGGTTTCCACCCGATAGCAATGATATGAAAGTTGTCTGGCCAATGTTGTTATTTTGGGTCAATGCTATGGGCTGATCGCTGAATCAATCGATGTAGATCAATGTATCATTACAGCCCTACCATCTACCGCGGAGGCCAGGTCTGCTCTGCGTGTAGACGGCCGAGGCCTCCCCCCTCGAGCGAGAGCGTCTTGATGCTAGTGTTAGCAGCTTCACACGGCCATGCTGCTGAGCCATGTTGGCGGTTCACGTGGTCTATGGCGCGCCAGATGGGGCCGACGAAAACACACGTCATCCAAAGTGCCCGGGTCCGGGCTCACCATGCGGCCGAAAAGGTATCGGCTGTCACGCGCAAGAACTACTGACAGCATGTCCCTGCAGTAAACAGACGACTGCTGACGCCTTTTAACACAGAACGCCAGCCCAGGAATAAAAGTGAAATGATGGATGACAGTACCTCTGCCTGAAACCCCTCCACCAGAATGGCCACCAGCAGGTTGAAGAGGACATAATTCCCAAACGTCATCAGAGCCACAAAGTAAAGTGCAGCGAGCGGAGAGGTGGAAGCCATTCCATTATAGAGGACAACATTCCAGTCCTCCTGAGTTAGAATCTGCAGGAACAAAACACACACAACAACTAAACACAACGGGCTTAAAAGCATTAGAACATATAGTACATGATATTAGGAATGCATGATAATATCAGAAAGATACCAGAATCGGCCAATAATTGCTGTTTTTAAGTCACTGGACCGATGCTTAGATTTGCCCGATATTTTTAGCCAATATTTGATGATGCATTTATTGTACGTGGGAAAGGCAGCGCTTGTGTCAGGTATGTCCAAAGTCTGAGGTGGGATTTTATACGGCCCGTGCCTTCTGTCTCAGGGTGTTTTCACGCTTGGTCCGTTTCAGCCCTCAAAGTGAACTCAGATCGATTAGTCAGCATTTTTTACGTACATGTGAACACGTCAAATGAACTCAGACGCCTCTGAAGCGAACCAGACCGAGACTACATCGGGAGGTGGTCGCAGTCCGGTTCGCTTTAAATCCGCGGCACGGTTCGTTTAACTCGCGCCTTATGAACGCAAAGCACTCCTGGTTCACTTTGACAGTTTTGGTTCGAAATGAAAACTACCCAGAATGCAAAGCAGTAAAGGTCTGAGAGCTCCATAAGAATGAAGTATGAACAGAAAAAGGACTGAGGCTCTGTCTGATCTGAAGTGGAGCAGAAAGAGAACCGAGTCCCCCTTTCAAATGAACTCACAGTGTGAACAGAAAAAGAACCGAGTTCCCTTTCTGTTGGTCCACTTTTTGGACCATTTCTGGAGGACCGAGTTCGGTTCCTTTAAAGAAGACTATATGTGAAAACACCTTTAAAATGCATGGTGTTATTTTCTGCTAAAATTCTGAGCACGCAGTGGAACATTCACCAGCAAAATCTCTTGTTGTTATGCGCTCGACTCTGCTTTCACGCTCGTTTGACTTGGTGCTGTGTTAGAAATGTCAAATTTAGGGCATTATTTTTGTACCAAAATTCTGAGCGTGCAGTGGAACTTTGGCGAGCAAAATATCGGCTCCACCTTCCTCATTTATTGCCATCGGTATTGACAGATATAAGCATGAAAAATCGGATATCGGCATCGGTGATAATAATTTCCATATTGTGTTTCCCCAAGTAATATCACAGATTTTTAAATATATATTATATGCCCAATATATTGAAACAGGAAAAATAATACATACTGCCTGTACAGCCGCAAAGAGTCTAGACACACTGCAGTTTCAGCACCTTAGCAGCAACAAAGAAAATTCTGCTGATACAACAACCACCACCAAGCAAACCTTTCCAGTGTGTATTAAAAATAACCATGCGGCTTGGTGCTGCTCCAGTGGAGAACAGAACCTGCTATTTCACAAAGCAATATCCCTTAAAGCTGTAAGGAAAACGTGCATTTATTAGCCCTGAGCAGAAGCAGAAACGCCTCTCGGATACTGCAGTCTCCACAGACCTAAAACCTACTCAAGCAGGAGCTCTTCAGGGACAAACTCCCAAATCAAATGGAGACGCCTGATTATACACTTTAGTCAGTATGCAGGTGATTGTGTAGCTTTCCTTCTCCTCGAAATGAACACCACTGAGGTTCTGAACGTCCAACACTAACCTGAAACACAGTGACGATGGCCCACAGCAGGGAGTCAAAATTCTTCCTGTCAGGAATAGTGTCTCCGTTCTCCGTCTTCCGGCTGAATTTACATCCAAACAGGTGCATTCCAAGAATACTGTCAAACAACAAAAAGAGATTTAGGGCCTGTGTCCACCAAATGTGATTTTTGCACTGAAAGCTGTCAAAACCTCACTTCCAGAGCGCTTTCCCGGTGCTTCTCTCAGCGCTTGTTGTTGCTAAGTTAAGAAAAGCGTGATCGAGCACTTCCACGTTCGTTCTTATTTCATGTAAACATTGCAAAGTGTTCCTTTGAGGTGGGTAGTTTAGCCAAAATAAAAGAGATCATCTTTACAATGGAGAGAAATGGCATCTCTGCGTTAGCGGCAGCGTTTAGACTAGTTAGCTTCTCCAGCTGCTCCAGGTACGCCGCCATTGTTGTTAGTGACTGTGTATGTCCCGCCCCTTCCTCGGTTTTGATTGGCTAGCAAGAGAGAAGTGACACTGACGAGCCCAGTGCTGTTCTAATAGTCGAACGGATTTCAACTATTTGCTCTGAGCGCTGCGGTAAAAAATCGCCTTCACCGGCATTTTATTTCCGATGAAGGAGCTTAGCGGTCTGAACGCTGAAGCTCATGGGATTTGTATTAAAATAGGCGCTGCCAGCGCAAAAACCACGCTTGGTGGACACAGGACACAGGTTAATTCGGAGAGGATTTACTGCGGTGATGCCATTCTCGTAAAACTGCTTTCACATCTAACTGAACCGGATGAGCTATCAGTTACAAAAACCACTTTAGAGACCACACTCTGCGACACATGATAGCTACACGCATAAAATCTGCAACCCGATTAAAAAGCTCTTACCAATGCTAGAAAATTCACTTAGTTTATGAAAAAGGCAAATGTAAGTCTTTTATAATTGCATTATTTGTAAGAGCAGCCCCTGCACTATTACAGCCAGCTCCGAAGACCCCGGGGGATGTGTGAAGCAACAGCGGCCCAGTGCTTTGCTGATTAACTGGGCTGTGTAAATGGAGTGACTTGCAAGTGGCCGGACGGGCATTGCTAAGCACCTGAAGGTGAAGATGAAAAGCATGAGCAGCATGCAGAAGGTGGCCACGTTGTCCATCGTCTTCATCAGGACCACCAGCTGTCTGCGCAGAGCCGGCAGGAAGCGCACCAGCTTCAAGACACGCAGCAGACGGAAGGTCCTCAGCACCGACAGACCCCCATCAGCCTGGCCAATGATCTCCCACACACTGAATAAGACAACACACACACACGTAAAATTCAGTAAATGCACCCAAATATATAAAAGTGCAGTAAAAGTCTGAATGAAGAGTCACAGCTTAAGCGTTAACACACGAAGATCATCAGATTATCACATCAACATCTTGATTAAAACATGTTGGAGGCGTAATCCCTGCAGCATCAACAGATTTAGGAACATTAACAGATACAATTAGACTAGGATACTGCTGAACACATCACACCCACAATCTCCACATATAACACACAACTCGTCTTCTTGTTGCTGCTTCTGCTGTCGTACTGGAAACATGTGGGTTGTTGTTCACTGTTGCTGTTGCCGGAGAACAAATCAGCCAATCAGCTTCCTCCAAGCCTGGGATTGGCTGCTGTTTTGCCACATTTATAACGCAGTACCAAGCAGAGCGAACGTGAAGGTGGAGTTGTGCATGTATAGAGTTGCGCGTGTACAGACGCTAGATTTCGCTGCTGAAAGTTCCACTGCGGAATTTTGGTACAGTTTTTTGTCTCAATGAAACATACCGTCATGTTTAATATGGCGAGATCTCACGGCACACCTGTAAGATTGACTATATTGCCTGTTTGAACCTGGCATCTTGTTGAATCTTGTTACTGTATGGTCAGGGAGAAACATTCTCTCACCACACTTTGTATATTGTAGCTGCTGGGGGGAAACTTTTTATGTGTTAAAGGAAATCGCACAAATCTTTCGATTTCTTGAAAAACAGATGTATTTTCTAACCCCTGTTTTACACTGGATGCGTGTCCGCTGCGGTGCGTCTCCGACACGGCAGCCACAGCTAATCGCCGCCAATAAAGTCAATGCATCAGTTTACACCAGATCCGTTGCGTTGCGTCTCCGCTATGTCTCTGTTCCGTCACATGTCCGGCAGTCCGTCGAGATGCGCATCAAGTCTATTTTTGACAGATACGGATCAAGAACGTAACACAGAGCGCATGCGCCAACTCCAGACGATCCCTTCACAACATCATGGGCGACGAAAAGTTAATTTTGGAGGTGGAGAAACGCGAAATTGTAAACAGCAAAAAAAAAAAACCCTCAAAAATCTTGAATCCATGTCATTCAAAAATGAACTTTAAAAGCATTAATTCTTGTCTGTAGGTCACAACACAACAAAGTATGACAAACACAACATTAAACACAGCAATAAAACAATGCTTCACACATTAAACACAATTAAAGTTGAGCAACAACAAGGACAAAACGAACTAGGAAACCTACTAATAATGTTTGTAGTGCGCAGAAATCAGCAAAACAAACGCTGTTGGTTTACCCACGGTTGTTATCGCGTTATCCCGCGCAATCTTTTACAATTCTCCCATGATCATGTGATCTTGCAAACCAGCGGTGCCCCGGATCAGATACGGACCACAAACGCGTCCAGTGCAAATGGAAATGCAGCGCAGTCGCAGCGCAGCGGACACGCATCCAGTGTAAAACAGGGGTTAATATACTGTATGAACAAGCCGTTTTCAACACGTTTCATTGGTTAAAAATGTCTGAAGACTGACCAATAGAACGGTTTATGGCAAAAAATAAAAATGGACTTACGAGGTTTCTGCTTGACAGCAACGATTTGTATAAAGCTGCTGATGGCAATAAAGTAATCTTCAACTTTGATCCTTAAAATCCTACGGTTTGTTTAGAAGAATCTCAGGTTCAGGAATACTGTATATGGTGTAAAGCTCTGTTCACCTTATTACCACAATGATCCCATCAAAGATATTGTAGGGGTTCCTGATGTAGCCAAAGATTCCAAAAGCCATCAGCTTGAAGACCATCTCGAGGACGAACATGCTGGTGAAGACGATATTGCTGATCTCCAGGATGTCAGTCAGCTCGTCAGGCTGTGGGTTGAACACACAGTTACACATCTTAACTAAAACAAAAACAGTCACAGCAGTGTCACAAAATCACAACAGCACAGGGTGGGCAATTCCAGTCCTCAACGCCAGTGAAGGCTCAGTTGACAGCATAACAGTCAGGACGTTCATCCTGTGATTGGAAGGTTGCTGCTGCAGGCGCTGCCCACTGCTCCTTCACGCATGGGTCAAATGCAGAGCTCACATCCGGTTGTGGTGCACTGTGTGCTGTGCTGTGGTGTGTTCACAATGACAAATAATCACTCATTCAGGATCCTGGAGATTTTACATCCAACCCGGCGTGTGATGTATCTACCTGAGAGCAGGTATAAATGTGCTGAGGTCAAGTATGATGGAAAACCTGCTGGATACCGGACCAGACTCCAGGATTGGAAATGCTCACCCCTGGCCATAAAGATGGGCACCGAAACTAAACTTGTATACTGAGATCCGGTGGAGCCGGCCCAATCGGTGAGAGTGTGCACACCAATGTGTCCACGTTTACTGTGTCCTCGCTTTGATTTGTTCTTCAAAAAGTAGCATTAAGAGTATTGTTAAAGTCCTGGACTAACAAGCAGTACCGGTAGAAGAAGTAGTACCATTAAAATCCCCACCTGGCCATGCAGTTAATGTAAATGCACCACAATCACATGAGAGCTGCATTTGACCCATCTGTGAAGGAGCTGACGTGTAGCACCCAGGGAGCAGTGTTTGGAGATGGTACTTCGCTCTTGAGTACCTCAGTGGTACCTTTACCTGTCTGGGATTCTAACCAGCGACCTTCAGATCAACTAACTGTTACACTGCCAACTGCCCCAGCAATAAATAATGTTGATGTTACATAAACAGGGCATTACCACTAATCAATAACCACATCAGTAATGATTATAAATGAGGATTATATAACTCCAGCTCATGCTGAAAAGAAAGAACAACGTAGAAGCGGAAATGTCCAATCAAAACGTCATGAAGTTATTTTGTCTGAGCTGAGCAGTGCAGGACATCACTCAGACAGCGCTTCTAGAATCTATTCATCACACGCTGTTTCTGGACTAGATCATTTTGGCCCGATGCACTTGCTGATGCAGACAGTAGCAGAGCTCTGCCGTGAGCGTAAAAGACAGATTCCCTCAAGGTCTCCTGTACAAATCAATAAACAAATTCAACAAGAGCCACGAAGCCAGACTCTCTCTCTCGGCGCCCGCGCTGCTCATTTACAGTGCGGTCCAGCTCGGCGTCGGCCTGGACACAGCTCGCATTCCACTGATCAAATTTCCCGAGCAGTTAAGTGCTGGTCTCGATGAAGAGATGGACATGGAGCCACTGAGTCAGACCTCAAAATCTCATCTCTCAAGGTGTGAGTGGAAACAAGACACACATTCTTCTCAAAAAAGATGCAGAGCGATTTGGAGCGGTTTCTGTTGTAAAGAGCGATAAAGAAGTAAAAAAATAAATAAAAGTTAAATACTGCGACTGTCCACTAGTGATGCACCAGGATTTCAGAATCATATCGGAATGGGCCGGACCGCTTAGATTTGCCCGAAATTTTCTGCCAATATTTGATGACACATTGTACGTGGGAAAGGTAACGCGTGCACCAGACGTCCAAAATCTGAGGTGGGATTTTATACTGTTTATACTGTCACTTAGTGAATGTGAGCTCACACGTGAGCTGTGTCCCGAGCCGTGTACTACTGCACTTAATAGTAGGGTAGGTAAGGTGCTCTTATCATACTTTTCTATGTGGTAGTATGCATCTCAGGATAGCCGGGGTTGTAGCTTAACGGATCTCTACACACTAGGTAGTGCACATGGAGAGTCACACGCACCCTATTTGACTTGGTACATCCAGTATATTCGATATCGCCCACCCTTAGTTCACAGAGTCAAAGTTACAGTATCTCTGCCTCCTCTGTCTTTAACAATCCCTAAACTTTGCCCATGGGTGGGTGACTTTTTCTTAAAATGTTGTGCACTACGCTGGAAACGCTCTGCCCTCGCGCCACTCTGCTTTCACGCTCACCTTTCTTGCCAAAATTCTGAGCACACAGTGGAACTTTGATGAGCAAAATATCTTATCTTTACGCGCTCGACTCATTTATCGGCATGTAAGTATGAAAAATATCAGATTTCGGCATCGGCCAATGATTCCCTTATCGTGCATCCCTACGATCCACTATATTTCTGTGCTTTACTGAGCATTTTCTGAGTTAACGGGTTAACATTCTGACTAGTTGTGGCAGCCCCGTAAAAGTTACTTGTGACAATATCTCCACTAGTGCTGTTCACATGATAATCTATCCAACACATTAATTTCACCACATGCTGTACTTGTATAAGTGTATGTTGAAAATAAAGAATCTTGAATCATGTCACAAATGTGACAAGTTGATGCCCGATATCAAAACAAACAGAAACGTTTCTCCGTTTAAACAAGCGCTCTGACTTTTCCAAAGTGAAACATTAAGCAGAACACACACAAGACAAATGAGAGTGATCTTCACAGTGAAACTACTTCATAAATAGCCTGTCTATCTGCAAAAGTAAAGCTGAGGTTTTTCACTCTGAGACGCCTCATGAAGGTCAGTTAAATCGCTATTTGTCTGGATCAGACATGCGCTGCCTCGTTAATCAGGATGCCGTGGGTTATCATTCAGAGTAGAGGGCGCAGCAAAATGTCAAGATGTTTTGAGGTCTTTTTAAAGTGCATCAACTCCAACAAGGCCACGATCAATACGCTAATTTGTGACAGAGAGACAATTTATGGAGGGTTTGACGTTCAGGAGGTAAACATGAAGTATTCTAAATGATTATTTAGTTATAGTATTTCAGAGAAGAATCTGACACCTTCTGAGGACAAAGAATAAAAGAAGGGAAAACATATCAGTTAGTGATGCACGATAAGGGAGTTATTAGCAGAATAATAACACAGGTGCAGGGGAGCGAGCAGAGACGCGAAACACGAAAGCGGTACAAAACGCGCATGCGCTAGAGTTTTCTGGACGGGCAGGGAAGCGAGCTGAGTGAAGTACACACTGTCTGTTTAACAATAACAGGATTTTTAGTCACGCTATAGTCATTTACTACATCGCACGTGGAACAGTATATTCGATATCGCCCACCCCTAGTTCACAGAGTCAAAGTTACAGTATCTCTGCCTCCTCTGTCTTTAACAATCCCTAAACTTTGCCCATTATTCTGTATACACACCAATCGAAGCCCATTCTCAGCTCCCTCTAATTGGACTGTGCCGGCTGAGCGTGGAGCTCGTCCCACCGCTGCTGCATCAGGCACTTTTGCAGTGCATCAGGCCGTGAGCTATTGGAAAACAATGGCAGTGAAAATGTGGGCTGGAGCTCCCAGAACTCCCAGAGCCGGCGGCGGGGAGGAGACCAGTGAGAAGAAGAATCCCAGTAAAGCATCACCAACACTGCCATCTGAGTGAGCTATTAGTTTGTAACAATCCCAGTTTGAATCCTACCTTTTCTCTTTCAAAAATGCATTGGAAGGACAGAGAAATGCGGTATTGAGGGGAAGAGAGGGTGGGAAAGGAGTTGATAAGTGGGAAGGAAAAGAATAAGGGGAGTGGAGAGATAGAGAGGACAGTAGAGAAGAAAAGACAATAAGGGAGGGAATGGATGGAGAGGAGAGGAGGGAGAAGAGGAAAAGACAATGGGTGAGGATGAAACTGGTGTAACGTGTATGAACAGCAACAGCGAGAGAAATGGAAAAGAGAGGAACAAAGGGGAGCAGAGGGGAGGGGAACGAGGAGACAAGAGGGGAGGAAAGAGAAAACAGTAGAGGAAAGAGAGGGGAAAGGGAGGAAAAGAGGGAAGTACTGACAACAGGAGAGGAGAGGAGCAAAGATCATAGGAGAGGGGAGAGATGGTGAGCAGAGGTATGAAGAAGAAACAAGCAGGGAAAAGGGGATGAGAACATGACAATGGGAGGGAGGAAAGAGATGAAAGAAGAGAAAAGGCAAGGGATGGAGAAAAGATGAGGAGAAGAGGAAAGAAAAAGGGCAATAGAGAGGAGAGGAACAAGAGAGGAATAAACAAGGGGAGGGAAGAGTTTTAGAGCGCAGGAGTGAAGAAGGGAGAAGGGAGGAGGTAGAGATGGCGAGGAGAAGTGAAGGAGAAAGCGGGAGCGCCGTGTGAGATGACACTTCAGTGTGAGTGCTCCAGAGGGAGTCGTCCTCAACTCTCGCCCCCACTCCGCTCTCTCTCCATCACCCCCCACCGAGCCACTCAGCGCTCCACCTCCAACACAACTCACCCACTTTCACTCCAGCAGGACCACGCAAACCACAAATCACCACCGGAGCAAGGAGACGAGAAATAACGAGCCATTTACCACTTTAAACTGCCACAGCACCGCCACATAATGCCTCTCCCTGTTCGGGAAAGGTACACAGCACACAACTCCATAATCCACGCGTGGCACGGTGACGCCGTAATAAGCAGCTGGAGTGAGCTTCGCGACGTGACAAGAAGTGTTGTCAGTAAGCAGTGTTGGGGAAGCTGCTGTGTGACGTTAGCTTTTCAAGATACAAGCTACTCATGATGTAATGGGTATATTATGATATATGTGGGGCAGCTGGTGGTGTAACGGCTAGGGAGCTGACCAGTCCTGAACAGGTAACGGTACCACAGAGGTACAGTGGAAAAGTAGCTAACTACATTGAATTTATTTCACCATCACAGATTCTTCACCAGGGTGGTCTCCCCTCCAACTCCATCTTGCAGGTGCCCAGAGCGCACCGTGATGCAATGAGTATGGTCACATTAGCCTATCACAGTGGCTCTCAAACTTTTGCTGTCAGTCTCCACTATCACTTTTATCAGTGATAAAACCAGGCATGAAAAGGCTCATTTCTTTTCGATTGTCTCCACCTGTCATGCCTCTATTCTCCACTGGAGGAGGCGCCCCACACTTTGAGAACCGCTGGCCTATCAGATGCCACTTCTGTGAGTTTAACACCGATCAGAAACCTGCTAGCTGAAAATATCCAAAAAGGGAAAAAATATATACCATTTTTTTTGTAACAGTTAAACAGACACCATACCACTTTTCTATGCCCGATACGATAGCGATATTGTAAATGTGGATATCTGCTGATACGATACAAATCTGACACAGTCTCTTTAAACAGAAAACAAAAATAATGTTTTAAAAATGTCTGAATACATGAATGAGATTATTTTGTTCTGCTTGAGGAAATACCTGAAGTAAATCCTGTTTTCCTATTAAAACAATGTAGTAATGCTAAATGATTTATTATTAAAATAACATCTCAAACATGACTCCTTTAAACACAGTTGTGTCATTTAGTGACGCTCCCTAATCCTGCGGCGCTAAAAGCATCAGGAACACAGAGATTGTGAGTGAGAGCTGGTGTTGTTAAGGAAATTAAACAGTATAATGGTGTGATGTGCTTTTGGGCTTGTAGTGTGTTGTGTTGCTTGTTCTGCTCATTCTCATATCAATATGTAGGAATTAGTGCGAATGTTGAACAATAAACCAGCTTTACCACAGTCACACTTCACATGAAGAACCACATGAGCGTGAACACATTTACAGATCGGCCCAATGCCACCCATACACCATTCAGCTGTTATCACACCAATATCACATCCACATATCGGATCAGTGCCATCTCTACGGTTAGCATTTTGCCAAATTACACGACTATTTGCAACATAAAAGTTATTTTTTAGCTATATCATTTTAAAAGTAGCTTCTCTACTGATGATCTACTGAGAAAAGTAGTTAAGTTAGTAGCGCTGTTACTTGTATTAGCCACTGCTCAACACCGTCAGCAAGACACCGGATCTGCTTACTCCTCTGCACCCGTAAAACGAATATTCGAGACATTAAGCGGCCGGGAAGCAGTCGCTCTGATTCTATTACGTCCACATCCATCAGCCATCAGTGCTCCGCTTCCTCTGCCTCTCCATCAGCACAAGCAAACAAGCCATTCATAATCCAGCCGGGATAACTGTTAGCAAGCTGCTTCACACACACACTCGAGCAAACGAACGCGTGGAACTGTAAGTAGGGATGCACTAATCAGATACAGTACATACATCAGTACTGATCCGATAATGAGGCTGGTGACCCTGGGCAGTTCTATTAAATTTAACTGTAATTTTTCTGACTTTGTGCACTTGGTACGGTGTGTGTACTGTGGTAAAGCTGGTTTAAAGCAGGTTCACGACCGTCTCCTTTCTCACCACTAAACGCAGCATTTTAAACTCAGTGCTTGGTTCTGTGTGGGCAGCAGTACTGCAGTAAAGTGGTCTTAACGTTCCACACTGGTTTGATATTGGGGCTAAACCGAGCTCCAAACTCCAACATGTTGATAGGATAGTGAGCAGAACAAGCAAGACAACACACTACAAGCCCAAAAGTTGATCAAATCCCACCATTCTACTGTTTAATGTGCTGAACTACACCAGGTCTTACTGGAGATCTCACTGTTCCTGATGCTTTTAGTGGCTGCAGTGTTAGGGAGCGTCTCCTACAGAGTCTCCTCAGTCTCCTCCTCACACAGACATCATGCTGATTATTAATCACACACACAATATCAGATCAATACTCGGGATCGACACAGACATAAAGCCAGGTATCAGTATTGGGACATAAAATGTTGGATCGATGCATCTCTAGCTGTAAGTGGCAGAGGTGGCTGCTGTGATGCCCCGGCCTGATCCACTCCCCTGGTGCTGTGTAAACACCATTAGCTGAATAATGACTTGGGAGACTGGCACTATGCCATCTGTGCAGGAGTGCAGACAGTCCCTGGCATTGATTCTACTTAATTTAGTACCACAGGTACTGGAGCTCTCACAGTACTCCATATAGTGTCAAAATACACATAATAATATTACGACTTGCAAAAGACTTCACACAGTGAACCAAAATATAAATCTTTAAAACTGAAAATGGCAAGCTTTATAGAAACGGGGCTAAAGAAGGAAGGAAGGGAGGTACCCACCTTGCCCCATCTGACCGTAACAACATGTTAGGGTTAACTCCTTAACATGGAACTCCTCAGCTGACTTCAGGCCCAGATATATCACTTGTTCGGACCGGGTCTGGCCCAGGGGCCGCCATTTGGTGGAGACTGAGCTACACGGACATAGCGGTGGTGATGGCAGTGACTTTCAGGGTCGTAAAACTAGCACAAGCCATGACTGTTTACTCTGCGCTTTGAATGAGAGGGTGCGGAGAGTGGGTTTTAAAACAGAAGTGTAGGAGAGAAGATAAAAATAGACCTGGTGCGTTACTTTACTGCATGTTATTACATGGTGACAGTTATTATATCACAGACTTGCAGAGAGCAAACCATAACTCAATAACATCCCTCCCATTGTGTTTTAGAGGAGAATGGTCACCCTATTTTATACATGAGAGGGTTGTTCCACAACACACACGCAGCTTTTTAGCTTTAAAAGTGCCTGTAGCGTAGGATTCTCGCTCAGTGTGGCTAATTTAGTCATTAAACACAGAGGCAGGGACGAGCATAAACACCGACATTTTTTCCAGGATGCAGGTCGCTGTTTAGGACTAAATTGCAGTGCCAATTGTGACTTGATAGTGGAAATGTGTTTCAGTTTAGGCTTGCACTTCATCCGACTCTCCAAGGGCATGTTTACACGAATGTGGATATTTTTATAAACACATATTTTTATACGCTCCGTTTTTATTGTCTTTACACGACATTTGGTTTTAAATTCAGTCTGTGTCGTCAACCGCATGACCCAGAGCTGATTATTATTGTCCTATATATATATACGTATGTATGTATATATATATATATATATATATATATATATACATACATACATACATATATATATATATGGAATTCAGGGTATTTAATGCATGCGCACAACTGAACTGAACATGACGTTTTTTAAGAAAACTGTGTTTTGCGCCAGAGGGCGTTTTAAAAATATGCGTTTGAAGTGGCTGAAACGAAAGCTACAAACATATAAACAATATGCGTTTAGAAAAATATCCGCAGATGTGGAAACAGGACCTAAATGAGAGGAAGTTGTTCTCTCTCTGACTTCCATTAACAACAAATCAGCAAAGCGCTAGCCATCCCCATCTATCCGGTAGGTCTTATTTACTCAGACACCATCAAAGGCAGTTAAGTTAAAAGGGGTCAGTTGATCCTGCTACAGACTGACCATTAAATTACAGAGCAGACTCAAAGTGTGAATACATCAGAGTTAATTTATATGATGTCAGTGTCAGCTGCCCCTCATCTGCTCAGCCTTGAAGTACTGTTGTCTCAAACAGGTGCCTTTTCACAGCTGCTTGGTCAGATCTGTAACCATCATTTTAAAACGGTGTGTTAATCACAGCGTGTATAGAAGAGTGTTCAAGTGTAGTTGGATTGTTGTGTCTGTAAGGATAGTAGACAGTGTATATACTGTAGTTGATATGAGTGGTGTAGGAGTATACATCAACTAACATGTGAGCTATTAAAAAGTAAGGGAGTAGGATTTAATAAGTGTAATACTCCTTATCAGATGTAATTATCAGGGCATACAGAGATCTCATGTTTAGTTTTGTTACTTTTTACATTTTGTTTATATATTTTTGTGTTCACAGAAAAGAAAGAAAAAGTGACAAGTCTGAGAATCTTCCTCCAAAATAGCTGAGGGCAGCATCACTCGCAACAACACTGCAGTTCAGTTAAATCTCATATTTTAGCTGATAAATAATAACAACCAGCGTTCTACTTGATATTTTCAGTGTTTATTCCGGAAGTGTGTCCATCGCACTATTGTGACGCAGCTCAATCATGCGTGGGGGATTGTGGGAAATGCAGTTTTCTCCCAAAATGAGTGAATATATCGAGATATATAGTGTGCATCGTGATATAAGCTTAAAAATATCATATTATTTTTAGTGTAAGATCCCAGCCCAGACCAAGGGAGGAGTCCACCTCATCGGAAGGGCCATCTGACCAGGACTCCAGTTCCAGACCTTCACAATTACCCCAAACGACCATATCAGCGTCACCAGATTTTTTTAACCAATCACATCCACATCACCTGTATTTAAGGACTTTCAGTTACAACCATTTCCCGCCAAGTATTGTTATGCCTAGTGCTACATACCAAGCGTTCTTTGTGTTTGCCTGCCTCGGTTTTGACCCTTGCTTTCGGTTTTTGGATTACCCCTCCGCTCCTGGCCATTTGGATTTGTTTGTTTGGACTGTGTTTTCTGGTTTTGACATCTGCTTGAATAAACTCTTGGTTTTTCATCAATCTAATCCTGTGCGTGCGACCTGGTTCTGTCGACTCTGCGTTTGGGTTCACCTACCGAGCGTTACATTTAGGCCATATCGTCCAGCCCTACTCCCTCCTGGTTCTGTACTGGCACCTTACACCTAGCAGATAAACACCTGAAACACCATATCAGATGTTTTAGAAAGCATTTCGAATGAGAGCTGAGACGTCTTCAAGAACCTAAAAAGACGTCCCGTTGCCTTCGATTTAAGCTCTCAAGACCATCATGTCCTGGACGACTGAGACTCAGACACACACAGGGAATGGCCGGTCAGCCAGCTTGGTGCTCTCTCTCTGCTCGAGGTGTTTCTCTCAGCTGAAGCTCTCCGCACAACAACACCAGCTGCGGCAAACGGCGGGCCGTAACTAGGTTACACCATGTCCGACATCCGTGCAGGTCCTTCCCCACATGATCGCTTATCAGATCAAATCTGATCTCATGCCTGGCGTGGTGGACAGACGAGAGACACCGCTCCCCCGCAGACAGAGAGACAGCGAGAGAGAGAGAGAGGCCGGGCCGCAGCAGGAAGGAGGTGCAAGATGAGGAGGCAGTGCAGCACTGCGCACAGTTACATAACCACACGCTCTGTTCTCCCAAAAAGGCCACCAATCTCTCTCCGGTGTTTATGAATGAATCGAAATAACTAGCTAAACCCATTGTGTACACCAATCAGATACTACTCTTCTGAGGCACACACTGTTCATCCCTCGATGTAAACCAGACGCGGGCCGCTGCATGGTTCCCACTGCGCTCCTGGAAGCCTCGATTGACTTTTCTTTTGGCGGTCTCACCCCGTCAAACTCCGCTCAAGTAATCTCACTGCTATCTCGGCCTCTTACTACGACAAAAGCAGATGTAAAACAGATGAGTGCAAAGGTCTGAAAAAGGCAGCCGGGGACCGCCCGAGAGGGAATCCAGAGCCGGCCACCAACAAGCAATTTAAGCAGCGTATCGTTCTTTTTTCTGCATTAAAAACTGAACCAAAAAACGTCTTCTTTCAATATCTGTTTAACTCAAGTTGTCCGATTTCTTCTTTTGTGCTCAAAAGAAAATTGGAAAAAAAGATCCGTTTTGGGTGCTTGGTGTGGACAGATAGGGATATGGAGTTACTTTTAAATGTTAGCAGGTGCAAACAAGCACAAACAGCTTGAATAAGGGAGAGGAGAATCACTGCTCTGACAGTATCCACCTTCAGTCTTCAACCTAGACAAACCTCACACACCTGACGTCAACACAGTCGCACACTTATGATGCCATGAACCCAAAACCCTGTTTCCTCCGTCCACACGTAGTCACTGAGGCTGGAGTTTCCAGAAATCTACACTTTGGCCACAGTTTTCAAAAACAGCCAGTGTAGTGACTGAAACCTCCGCTTACATGTGGACGACAGGTGCAACCACATAAAAATATCAGTTTTTATAAATACCCTTTGAACTTAACGGACATTAAATTAGACAAAGCTGATAACAAAATTAACCAGCGTTCTTACTTACAGTACATCTATTTACTTGATATTTTCAGTGTTTATTCCGGACACATATCCATCGCATTATTGTGATGCAGCTCTATGATGTGCCTATTGTAAAATATGAATAAAATTTTTGTAAAAATAGTTTAAGCTTCACTCTGGTTTAAAAGCATTTACTAAGTATCACTTTAATAAAATATACAGTATTGTGCAAAAGTTTTAGGCAGGTGTGAAAAAATGCTGTAAACAAAGAATGCTTTCAAAAATGGAAGTGTTAATCTAAATCAAATCAATATTTGGTGTGACCACCCTTTACCTTCAAAACAGCATCAGTTCTTCTAGGTACACTTGCACACAGTTTTTGAAGGAACTCGGCTGGTAGGTTGTTCAAAACATCTTGGAGAACTAACCACAGATCTATAATCCTATAATCCTACAAAATAATATCATGACTATAATCCTACAAAATAATATAATGACTATAATCCTACAAAATCCCTGACTTTGTGCAAGTGTACCTATAAGAATTGATGCTGGTTTGAAGGCAAAAGGTAGTAACACCAAATATTGATTTGATTTAGATTTTTCTTTTGTTCGCTCACTTTGCATTTTGTACACTGATGAAAATAAACAATCATTATTTATATTTCTGAAAGCATTCTTTGTTTACAGCATTTTTTCACACCTGCCTAAAAACTTTTGCACAGTACTGTAGTTGTAAAATACTGGTCGTCTCCCTTTTGATGCTGAAGATTATTTACGGTATCAACAAAAAACGTAAAACATGACATTACTCAAACAGCTGCATCTTGACAACCATTCAAAATAAGACTGACCAAGATATCGTTTTAAAGCTATTTTTCTCATCTTTCCAATGATATCAATACCTCAATTTTGAGTCCCTGCGACCCATTTTGCCAGAGCAGCTCACACATATATAGAGTTCAAAATGGGAAACAGACACTGAAACAAACACTGTGGTTTTGCTTTTAATGTGAAACACCAATGAACGAAGGATACTAGTTTGAAGGAAGCAGCGATGACCCTCACCTGCTCGTGGTACTCGATTCCCATGCTCAAGGTGTTGATGAGGATGGCGATCATAATCCCGCGGTTGAAGTATTTACTGTCCACTATGCGCTTCATTCGGTCTCGGAAGTCCTCCCAGCAGCGGCCCACGCGCCCCCGCTCCGAGTGCCGCTTGTGGCGTCGCGAGCGACCGGCTTTCAGCTCGGCTCCATGCGAGAACTCATGCACCACTTCCCCTTCGGAGCGGGAACACTCTGACTCGGCCAGCTCCAGGTCCATGGTGTCCACGGCCCGGGCGCAGTAGGGGCAGCCGAGCACCTCGAGCAGCAGCGGAGCGGGAACCACGCCTGCCATGTGCAGCAGCAGCTGACCTGTGGGGGACACGCTGACCATCAGAACCCAACGCTCACCTCAACAAGATTTGTGTAAATCCCCGTACGACACACACAGCCCCGTTTGGAGGAATCTGAGCCCGTTTATTTAGAGGAGCAGATGGGGAGTGCCTGTGGGGTGTGGGGTAGGGCTGGGCGATATCACCTCCATATCACAATTAAACCAACAGTTGACCTCGATCAACATTTACTTTGTTCTGGGTTTTTGTTTGTTTTATAGCCCCTTATAACACACTCACAAGGGGCTGAAATATCGCATTGTATTGTGAATTTAAGGGAGTTACTTGTTGTTGAAAAATAAAGTTTTGAGGCTTATTCTAGTGTGTGTGTATCGGTTAGTCATGCGTGCTTTATGTTGTCATGTTCAGGACGTCCTGCGCTACTCAGATTTGTTATAGTTTGATGTGTAAATGCTGACACTGTCTTGAAATCACAACATTTCTGATGAGAACTGACCTGCACCTGTAGAATTTTTTTAGCTTTATCTACTATAAAAGTCCTGAAACTGTAGATATAACTACTAGCTATAGAAAGAACAGTGCTTTTTATTGGCCTGAGAGCTGCTGTTATGCAGAGACATTCTATAGCTTAGTACAGTAAAGAATAATAAGGTTAGAGCAGGTGGAAACTTCATCTATTTGGAATCCATCTGGATACAGAATAGAACTATTTGATAACACAATCCATTTTTCTATATTTATTTTTTCTTATTGATCACTCTCTAACATTATAAAATGAACAAAATATTTACTGATCAATTGAAAATGAAGAAATACTGAAGTTTTGGGTCATTTTGAGCTGATTTGGACTCACTTTGCTCTACAAAATGAGCTGCTTTTGGTCTTTCTGGGAGAGAACTGCATTTCCTACAATCCCTCGCATGTCACAATAATGCGATGGATGCGTGTCTGGAATAAACACTGAAAATATCAAGAACGTGGCTGTATTGCAGAGGTGGAAAAAGTACTGTAAAATTGTAATTAAGTAAAAGTATCTTTACTTTGCTTAAATTCCACTCAAGTAAAAGTAAAAAAGTACTTAATTTAAAATTTACTTTGAGTAAAAGTTACTTAGTTACTTCCAATTACTTGATGTAAAAAAGGACTAGTCATAAATCCAATCCAGCACTAGCTGTTCCAATCAACCTTTAGGTGGTAAAATGTGCAAACTTTGTTCAGACCACCCCATAAAACATGTTCACGTACAAGTGGCATAAGTTGCAGAACCAAACTCAAAGTGTCCGGGACACTCACATGTTAAAGACAACTGAGCGATTCCATAGTAACATTGTGTAACACTTTCATAGAAAATATAAGTGACAAATTAACTGCCTAATGTTTACAACCTGTCGAGAGGTAGAATGTGCAAACTACCTCTTGCTCAGCACCAGCCGTCACCCAACGATAGGCTACATTAAAATAGTGGGAATGCCGTGCGAACGCCCGCGAAATTTCCTTTCAGTTCAGGCGGATTGGTTTTTTTCCAGCATTTCATTTTTTAACTCAGTAATGGGGGTTTTTCCAGTGTAGCGAAGTAAAATACTTGGGTCAAAATGTACTTGAGTAAAAGTAAAATGACCTATTTCAAAAACTACTTAGAAAATTACAAATTACTCACAAAAACTACTCAATTACAGTAACATGAGTAAATGTAATTCGTTACTTTCCACCTCTGCTGTATTGTGAGTAGAACTGCTTGTTGTTATTTATCAGCTAAAATTTTGAGTTTTGTGTGTAATAAAGGGGGAAATCTGACTTAGCGCTTTACTGATTGTTGGACTTCCCTGTAAGAGCAGCGAGCGCTTACACACACTGTTCACATGTTTACAGAATCCCATTTATTGTGTTTACGCAATTACTTCTGATTGTGCATGGAATAACTCACAAATGATTTCACATACAATAATCAATAATGTCCATTAAGTTGAACGTTGTGTGATTCTGGCGGTAGGTGTGTGGTTTCTGAACATTAAAGGGATTCTGAGTTATTAATAAAACAAATGAACAACGCAAAACACACGTCAGTCTTAAAAAGCTAGCAGACGTTTCACAAATAATAAAACTGATGTGCAAATGATGTCAATCAGCGGTCCTGAATGTGGGTTGGTTTCTGATTAACCGCCCAGCCCCAGGATGAGGTCTGCTTTGCAGTTTGGTAGTGTGACTCTACTCCAGCCGAGGTGCCTGAACGGCCGTCCTGTTTAGATCTGTTTGGATTTCTCTGTCTCGCCTTCATTACTTGTCTTGTGAGCTCCAGGAGACGGTGAAATTATAGTGTGTTCTTTTCTGGCTCCAACTCTCCTGATGACTCAATCATACAGCCCATTAGCTCCATTTGGCTTAAACCATAAATGTCTTCAAATGATTCATAACCACATGGCATCGCACTGAACTTCAGGCTTATTTTAATGCTATCTGCTCGGGGGAAATGCATAGGTGTCAATTACAGGGAAATCAAGCCAGTAAAAAGGAGCAGGACCGAGCACACACACATGTGGGGGCTCTACAGGCACGGAGCCTGACGATCAACACCAACCTGCCAGCCGAGATCTATTCCCATGATGCATTTACAGCACTGAACAGACGCTCTAATCCAGAGCCACTTCCATAAATAATTATGGAGACAGCGTCCCTGCAGGAGGAAGCAGCATTCAAACCTACCACCTCTTAGTCCAGAGACCCCAATATACGGCCCGCACCTTCTGTCTTCAAATGTACAGTGTTATTTTGTGCCAGAATTGTGAGCACGCAGTGGAACGTTCACCAGCAAAATCTGTGCTGTGTTAGAAATGTCAGAACTATGGCGTTATTTTTGTGCCAAAGTTTGGAAGGTTGCCGGTTTAAATCCCGAACCACTGAGTAAGGTACCATCCCCAAGCCCTGCTCAGCGGGGCAGAGGTCGCAGTTGGTTGTGGTGCACTGTGTGCTGTGCTGTGTTCACAATGACAAATAATCACTCACTTTCATATTGATTTGAGGTGATATCGGCCAGCCCTGGGCTAATGCGTCTTACTCAGTCATGGTTCAAACCCCTCAGACAAGCAGACTATAGTATGCCTTTAATGTCTTTTATCTCATGACTTTCTAATGAAATTACAGCCCAATTTTACCTACTGGAGTCTGTCCTCTCCCTTATTCTAATGATGTTGGAGTAGATTTAATCAGACTGCAACACCCTGCTTGAGCTGAAGTGGAGGCGACTGAAGCAGCAAGCAGAATAACTGCTGCTAGGGCTGGTGGATCTGAGGTCAGAAATTCAGACAGATGATATCTGTGCTGGCAAAATTCCCTTTAGAGGGACGCGGGAAACCTGCATGTGTATAAAGCACTTCCATAAATGGGAAAATCTTAATTTATCCATTTCCTTCTGGATCACGAAAAAGGAATGTGGAGGCAGCTACATCATAACAAACGCCAAACGTGAACTGAAATACACCCAGAACTCCGGCACAGCCAAATTCATTCTTCCGTTCTGAAATTTGTACATCATGTTTACCAACACTGCTGCACGTTCAGCAAGAAGTAGATTTTAGTCAGCGTTCTACTAAGTGTTTCAATCTTCCTGCCTCTTTACATCCAAACCTTTTGGTTAGCGCCAATTCCCAGGTCGGAGTGGAGTTTGCACGCTTCAGTTTCCTCCCACAGTCCAAAAGCGTGCACTATAGGTTAACTGGCGACTCTAAATAGACCAGGGACCAACCCTGGTCAGGTGTGAACACACCGCAGGGCTCACACAC
Source organism: Distichodus sexfasciatus (assembly GCA_032718565.1). Classification (NCBI taxonomy): domain Eukaryota; kingdom Metazoa; phylum Chordata; class Actinopteri; order Characiformes; family Distichodontidae; genus Distichodus; species Distichodus sexfasciatus. The sequence goes on along the minus strand of JAVGVS010000030.1, from coordinate 3,588,316 downwards.
TCACACTCTCATTCACACAGCAGACCAGAAGAGAAGATGTCCTGCAAGTGTAAATCTTCCGAGTGATAATCTGTGTGTCATTCGTTCATTCACTCGGGCAGTTGGTAAGTGAAAGTGAGTGATTATTTGTCATTGTGAACACACCACAGGACAGTGCACAGTTCACCACAACCAAATGTGACATGCCAACATCAGCCAAGTTTCCATCCATTTTTTTGCAACGTTTTGTTATCGACAAACAGAATATGCGTAAAAAAAGGCGCAAAATTTGCCGTCTCCAGCCTGTTTCCATCCAACTGGCTTTTTATCGATAAAATGGTGTGCGTGATGACGTCATCCCCCCAAAACGAACTGTCGCATAGGTTTTGGTGTATCTCAAAAAAAATCTGCCCTTGAGCCGTTTCCATACATCATTTTGTGTATGTCGCAAATTATCTACCTTTTGTTTTCCACGTGACACCCCCCTCCGCTAAACAAAGTGATGGAGAGATTATTCAGACAGTTTTTTTAAATTTGCCAGCTTATTGTTATTTCAGTTTCACAAAGAATTGGAATTGTACAAAATATCCGAAGACGACAGCAGAATGAAGCAGGTGCTTGTTTGATAGCCCTAGAGCTCGAAGAAAGTGCCCCAGTGCGACGAAACCCACATGATGAAAATGTATCATGTGACACATTTATTTGCGTTAAAGCCCTTTTTTCAGACAAAAAGTGTTCCAAAGTAGTTTTTGCGACATCTGAAGTATCGATATAGAAGTTATGCGCTAAAGTTAAACGGAAAAATATTATGTCGACATTTACAAAATTTTATCGATAATTAGCATTTCCATCAGCTGTATCGGTAAAAAATTTGAAGAGCTAAATATTTTTTCTTGGATGGAAACCTGGCTATTGACAGCACCCGGGGAGCAGTTTATTTACGAGCACCTCAGTGGTACCTTTACTGAGCAGGGATTCGAACTGGCGACCTTCTGATTCACAAGGCAAGCGCTCCAACCGTTACACTAAGAACTGCCTAATTAGGGAGTTGGCCCTGTGATCGGACCTGTGTTGGTTTGAATCCTGGACGGGTAAAGGTACCACTGAGGTTCTCATAAGCAAGTACACAACGAATCAATGAATGATACACAGATTAATAATTCTAATCCAGGTAAAGCAGAGGTTTAAACATCAATCACGCCCAAGAGATGAGAGTTAAACGTGCTAATGAAAGAGAACAGCTCCTGCACCGCTTTATCCGTGTGATGAGGAGTGAGCTGCACGTCCCGGCCTGTTCAAACCATCACGGATAAAACAATGCTGACTTTCCTCTCTGTCCCTCTCTCTAAGGATCCCGTTAATGACTTTCACATTTGAGGCATGGATTTTCTGTCACATCTGCCTTAGCGAACTCTCCAAACAACAGCTACGAGGTGATCCGGACTGTGCAGCGTTAGCAGTGTTAGAGAGCAGCTAAATTTGCTAAAATTAGCCACGCTGCTAATTTAACTACTTCTTTTTAAAGTTACACTGAGTAATTATGAACACGGCACACAGTGCACCACGACCATGGGGAACATGGGGAGCGTTCATGAGTACCTCAGTGGTAACTTTACACGTTGGGGATTTGAACCAGCGAACATCCAAAACGTTACATTAGTAACGTTGTGTAGTTGTGTAGTTTAGTGACAGTTTAGCTTCCCCAAAACTGCTCGGTAACAAACTTTATTCTGATTCAGATTCTCCGACCCAAGCTCTTACTGTGTTCTCCCGTGAGCTGCTGAAGCTTCTCAAAGGGGTCGACCACGTCACCCGCCGCCGTGCCGTTGTTGGACTCTCCCCTCCCTTTGACCGGGCTGGCCGACCCTCCCGAGCCGCACACGAAGGACGGCAGGATGGTGGGGTAGTTCATGCCCCCGTTGAGCCTCCCGAGTGAAGTCACGCCCCCTGCGCTGCCCGCGTACACCCGCGGGGCCTCGTCAAAGTCTCCCTGGAAGACGCTGTGCACCGACTGGGGTCCCGGCGAGAGCTCGTGCCCGGCGCTCTTCTGCGACGACAGCGTCAGCCGCGTCCCCGACACCAGGAATCTCATTTCCAGCGCCTCGCCCACTTGCGGGCCGGGACTGCCGTTGCTGAGATGACAGTGGTGGTGCTGGTGGTGCTGGATGAGGTTGTGCACCGAGCGCGCCCAGTGCCCGCTGCTCCTGTGCCTACCGTGTCCGTTGACGCCGCCTCCCGCCCCGGCGCTGATTCCGGCCAGGGTGCTGTTGGGGTTGACCTTCTTCCTGCGCTTGCTCTGCCAGCCGTGGTAGATGCGGGAGACGCGGCGCTTCACCTTGCGGTACAGGTGGCTGATGTACCTGAGCATCTCCTCGTAGCAGCTGCCGGGCTCCGAGTAGCTGGCCAGCGTGCTGTCGTTGGACAGGTAGCGCGCCCGCTGCTCCTGCATCAGCTGGTTCTCCCGCTGCTTGGTCTCCGAGAACTGGGTTGCGATCACAACCAGGCACAGGTTGATCATGAAGAAAGAGCCCACCTGCGAGACGAGGGGAAGTGGAAGTGAGCGATTAGGAACACCTGCTGCTCACGTTCAGGAAGGAAGAAGGTCAAAATAATACTTACTATAATGAGCAATATAAAATATATAAAATTGTAAAAGGAGTGGGCATCCATAACGTAATACATGATGTCCACCCATCCCTCCAGAGTGATAACCTGTGGAAGAGAAAATAAATTAGGATGAACCAATGAAGTCACAGAACCGCAGACAGCTGTGTGTGTGTGTGTGTGTATCTGAGCTGACACAACACTTCACTTATTGTAATATAGGCATCTGATAGGCTAACGCACTTTTTGGCAGTTCTTGCATCACAGTGCTCTCTTGGCAACTGTCAGATGGAGTTGAAGGACGGAGTCCTACTTGATCAAGATGGAAACACAAATCTGTGACTGTGTTTATCAAAATGTATGACTCTGAAAAGCCAAACGGACAGAACTTACACATTCGAGTGTAACTTGCGCAAGCTGAAAATCACAGACAGAACCGCAGACAGGCGTGTGTGTGTGTGCGTGTGTGTGTATCTGAGCTGTGAGCTGTGTGTGTAACTTCACTTATTGTAACTGTGCCATTTTCAAAACATGGCTGATTAACACTTGAAGCATTCTGTCTCTCTCTGCTCCGTCTTCCTTCTCCTGATAAACAAACTGCAGTAATCCTAAGTAGCCACTTCTTTTAATTAAAATGAACTAAAATTCCACGTTTTCCCTTTCTACATCGTTACACTACCAACTGCCCCCGGCCAGAGTCAGGACGTCACTGGACGTCTCTTTACTGATTTATTAGCAGATGAAGTGTTCCACCGCCGCACGTCATGACGAGGTTCACCGGCGCGTTAAAGGGCTCAACATTTAACTAAAGCTCCTGCTGCACGCTGCTGTTTCTACACGCGTGAAGCGGTGGCAGTTCCACTCACTACATTACAGCTCTCCGTGTTTTATCATTAACCCAGGAGCACGGAACGACCCCGACTACGAGCCCCAACTAATGAGAGTCAGAGGCAAGCGCTCATTACCCAGGAACAGAGTGCCTCTTGCATACAGAAATTACACATTTTACTAAATATATTATAGACAACACTTATCAGATCAAAATAAATTAATAAATCAATCCAGTTATACCGACTATATTATTATATATTATTATTGTAATATATATATTACACCTTTATTCTACACTATTCATTTTTATCAGATAAAATATATTAAAATATATTCATCTAATTACATTGACTAATACTGTATATTGAACATGTTACAAACGGTCCACAGACCAAGATATTTTAAATATATTCTAAACATACAAATAATTGCTGCTTTGGTACATTACACATCACCGTCGCTGTGCTGCACATGCTGCTATACGGACGATCTCATTCATGCTGCACTGACACTGTCTCAGGAAAGATGTAATTCCTCCTCAAATGACTGTTACTACAACACTGCTATAATAATTTTGCACTGCCGCTACTTATTTGCACAACCATTGAACATGAATGTATATATCACTAGTCACTTGCAACTAACTGTATCTGGACAAATTGTTAGAAAAGTATTGCACGAACTCTGGTTCTCACTACTATTTAAAAAATATCTGTACAGAAACTTAAATGTTAGTCAGACTGTAAGAAGATACTGTTTTTATTAAAGGCTAGATATAGGAATTTTCTCATGAAACTGTCTCTAACCTCCTGCACATCCAGTGTAAAAGTCAACTTCCACTTTTGTAGGTAAAACTGAATCCAAACCGTCTCTCTATCTCTCTCTATTTCTAGTTCTAGTTTAAAGTTATATTTAACATTCCATTCCTAGTTTAAAATGGCATTTTGTATTCTATTCATATATTATTTATTCTGTATTGCTTGTATTTGTTCTTTATTTCCTACTGCACTATAAAGCAGGAGCCGTCGTCTCGTCTCTCTGTATATCTGTACAGTATATAGCAGAGATGACAAAGTTTACTTTGACTTTGACTTGACATCATAATATATGTTTAACAATATACATGTTTACACATTAAAATGAATATTGTTATATTGACTTTCAGCTCATTATAAAGTAGATGTCACTGTTTTTACAGTTGTGTTTTCCAAAAAGCTTTGATGATCAGCCATTTGTCAAAACTTGTAATGCGCTCAAATTAATATGTCAAATTAAAAACAATACGGTTGAAATTTACTTATTTGGTGATATAAAGGCAAATGTAATAGTTGGAAATATTTATGGGATAATGTGGATTATGCATAATGTATTCACAGTATATACAGTATATTTTATAACATACAGTACATATGTGACTCTACTGCAGCAAATTAGCCATAGAATTTTCAAGAATTGAGTTATGTTTTTCGCGAAGAGGCACATAAATCAAGCTTCATGATACCTATATGGAATGAATGGGGCGACATATGACTGAGATATCAACGATGAAATTGGTTTCTCCTGTCACCTTAGAGTGACGGGAAAATCTGCCTTTGAAGTTGACTACTCGTAATAGCACTCACAGGCGGCTTGGTCTTGATGCAGCGGCTACATTTATTCGCTAGCCTACGCTGCATTCGCAGCCACCTGGGATGAACTACCTGCGTTAGGTTAACTAGACTCGGGAGGCGGAGATGGATTCCGGAGAATATCTTTCACGCTAGTCAACCAGTAGATTTAAGCGTAAATATTGAAGTGAAACAGTCAAAACACAAACACCAACATTCTGCTGGAATTGAATTCCTCACCTCCAAAAAAGAAAGTCGTTTAGGATGGAAAGAATGGATTTTCAATGATTTATTCTAACAGTACAGTATAGACCTTCCACTGTTTCAAAACACTAAAAACAAAATCCAGAATTTTACTCCACATAACTTATAAACGCTCGTTTTTTCTGGAAACCTCCGTTCGTCATACTGGTTTTTGCCGTGGGGGGTCATATGAATATCAAAAGGTACATTATATATACCCATATATATATATATATATATATATATAAAGAGAAAGAAGCGATTGATAGGCGGTGATATGATACTAAAATATGGTAGCCACTATATACATATATTATTATAAATCATGTTTACATGGTACTGATTAGACATTTTAATCTATTTTTATTTCAATCGATAAAATTACAATTTTTTGTATATATTTGATCTTTGTATGGTTTATTACGCATGATGAGATGTCATCTTTTTGCTCTCCGGCCTCCTTCCTCGCCCCGGGCGTGCCAGCACTTATGTCAAAATCCTCTCTTTTAAAGCAGCAGGCGGTCCTGCAGTTCGGGCCAGGGCCAGGCGCTCCGCCGAGAGCCACTAGTTATGAGAATTAATACATGGGGCGTGCTGTCTTTATGATAATCTGGGAAGCGTTTCAATCCTGCTGAAAAAGACCAGTAGTGCTCTCACCGAAAACGTTGGAGGAAGTGAGTGTGAGAACAAGCAGGATGAATAAATTGCATTTTTGCTCAGGATATTTAATTATTTGGTGTGGCTGGACGGGTGTCTAATGGAACTCGCTGCTTTGTGGAAGAAAAACTAAGGTCTTGGTAGTGTTGAAATCTGTTATGAGATGAAAATATTTTCAGACTATAGGGTTTCTTTTCTAGTTCTACTATATCTGCCCTGATAAGAAGGACCAAAAGCGACGTCACAGACTGCAGTGGAATTCATGATAGTCCAAAACTTGCAACAGATGCATGTAAAATAATTCGTTTGAAATCATTAATAAACTGAACAGTAATAAGCTGCCCAAAGCCTTGTTCCGTGTGGAAATTTGGAACTGAATATATCAAAACAGACAAAAACACTAGGGATGTAAATACTGTATTGTCAATATGTTTTCGCATCAATGCTGTGAAGGCTCACTGACCACCCTAAATCAATGTATCGTTACACCCTAAGATCACAAACTGCAATATCCGCCCAAGCCAGACTCACGGTACTCCTTGATCAAAGCATACCCAATATTATCAAAAGTTGTGACAGCCCTTGGTGAGGTTAAATCCCCGAGTCTGCACATGTTGCTTGGCTGAGTTCCAGTTGATGCAGCTGTTGGTATAGGAAATTTGAGGGCTGAAGAGGGGTTAAAGGGGGCTCTCCTTGCACTTATGTAAGCCCTGTTGCAAGCGAACTTCCAGCGTTGCAGCCATAACATACCGTTCTCCTTCAGACTGAGCAGATGAAGGACTGTCCTCTTTGTCTCGTTCATGTAATCCTTGTCCATGAAGGACAGATTTATACTTTACTGTAGGAAGAACGTGAAAGAAGTCATTTAATTGCGAATTAAAAGAGCAGAAAGACATAGTGAGAGGTGGCGTGAATAGACATACTGATGTGATATGTGTGCTGAATGTGGGTCTAGTAATGTTACCTCAAACAGCGGGATGTGGTATGGGGGGTGACACTGGGCTTTGATCGATATAGGGCGATCTGTTCTATTAAACCACGGGCCAATCCCCAGTTGATTAAGTGGTCTAGTTGCTACTACAACAGTCCCGACTGGGCTTCAATCCGCAGAGCAAAAGCAAACCTTATAAATGTTCTGGGTTTGTGCCAATGCAGTGTGTGTACTGCGGTAAAGCTGGGGTAAAGCTGCTTCATGACTGTCTCCTTTATCACCACTAAACGCAGCATTTTAAACCCAGGCTCTTGGTTGTGTGTGTGCAGCAGTTCTGCAGTCAAGTGGATAACGTTCCACACTGGTTTGATATTGGTGCTAAACCGAGCTCCAAACTCCAACATGTTGATAGGATAGTGAGCAGAACAAGCAAGACAACACACTACAAGCCCAAAAGTTGATCAAATCCCACCATTCTACTGTTTAATGTGCTGAACTACACCAGGTCTTACTGGAGATCTCACTGTTCCTGATGCTTTTAGTGCTGCAGTGTTAGGGAGCGTCACTAAATCACACAACTGTGTTTAAACTAATCCATTATACAGAGTCTCCTCAGTCTCCTCCTCACACAGACATGTACTGATTATTAATCACACACTGATGTCAGATCAATACTCGGGATCGACCCAGACACAACACACAGGTATCAGTATCGGAACATAAAATGTTGGATCAGTGCATCAAAGGACCCTAATCAAAGGAGCTGATGTACACAGGAAAACACACCATCACGAACAAAAGGTACATGATGCAACGTCTGTATATATATAAGGCTGGGAAATGCACCAAAATTCATATTTGATATTCAGGCCTCTAATAACCATCATCATTCCATTTAAATTATTTTTTAAATTCTGTTGACACCTCTTTAAAATAGAATTCTGTAGAATTACATTTCCTGGTGTGTTGATGTAGTGTTCCCTTAAAAGCATACTAGTTGCCACATGACACATCCATTCTGTCACTACATCTGTGTTGGTTTCCTTCAGTTATTATAAAAACACAAACATATTCACTCTTTCATTAGAAATTAATTTCCCAGCTTTAATACTTGAGCAGGTTTACAGGCAAAAAACAAAACACATTCATCAGAACTGGGTAAAATATTCAACTAATCGCAATATCAATTTGAGGTCATACTGCCCAGCCCTATACAGCAATTTAATCATGTCTCCTCTGCGACTCCACCACAAAGACATATTAATAAGATTTAGTAGCTCCGACTACCATTCCGAGGCTAAACTAGAGCTGACAACTGATACTGCTGCTCTCTTCTGGATCTTACGAATCGCAGCGGAGCAGCACGTGAACCAAAACAGGGCCCTAATTTGTTCCATTACATCAAAAATGTGACATGTTACAGAGTGCATTGCAGTTCTAAAATTTGTTTTTGAGGTGCGTGTCTCCTCCGCTCAGGACAGACTGTCTCACAGTGATTTTACGCCACGCAGGCTTGTTCAGTGTCCGAGGCTGTCAACGGCCGAAATGCCATCGCTAGCGGCAACAGTCAGCTGTCACTCCGCATCTCGTCCCCGAACTGTGACGCGCACCCTCCCCACCGCGTGGGTGTGTGTGTTGCGGGGTTTGGTGGGAGTGAAGCAGGGGTGAAAATGGGGGTCACTTACTCATTTCTCAGGAAACACCTGTTCCTCAGAAGACCGGCCCAGAGCTGAACACCGACAATGCCAAATATAAAGAAGACAAAAAAGCACAGCAGGAGGACGTTGCCTAACATAGGCAGAGTATCTAGGAGCAGAGTCACCAGTATCCTCATACCTGAGAAAAGAGCAAGAGAGAGATGATCGTTACTGCACATGGGTCATACATGGGTCAATGACAAATCAAGCTTCTATTTTTTAAAATTAATTTTTAATTATTATTTATTAATGGATGTCATGCATATTGTTGAGTTGAGGGAAATATTGGCCGACATTCCGATATTATCATGCTTACATCTGCCGACACTGAGGAAGACAAAGTTGAGCGTGTAAAGACATGATATTTATGCTAAAAATATTCATGTGAATGTATTCAGCACAACAGCTATTCACATCATAGTTATCAACCACTTGTTCACTATAAACTCCTATTTCTTGGTTTAAATGAACATTTTACCTGCTGGCACCACCTGACAAAAAATATGCACGTCATGTCATGACCCATATACATCACACTGTTTTGTGCTTTTGTTCACAGCATTCTTTCCATAAATTCATCAGAACCACACAGAGTGTTAATCAGGTACGATGTTAGTTGATGGAATATTTTATGCAGCTTTATTCCATCTCAGAAATCCTGCTGGCTTGGTGGCTGTTGCAGCTTTTAAACAGCAAACATCAGAGCTTCTTTGGGGTTATAAACTTTTATAAGTAGTTAGTGGGTTCATTTGTAGCTCGGGTGCAGAAATAAAGGAGCAGAAATGTGGATGTGAGAAACGTGTACCGGCTGACCCGCTGCATTTGAGGAAAGTGGAAAATGTAGGAAAAATCTGACACCTCTTTCAAAACCCATTTCTTCAACAGTAATTTCCCTTTCAGCCGCTCCAAAGTGAATTTTTCAAAATATTGTGAACGAGGGCAAATGGTCTGCAGCATCTAAGTGAAAAGCGGAATTATTTCTAACGTTTTGCTGCAAAATGGTTCTGCTGTTAAAGAAAAGCATAATCACAGGCGCACCAGTTTTTGATCAAAAGTAAAGAAGCGCTGGGAGCTTGACCATGATGCTCACAGTGGAGACAAGCGGCGCAGAGAGAGAGCGCAGGAGGAGAGAGGGCGGGTCACGTGAGCGTACTGAGTGGAGTGAAATAAGTTCAGTGAGCCGCCACTTGAGTTGTCAGAATGTATAAGGCAGAAGAGAACATCGGCACTGCAAAATAACCTTCCTCAGGGAGAGCTAATGCTCGGCTAGCCAAACACAGACAACTCGGCTCCGTCCCAAATGGATTCTTCCCGTCCTGAACCGCCGCCGCCTTCTAATGCGCCCGAGGGCAAGAAGGCATCCGTGGACACTCGAGGCACTTGGGTTTTGATTCAGGTCATACATCAGTAAACGTCGGAGCATCTGCTGTGGCGAACTTATCGATCCATCTTCAGAGAAACAACAGGGTTTCAGGGAAGAGGCAGCAAAAAGGTCAAGCGGCGAGACGTTAATGGGCACGGCTAATTGATGTCAAAACAACCAACGAGCAAAAGTGGGTGGAGTGCGCTTCTTACGGCGGCACACGGAGGCTGAATTAAAGCTGAAATTGGAAAAACAAACGAGAAGGAAGCCATATTCTAAATCACCATCCTGTTAGTGAAGACTCATACGACTATTTGTTCATTTCTGCTTATTTGTCGCACTGTATGCTAATTTGTTCATTCTGCAATAAAGACACACTTTACATATAGAGTATATAACTACACACTGTATATAACCATAACCCTAAGGGTGTTTTCACACTTGGTCCGTTTCAGCCCTCAAAGTGAACTCAGATCGATTAGTCACCAAACGAACTCAGACCCCTCTGAAACGAAACGAACTGAGACCACATCGGGAGGTGGTCTCAGTCCGGTTCGATTTAAGTCCGCGGCACGGTTCGTTTAACTCGCACCTTCTGAACGCTCAGAAACCAAGGAACCAAGGCTGGTTCACTTCGACAGTTTTTGTTCGAAAAAAATAACAAACAAAACTAGGGAGAATGCAAAGCAGTAATGGTCTGAGAGCTCCATAAGATTTAAGTATGAACAGAAAAGGGACTGAGGCCCCATCTGAGCTGAAGTGGAGCAGAAAGAGAACCGAGTCCCCTTTCAAATGAACTCACAGTGTGAACATCAAAAGAACCGAGTTCCCTTTCTGTTGGTCCACTTTTTGGACCTCTTCTAGAGGACTGAGTTCGGTTCCTTTAAAGAGGACTATATGTGAAAACACTCTAAAAGTGAATTTTAAATGCGTTATTTGTCATCATGAACACACCACAGCATAACCAAATGTGAGCTCTGCATTTGACACATCCGTGAAGGAGCAGCTTTGCTTGGGGACGGTACCACAGTAACACAGTGGTACCTTTACCAGTCTGGGATTCGAACCGGCGACCTTCCGATCACAGGCTCAACTCCCTAACCGTTACACTACCGACTGCCCCAAAAATAGCTTCATACCATAATATCCACATGTACCGTTACTGCCTGTAGCAAGTCTGGCCAACTCCGGTCCTAGAGGGTCAGAATCCATCAGTTGGTAGTGCAACAGTTAGAGCATTCACCCCGTGACCGGTAAAGGTACCACTGTGGTACTCATGGGCAAGATATCGTCCCCGGGCAATGCCCATGTCAGCTGCCCACTGCTTCTTCACAGATGGGTCAAATGCAGTGTTCACAATGACAAATAATCACTCACTTACTCTCTTAGGTAGGATGGAGAACCTCCAGGACACCGGCCCTCAACAGACGACCTCAAGTCTATAGTATAAATCTTTTAAGAACATATCTTCATTCTTGGGGCAGTTGTTAGTGTAAGGGCTGGTTACACACATTTGGTTGTGGTGCACTGAGTGCTGTGTTCACAATGACAAATAATCACTTAAATTCACCTTTTATTTGTACCAGTCATAGTTTATGTTTACAGTGTTGCAACTTGCTACTGTTAACTCATTTCTGAATTCTATTTTTTAATTTCCCGGTTGGGGTTCATTTAACTACTGGCTGTACTTGTATGACTAATGTGATAAATAAAGCATCTTCACTCTTGAGTGCTGCTGGGATGCGTTCGATGGAAATGCCTAACTAATGTTTCTGAGTGTCCGTCTGCGTGTGTGTATAAACAAGGCTGATGTAATTCAAGTGTGTGACGAGGAGAGGAGACGGCCTTAAATGGGCCTTTCGAGTGTGAGGGGAGCATCCTTGCGGTGGCCCGTCCTGGCCTCGCTCCTCGCCTCACACCCACGACAGCGCCGAGCCGGCTCCCAGCAGCCAGAGTAATGAGCTCCCAGGAGGAGTGCACGGTCACACGGTGGAGCCGACGACAGCAACACACACACACACACACACACACACCACGAGTAGGGTTGTAAATCACAAGGGACATCACGATACGATAGGACTGGACAATTAACCAGAAATGAATCAAAACCAACATTGAGAATGTCTAATCAATGTCTAATCAACTGGTCCATGATGACTGTTCTGATTATTATTTTTGGCAAAACTTGAAAATGTAATTCTGTTAATCCTTTCCCTAATGTGAGTTCATGTAGTGTCCCTTCAAAAACATTCTAGTGTGTGTTGTTACATGATTCCACCCTTCCCAGTCACACACTACATATGTGTGTGTTTCCTTCAGTTATTTTAAATTCACAAAAATATGCACTTTTTAATCAGAAAAACATAAATTATTCAGCATATTTACAGTACAAACCTTGTCAGTCAACTATGAGGGCAATAAACTAACCAAAACAAAACAAAATAATCATTGATTAATGGAAATCATGGTAAAAATGTTCTATTAATCGAGATATTGATTTCAAGTGGTATCGTCTAGCCCTACAATACATTACATTGTTTCAATGGACAACGATTTGACATCTGCCAATATCACAAAGTCTGCTACGATACAATTTTGATAAAAATAAATTCAGAAGCCAGTGATCAATTTTAGACAATATCATATTGATTTACACCATCACTTCCATTCATATGCAACCAAAAAACAAAGCTAAAACCATATTTGAAGTGTTAATACCTGAGATTGTAGTATTGTTTCATGTTTAGGTCTCAATTTCACATTTCAATGTAACATCTTCTCTTTTATTAAAAATTAGAACCTCCTGTTCAATATAATATGACATTATAACATGTATGACATCAGATCAATGTTTTTGGATCGATGCTATGAGCTCTTTATCACTGAATCAATGCATCAGTAGACTGATGTATCATTACGTCCCACCACATGAGACACCGCTGACAGGACAGATCCTCTCCCAGATTTAATCTCCGCAGATTAGCCATGTAAAGCTCGGAACGTAACATCAAGGCTTATACACACAACCAAATGCCACGTATAGGCACTCGCACCCCCAGCAAGCAATAAAATCAGTAGTAACTAACGGCCATCTCCTTAGCAACAGCCCCAGACTCGGGCAGATTAATCACACTATCACAACCCCCATCTGTGCTACGGTGGAGTCGTTACAAACCGGTGCAGCGGGAGGAGACTTAAATAAGCGCTCAAATCTACAACCTGCTCCAGGAAAACAGGAAATAAGCCCACCCCACGCTGCCAGCAGCACCGAAAAATCCAGCCTCACAAAGCAGAAGAGCTTGCCAGGGGTTTGCTCAAGCCAAGCACGGATAACAATTAATAAGAAACTAATTGCATTTACAGTCAGCAGACGCTCGTATCCAGAGCAACTTATAATTCCCGATTACACTGACAGCCCCCCAGGAGCACCTCGGGGTTAAGGGTCTCGCTCAGGGATTCACTGCCTGTTACGTTTCATATTGTCGTCATTTATTGCTAGCCCTGTACAGGCTGCTACACTGTTATATGGGTTCTACACTGTTTACACTGTGGTGCTGAGAAAAAAACTTTCTTTTTATAACTTAACTTGCAATTGCACATCTGTAAATGTGCTTAAAGTTCATATTATCATATATTTTTCACATTTTCTTTTTTAACTTGTATTCCTTGTTTTACTGTTAAACTTTTTCTATAGTTGCACAGTCTAAAAAGAACAGTTATATATAGTCAAATATATATAACCTTTGTTTTTATTTGTGCTTGCCTAAATGTACTCATAAATGTAGTGGAAATGTATATCAATATATCTGCAGAATCTGCTTTGATCTACAAGTACATTTTTTGCTGCACAGAGTGCAACACAGTCCTGGCAGAACGTTCTGAAGCTGAGCGTTATATCCCGCTGTTTAGAAGAGGAGCACATGCTTTTATTACATTATTATTATTTTCCCAGACTCCATCCAACTCGCTCTAATCAAATGTGACTTTTTATCGCGCTTGGGACATTTCCGTCAGATGGCTATCGCGTTTCCTCCAGCCTGCAGCAGAAGCTGGGACTGTGTAAAATACACACTGCTACGTGCCGCGTGAGCGGTCTGTCCCGTACCGCCTCCTGACAAACGTTGCTAGTCTGCTTATCCTTCCCACCTCTCCTGGGACCGCTCCTCTGGCTGAGGTGCATTGTGGGATTGTGGGGGGTTGGGGTTGGAGAGCGGGTGGCTGTTCCAGTCTTATACAGACACTTACTGGGAACTCTGTTGATGGCTCGTAGAGGCCTGAGCACGCGTACGGTGCGGATGGCAGACAGGCTGGCGTTGTGACCGGCCAGGGAGTACTCCATCATCCTGAGAAGGAAAGAACATTACATTTGAACCACACGTTTACAGCATTTAGCAGACGCTCTTATCTAAATAGACTTCATTCATTCATTGTGTGAGGCGTGTAATCCCAGACAGGCTCACGGGGACCGGAGACTATCCTGGAACTATGGGCGCGAGGCTGGGACCAACCCTGGGCATGAAAACCCAAACCTAGGGATGGGTGTGGTTAAGATTTTAGCAATACCACTACACTTAGCGGCGCTGCTTATCAGTACGGTACTTTTAATGGTACTCTTATCGGTACTTTTTGAAGAACAAATCAAATGAACAACTCTGCTTTATTTAACAAATCACTTTTATTACTCAACAAAGTGTGAACACAGTAAACTGACAAATCATCCTCTTATATGGGAGTTACATTATTACTAACATCATTATAATCAAATAAAAACAATCATTTTTGTTAGTTTTAATTCGGCTTCTCGGTCCACAGGGAGTTGGTGTGCATTTATTGAAGTGTTTTACAATATCACATCAAATAAAGAGCTGTGTATGTGCTGCAGGCTGCACTTCTCATATATTTAAATGTCTATTAACGGATTTGAAGTGAAGTATCATGTGATTGTGTACAAGCGGTTTTATACAATCTTATACGTCTTACAATCTATTAAATTGGTGTTGGTGGCGTAACGGTAGGGTGTTCGCCCCGTGATCAGAAGGTCGCAGGTTTGAATCCAAGTTACCACTGAGGTACTCATGAGCAAGGTACCGTCCCCAAGCACTGACCCCTGGGCGCTTGTTAGCTGCCCACTGCTCCTTCACGGATGGGTCAAATGCAGAGGTCACATTTGGTTGTGGTGCACTGTGTGCTGTGGTGTGTTCACAATGACAAATAATCACTCACTCAAAAAATCTCATTAAAGTGTAAATCTATGTGCAAACTCTCTCCGATCGGGCCGGCTCCACCGGAAATCAGTAAACAAGCCACATACAGACATAAGCAGAACACAACGTTCCACGTACGCACACAGATCGGGCAGCGAGACCAGCGTCTGTGTGTGAGAGTTTCCCCATGCGTGGTGAGAGGACGCTCTTTAAACATTTAGCCCCAGGACCCGTTTAGTTACGGGTTTCAGTACCCATCCCTACTCATACCTGCAAAACACACACTTACATGCCACTAACATGTCGGTGTGACTGCTGTGTTGAGCATGACCCACCTCCGAAATATAACCAGGACAACCAGGGCCCTGTGGTCAGAAATTGGTCGACGATATAGAGGCTTGTTTTTACAAGAGTGTGTGGCCGTGTGCTTGAAAAGTGCAGCTATGAGGTTTAATTAAAGTGAAAGTGAGTGATTATTTGTCATCATGAAAACAGCACACAGTGCACTATAACCATATGTGAGCTCTGCATCTGACCCCTCCGTGAAGGAGCAGTGGGCAGATGACACAGTTCTTGGGGGCGGTCCCTCACTGGTACCTTCACTGATCCAGTATTCAAACTGGAGACGTTCCGATCAAGGAGAAAACGCCCTAACCGTTCATCTACATCCTGCAACACGCATGTTTCTTCCCATTTGATTATGAGCTCACTCACCCGGCCATGACGATGAAGAAGTCCAGCCGGTTCCACGTGTCTCCGAGGTAACACTTGGTTCCAAAAATGCCCAGTGCCAGCATTTTGATGACCATCTCCACGGCGAAGAAAGCGAAGATGCAGTCATCAAACGCCTGCGGACAGAGTCACCGTGCATTTACTCCTCAATGCTTAGCTGAAGTCTGCAGTGGTAGCAGCATTACCGTGCCACCGCCACTGCACTTAACGTAGATTCATACATCAAATGCTGTCTGGGCAAAACAAACTAGAACACATCTGTAGGTATAAGTGACTTCATAGATCAAACAATGCTGCCTCGTTCATCTTGCATCACTCCAGCACAGTGAGCTGCTGTTGTAGCTTTCAAAGCATTGAAAAACCAGAGTGAAAAGATGCAGGTGGTGTGTGCATCCTGTAAATACAGATTTACCCCGTTAATCTACATAACAAATCTACAGACTGGAAGATAACACACATTTCTGCTGTTTCTGATTGAGTTCAGAAACTTCTGATTGGAATGTAAGCAGCTGGAGGGTTCACGTTGGGGTCCTGCACAGGCGGTAAAAACAGATGAAATAATATCAGCTCCGCCGTTTTCATTTTAGGTCGCATCATCGGCACTTTGTCCCACAGACTCGTCCCCGCTTTGTGCCGTTTATGCACATTCTCAGAAGTTCTATATGCGTTCAAAGTCAAAATCTGGGAGAAATGCTCTCATTTCACTGAGTGCAAGGATACAACTGTACAGTAGATGATCAATAAAGCTGACGTTAGCATCTGAGAGTTTACCAAGAGAACATTCATCAAAATGCTTTATACAGCAGGAGAAGCAAAAACATCCATAAGTGTATAAAATATAAAATGGCACTTAAGAAATAGGGGATTAATCAGCAAGAACTCGCGGGACACTATTCAGCAATACAACAGTGGCGGGAGATGGAGTGGAGGTGTGAGAGGAGAGTTATGGGTAATGTAGTAATCTTTTCTCGTAGCCCAGGCTGACGCAAAAATTGGCAGATTGTAAATAGGGCAGAGGCTGGTTGTGGAGTCTGAGGTCGTGTGCTTGAAAAGTGCAGCTACGAGGTTTATTTTGACATTAAACACTGTTAATTTTAATTTAGATTCATGACATTTAGAAGATGCTCTAATCCCAATGACTAATTACAGAAAGCAACTTATAGTTAAGAGTCTTGTTCGGGGCCCAATGCTGGTTTTACACACTCTCAGGATTAAAACCTCTCAAACTGTATGATCACTTAGACTAGGGACGCACCGATTCAACATTTTATGTTCCAATACTGATACCTGTGCTTTGTGTGTGGGTTGATCCCGAGTATTGATCTGACATCAGCGTGTGATTAATAATCAGTACATGTCTGTGTGAGGACTGAGGAGACTCTGTATAATGGATTAGTTTAAACACAGTTGTGTGATTTAGTGACGCTCCCTAACACTGCAGCACTAAAAGCATCAGGAACAGTGAGATCTCCAGTAAGACCTGGTGTAGTTCAGCACATTAAACAGTAGAATGGTGGGATTTGATCAACTTTTGTGCTTGTAGTGTGTTGTCTTGCTTGTTCTGCTCACTATCCTATCAACATGTTGGAGTTTGGAGCTCGGTTTAGCACCAATGTCAAACCAGCTGTTTGAGTCATTATCACAGCGATATTGAATATACATATCAGATCGGTACATCCCTAATTGAGGCCTAGGGCTGGGCAATACATCAAGTGCCACAATATGAACGATATTTTTTAAATGTATTGTTTTAAAATTAAACAATCACAATATATTAGTAAATAGGTTCCACCAAACACAGGTTGCGTCGTGTAACCGTGACACAACTTATTGTGACTAAAACACTCCTCCTGTTTAGCGTCCTGAATGCATGTTCTTGCCATGGCGCTTCCCAAATGGGTCATGCCTCCTAAATTAATCCCACTGATCCCTCTGGCAGGACACGCCAGACCCACAACGTTCCCACAGTCGCTCCGAGCAGCTGACCAGCCGATTTGGGCATGGTCCTGGTCCGTGGGGAACGACAGAAATATGTAAACAGCATGCAGCTCTCCACCAACCAGCCCCCCGTCGTGGATCATCAGCTGACCGCCGGAGGTTGCTAATGTCCCGTCTTTTCTGTCTGTGTCTCCATCATGCCCAGTGTTCAGACATCTGTCTCCTCCCACTGGTCAGTCAGTCTTAGTTAGCCTTCAATATCTGGTTTCTGATCAGATTTGGATAAATTCTGTTCTGCCTAGTGGTTAGGGTCAGTCCCTCGTTGTTTATACAGGTTCTGAATGCTCTGTCAGTGCCTCTTGCTCCAGACATTGATTGCACTTGATGCCTCCCAGAGTGCTGACCCCTCCCACAACATCAACCCCTCCGAAAATGCTGACCCCTCCGAGAGCACTGACACCTCAGAGAGCTCCAACCCCTCCCAGAGCATCGACCCCTCGTAAAGCATCGACCCCTCCCAGAGTACCCACCCCTGCCAGAGCGCTGACCCCTCCCAGAGCACAGAGCCCTCAGAAAGCGCACCCCACAGGACAAACGGGAAAGCGCTATAAATGGCCCTGTCCAAAACTAAAGTGGGAAGCGGCGCGGCGACATACTGACGTTTCCCTGAGGACTCAAAGAAAACACACAGTGAACGTCTCAATCTGCCAGTGGGCTTGAGAATGTGTGTGGGTGCTGAGTGTGTAACGTTTTTAGCTTCGATTAAAACTGGAATAAGGAAAGAGGCAACAAACGTAGAAGGACCTTGCTGTGTACGCCACTAACTGTGATAAAGAGGTTGCTACTGCAACTGAATTCTTAATCTTGTACGTCTGGAGCGGTGCGATGTAAGGGATTTCATCGCGATACAAAATCTACAATACGATTTGAAGTGATTAAATTCATGAGTCAGTGCTGAATATGAGACAATATCATATACTGAGTTAACACCATCACTTCCATTCATATCAAATCACACGACAAACTAAAATATCATTTGACGTCTTTATTCTTGAGATTGTTTTACTGTTTCATGTTTATTCTTCAAAACAATCTTCTCGTGTTCAATATAAGTGGCATATTATAAATGATGTAAACGTCAATGTAATAACAATATAAAATAACTTTCATTTTGGATCGAAGTGCATAGTGTCCTGTTTTTCATCAACGCGGCGGCATCACGTTTAGAGTGTGTGCAGGTGAAGGCTTACCTGGAGTATGGCACACCACTCAGACTGGCACTTGACGTCCTCACAGGGCTGGTACATGCCCAGGGTCACACAGTTCAGCAGAATCACCAACATGCTTACGTGCTCGAACCAGGTGCAGACGAGTCAAGGATAAACCGCTCACACTGAGCCACTGACAAACAACACACATCTACAAGGATGGTTAAACACAACATTGCACTTCCACATGACATTTAAGGAGATAATTTAGTTATGCACAGAAATATATATGTGACCCGATCTGCCGTAATGAGTCGGAAGTCGGCATTTTATTTATTTAGATACGGGCCGATTATGTAGAAAAACATCAAAAATATCGATTTTTCTTTTTTGGTCTTATATGAAAGCAAAGGTCTTCAAAATTAATCTGGTCTCCAAAAAAGAAAAATCGGTATTTTTGATGTTTTTCAACATAATCGGCCCGTATCTAAATAAATAGAACGCCGACTTCCAACTCATTACGGCAGATCGGGTCACATATATATATATACAGTAATTATACAACATATAATATAAATCTAATACTAGGGGTGTGACAATACCTCATGCCACCAGATACTGTGACATTAAAACATACTGATATCATTGAGGTGAAATAGTACAGTTTTATTTTTGTGTCAAAATTCTGAGTGTACAGTGGAACTTCCAGCAGCTAAATCTGGCGTCTGTACATGCTCAGCTTCACCTTCACGCTTGCTCCACTTGCTACTGTGTTATAAATATGTAAAACAGCAGCCAATCACGGGCTTGGAGGAAGCTGATTGGCTGATCTGCTCTCCAATCAGGTGTGTAATCTGGTTGAAGTTGATCTAGTGAACAGCAACACGTTTCCAGTACGACAGCAGAAGCAGCAACAAGAAGACGAGTTGTGTGTTATGTGGAGATTGTGGGTGTGATCTGAAACTACATTCAACAAGGCAGTAGCACATGATGATAATGATATGATAATGATAAAAATATAGTGCAAATTTAACAAAGGAATAAAAAAACAAGTCATAAAGCAAGATCTCAACAGCGACTTGCTATTTCTCTTTATTCCTCAAGCAGACACATTTCCGGCATGTGCAAATATTTAAGGACCGACTGTCCAACAAAAATGCAACGCGCCTCTCCCCGGTGACAGAACGTTAATTAGAAAACTTCTAAAGGCTGATTAGTGAGAAGAGAACAATGCTGTTTGTTGAATGGAAATTAGAAATCAGATTACTGCACATCACGTAGCTCGTCTTGTTTTTCAAGGCCACTGTAGGACGTGAGCGGAATGTAAATACCCATGCACAGCGTCTTAATGCACTCCCTCAAACCACAAGCAATACCATCAAAACATAAAAACACTAATGTCACCATCGACCCTATGGGAAATTCTAAACAGACCACTCAGTGAAATAGGAAAGTACATGAGAACTGCATCACCCAAATCCACCGGAAGTCACGCTGCAGAAGAGCACCTGCAAAACGCCATAAATATAAATGTAAAAGGATGTTATTGTCAAAGACGAGCCTCACACTTTGAAGGACATCAACTCGTTCCTCTCCATGATTATCTGCTACACTTTTTCGCAGGTACAGCAGGAAGTGAGGATCTGTCGTTTTCAGAATTAATTAATTCACATCTGCCTTGTTTAGTTCGCTTAAAACACAGTTTGCTCAAACATTTCTGCAAACCTACGTAAGTGTATAATCCATAACGCTATAAGGACGAGGAGAACACTCAAATGGCTAGCGCCGCTCATGATTTTGTACACTTCTTTGGACTTCCCGCTTTACCCCGCCCCACACGTTTCTCTCCAATGGTTGAACGACCTTCAAATAAAGAGTGTATTTAACAGTAGGGTGTTCGCCCCGTGATCAGAAGGTCGCAGGTTCGAATCCAGGACCGGTAAAGTTACCACTGAGGTACTCATGAGCAAGGTACCGTCCCCAAGCACTGATCCCCGGGCGCTTGTTAGCTGCCCACTGCTCCTTCACGGATGCGTTAAATGCAGAGGTCACATGTGGTTGTGGTGCACTGTGTGCTGTGCTGTGGTGTGTTCACAATGACAAATCATCACTCACTTTCACTTTTCACTCACTAATGAACCTTCCTGGTGTGAATACACGCTTAGACATCCTGGAGCGTTACATTTTAGTTTGAGCAACATTATTAGTGGGGACAGTTCAGCAACCGCTACTTATTGGTGGGAACACATCCACACCGTTCACATGCTATTCTATGCCCTTGCCTAGAGGACAGCGCTGGGACTCCAGCAGCAGAGGAATATGACACAGGAGAGGTGAGGGGGGACACGGCGGTGGGATGCCGGATCTGGAGGACGAGGAGGCGACCGATGCAGAGGTTTTCTATCCTTACCGCTAACAACCTCCCAGTGGCCTTTGGTAGAATGTACTTTATGACATACAGTAAGACAGTTTTCCTCTTGAGGGGGAAAAAGAGAAATCGAGTGTCTCTTTAATAAATCATGACAAAGGTTAACAGACATAAAGGCCATGTAGCCTGATGACTCCGAACACATTAAATAGAAAAGTCTCACAGACAAGAACAGTCAGAGTCACTTAAATTGATGGCGTGTCACAGCAGTGCCTAACCTTTTTATTCCCTGCCTCTTATAACAAGAGTGCATTTCCCAGCTGTCTGATTCCCACCCATCCCTCTCCTAAAAAGGAGAACAGAAACACAACGCTACCAAAATAAGACTTTCCCAGGCATCATCTCGGAGAGCTTGTCTGAGTCGGAAAACCATCGTCTGTATTGGTTCTGGTTGCTGCATTGTTCTTACATTTCTCTCTTTCCCATCTCGATGTTCTCCGTCTCCATCCCAATCCGCCCCCGGCCTGCTCACGTCACATCAGGCCCAGCTGCGTAAGTGAAGGCTCACGAGAACAGAGAGGAGGCTGAGCTATTAAACAGGCAACATGAGCGCTGGTGTTCAAGGTCCCTTGCTGTCCTAAAATGCTGCCGGCGAACACACCTCTTCTTAAAGGACCTACCGGACTGACCACTCCTCACACTTATTATTTACTTTGGGGTGGGGTGGTGGAGGTCTAACGTTTAAGATCCGCACGTCTAGGCCAAGAGGTCATGGGTTTCAATCATACCTCCAATCGACACTCAGCCCAGAGCTGCTCTCAGGGAAACGGTCCCTTAAAATAGGAAATGGAAGTGGCTCTGGATAAGAGCATCGGCTAAACGCCATAAAAGGTCAGATGTAAACTTCCATGGGGTTTGTTGTGGTCCCTGCCTCTGGGCTAAGAGGTTGAGGGTTTGAATTGTACCTCCAGCACTACTACCACTGGAACCCTGAGCAAAAAGACTCTTCACCTCAAGCTTCAACAACACTGTAGACCCTTTGGTCTAGGGTTAGGATTCTCGCTTGTGGGTTCAAATCCCAAATGAGTCCTTGGTTGTCACCTCGTGTTAACTGATGCCAAGGTGACGCGCATGTTCTGCTCTTTCGTGGTGGTGGTGGTGGTGGTCTAGTGTTTAGAACACCTACCTCTGAACCAAGAGGTCATAGGTTCAAATCCTACTTCTAGCACTACCTGGGTCCTGAAAATAGGACATGCAAGTTTCTCTGGATATAAGCAGCTGATAAATACTGTAAACATTAACTTCTGACTTTCTCTTTGACTGTAAGTCAGTTGAACAACACTTGCTGATTTAACTCCAGCAGAGATGTGGGATGTAAAGGATATTTATTTTGACGGATGTACTGATGTATCTGTTCTGGATAAGAGCATCAACTAAATGCTGTAGAAATTAAACACAAGCATTAAAGAACTGCTGACCTGTCTCCAACAGACGTGCGATGACCGCTTTGATAAATCAGCTGTTCTGTGTGTAATTCTTTGATACTCAGCGCACCTCGATAACTAAACCCCCTCCCTCTCCTCCTACTCCTCCTCCTCCTCGTCCCCTTCCTCCCCCATCAAGAGCTTATATAGACTCAGAAACGATCTTTTCAGTGTGCCTTGAAAACAGTAATTTGCTGTGCTTCAGCGGCTCGACTGGAAAGTTTGGGGAGCGAGCTGACTTTGAAGCCTAGATGGAACTATTTGTCTCCAGTAAAACTGCCTGCCCTTGTAGGAATCAGCCTGGCAACGTCATGGGAGCGCGCTCCAGCAGCAGGCTGTCTCCTTTATCTTGCTCTCCTGTGAACATCTGCCATATGGTTAAGTCTCAAATCGTGTCTGTGTGTCAGAACAAACCCCCTTTCTCCCTTTTTTGCAGCAGCAGTAGGGATCTCTCAGAGCGGGGGGATGACTAACATGCAGATGCGTGACTCAGACGTGGACCACAAAGAACCGATGTGCGTCGCTCTGGAGAAGAGAGTCTGATAAATGCTGTAAATGTAAATGTTAAATTAAAGTGAGCGATTATTTGTCATTGTGAAGACATTCATCAGATACTCTTATCCAGAGCGGCTCCCTTTTCCTCATTTCAGAGACGCTTTCCCTGAGAGCAGTTTGGGGCTAAGGGTCTTGCTAGTGTTGTAGTCCTGGAGACCGGTTTCGAGAGCAGTTTTTAAAAGTCTTGGTCTGTCTGTCGCAAACAGGACTCTACGTTTAATTTGGAGACCAGCCGAGACCACGACTCTGAGAATATTACTATGAAAACTTATTGAGATCTGCCGGCTTCAGAGACAAGGGAACCAACGACCAAGTGACGGGCTTCCTCCAAAACTTATCACATACATGCTAAAGACAGCTTGTTTTTGCCAAATAAAATTACTTGTCAATCTAAAACTGAATGGTCTCCTTGGTTGAAGTGAAATTATTTCTGTGCACAAAAATGTAAGTAATTGCGCCAAAATGCATGAATTACATTATTTACGATGTAAATACACACGTTAGCGCTTGTGACAGTCATGTGGAACACCATCAGCGCAAAAATGTAGTTTCACCAAGGAGACCATTCAGATTAGAACGACAAGAATTCTTTTTATTGGAAAAAACGAGCTGTCTTTTAGTGTGTACGTGATAGTTTTGGAGGAAGCCCGTCGTTGGTTCCCTCGTGTCTGAAGCCGGCAGATCTGGCTGGGAAACCAGGCAGGAAGGCGAAGGAGCCTGCCCCGGACCAAGGCGGGAAGCCGGAGGTGGTGGAGGGGAGGAGGCGGGCGAAATCGGAACGGCTGTAATGGCAAAGAAGAAGGCCAGTGTTACTGCTTATATACAGAACTTGGAGTTATGCGATTGGATGCGCCGCCGCTCATTAGGTCTCCTTGTTTGAACTTCCGTGTTCACTTCCATTTCTCTTCCAGAAAGACCAAAAGCAGTTCATTTTATAGACCAAAATGAGTCCAAATCGGCTCAAAATTACCCAGAACATTTTCAATTGATCAGAAAACATATTTTTTTCCATTTTATAATGTTAGCGAGTAATCAATATGGCAAAAAATAAATATAGAAAAATGTATTATTTGTTATAATAATAGTTGCTTACGCTTTGCATGTTCCACTTATTTGTCACGTGGTGTAAAATGTGCATTGGTCCGGTCTCCGTCTCAACCCTAACTCTAGGTCTTGCTCAGGAACCAAATGATGATAGTGCTGGAGGTAGGATTCGAACCCACGACCTCTTGGTGCAGAGTTGAGTATTTTAACCACTAGACCACCACCCCTTTACACACCCTAGCACAGCACACGGTGTACCACACGTAAGTGGTAAGTAAGGTGATCGGAGGATCGGCAGATCAAATCCTGCACTGGTAAAGTACTGTCCCCAAGCTACTGCTCCTCAGGCACTGCCCACTGCTCCCTGAACACTGACCACGTCTCCTTCACGGATGGGTCAAATGCAGCGGCCACATTTCGTTGTGGTGCACTGCGTGCTGTGTTCACAGTGTTATATATTTACTCACTAACAAATGTGAACTCTGCATTTGACCCATCCGTGAAAGCAAACATGGTCAGTGTTCAGGGAGCAGTAGATTTTGGACGGTACCTTGCTCATGAGTACCTGAGCGGTGTGTTTACAGTGTGGGATTTGAGCCAGCGACCCTCTGATCACAGAGCCGACTCCCTAAACGTTACGCTACCATCACCCATGCTGTAGTAGTGGATCTTTTAACAATGACACTGCAACATCAAGAGCCGAGCTGCCTTACTCCGACCGGACGCAAAGCTTTTAGCAGCTAATTAAAGCAGCAGCCACAACGATGGCACGGTTAAGCTGTGTGGTAGATTTACACGTCCTACGCACCAACGTGAGTTTTTTGGCAGCGCTGCCCTGACTCTTCCCAGCCGCTCGGTGATTGCCTGCACGTAAAGGCTGATTTAATTAGCTGCCAAACGGTTTCCCAAACAGAACAGGGAGTCTAACTCTCTAACTGGTCTTAAAATACGGCTCTATAAAAATCATTTAAAACTATCATCCTGTTTATGCAGAGAGTTTCCAAGCCTTAATTGGAAGTTTATACATTATACAGCTGAATATTGTATACTTTGGATCAGCGTTATTACGTCAAATGAATGGAAACTGATTTGTTAGTAAAGCAGCAACCCTAAACAGGAGTGAGAGATTATTTGGGCAGTCGGTAGGGTAACAGTTGTCCCTGTGATTCCAAATTTCCAGGTTTCAGTCTCGAAACTGTAAAGTTACTAATGAGGTACTCATGAGCAAGGTACCGTCCCCAGGCACTGCTCCCTGGTCGCGGCTAAAAGAAGCTGTCCACTGCTCCTTCGCGGATGGGTCACATGCAGAGGTCACATTTGGTTGTGGTGACAAACCATGACAAAATAATCCTTCATTCATCATCCGAAACGCTTTGTCCCAACTGGGGTCACGGGGGACCGGAGCCTATCCCGGGAACTATGGGTGCAAGGCGGGGACCAACCCTGCGCAGGTGCCAACACACTGCAGGGCTCACACACTTGCACAATCACACCTTAATGGGCCCAATTTAGAGTTGCCAATTAACCTATGCCTTTGGACTGAGGGAGGAAACTGGAGCACCCGGAGAAAACCCACGTGAACAGAGAGTAAGCAAACTCCACACGGAAAGAGCCCACGGCCGACCAGGGGATCGAACCCAGGACCATCTGGCTGTGAGGCGGCAGCGCTAACCACTACACCACCCGACAAAATAATCATTTACTTAAACTGACTTTATTTAGATCGTGAGCAGAGTTTGTTAGTCCAGTTTTAAGGTAGAACATATGTGACCCCCATGGCAAAACCAGTCGCTTCTGTCAAATTTTCAAAATGGAGTTATGTTTTCATGAAAGGGCATAAATCAAGCTTCAAAACGATACCTATATGGAATGAATGGGACGACATATGACTGAGATATCAACATTCAAAGGAGTCGGGTTTCTCCTGTCACGCCAAGTGAGAAACGGAGAAATCTGCCTTTGAAGTTGACTATCGCCGTAGCACTCACAGACGCTTGGTGCGGTCGCGGCTACGTTTGCATTTACGCTAGCCTACGCTGCATTCACAGCCACACGGATAGCCTACCTGCGTTAGGTTAACTGAACTCGGGAGACGGAGATGGATTCCGGAGCAATATCTTCACGCTAGTCAACCAGTGGATTTACCGTAAATATTGAAGTAGAGCGGTCAAAACACAAACTTTTAACATTCTGCTGGAATTGAATTCCTCACCTCAAGAAAGTCACGTTTTTAGGATGGAAAGGGTAAGTTTTTCAGCCAAATTTATTCACAACAGTACAGTATAGACCTTCCACTGTTTCAAAACACTAAAAACAGAAAATCCAAGATTTTACCCCACGCAACATAAACGCTCATTTTTCTCAGAAACCTCTGTTGCAACAAGCGACTGGTTTTGCTATGGAGGGTCACATATTAGAAATAAGATATAACGGTGGTGGTGATGTAGTGGTTAGGATGCTCGCCTCTGGACCAAGAGACTGTGGGTTCAAACCCTACGTTCAGCACTACCACCGCTGGGTCCCAGAGCAAGACCCTTAAGCCCAAGTTGCTGCAGGGAGACTGTCAATGAAATTAGGAGAATCTACTAAATGCCATACATGTAAGTAGTACCTTCACCAGTCTAGAACTTTAACCAGTGACCTTATGATCACAGGGTTAAGGGGCTAAAGGGACTACAGCCAGGTCTGAAAGGTTGCCAGGAGCAACCGTGACCGGGGGACATTATGGGCTTCAATAAATCAGATATACTGTATATAGGGGAGCTAGACTACGGGCCAGTAACCTTCCAATCAGGAGGCCAACTCCCTAACTGTTGTGGTGCTGTGTGCTGTGCTAGGCTGTGTGATGGGTTAGTGGTGATCCAGTGGTTAAGATACACGCTTCTGGATCAAGAGGTTGTGGGTTTGAATCCTACCTCCGGCACTACCACCACTGAGTCCCTGTTCAACTCTAACTCAAAGACCAAATCCCAGCAGTCACCCTCCTCGATCCCTGCCAATCTGTCACCACAAACCACTGCGCTCTCTGCCTCGTCACTGGCCTTGGAGAACAGATTAATGAAGCCATCGCGCTGATGAAGTCGCAAGCTGTCTCGTGGACTAATGGAGCGCTGAGCCAGAGCAGTGACGCGGCTTTATCCTTCAGCTGAGTCGCTGTCGACCGAGTCGGCTCCTTTTAACCCACGCGCCACTTCCCCATGCCCTTCATCATGCGGCAAATGCAATAAAAGCTACATGTAATGACGATTTTGGCAGAGATCGAGGAGGAGGAGAAGGGAGGAGAGACGGGTTCCGGGGACGACCAGCAAAGGAGGAGGAGGAGGAGGGGGGCGGTCTGTACTAGCACATCTCCAAAAATCTGAATATCATGAAAAAGGCAGATTTATTGTAATTTTTTAATATCATTAAAAAGGTAAGATTCCAAATATGATATTACACTTCGAAAAGAATACAGTGGAAAAGGCCATTTGAAAGCCTAGGGTTCTAGGGTTAGGGTTATTTCTAAATTCAAAAAAATTCTTATACTCTAAAAAATTGAAAAATTAGACTTCAAATATGACTTTTTAAAAATGTAAACCCTGTGAAAATGGTGTTTATTTACATTTTAATTTTTGTTATTTAATTGCAAAGGTAACCCTTGATACATGCTATTTTACTTTCTAAAATATTTAAATACTGGTAAAAAGCTGTTTTATTGTTTTCACATTTTTTAAAAAGTGTCATAAAAATGAAAGCCTTCATAAATGCTATATTGCGTAGATTATTCATTCAAGTGAAATATGTTTTGTTTTCTTTTTGTTCTTGTTGGTTTTTATGTTGTTGATGATTTTGGTTAGAAGTTAATGAAAATCAGAAATCCAGTATCTCAAATGATTAATCACATATCCTAAAATCAATCAAAAAGGATTTTCTCCATACATACAGTACAAGTCCAGCTTCTGAAAAATATGTTCATTTAACAGTCAATTAATGGTGCTGAGTGAACATATGAACACAGCATATATGAAGACTGAAGTTTTGAATTAAATTACAAAAAAAAGACCTTTTTCACGAGGTTCTAATTTCATGAGGACTTGCTAAATTTGCCCCAACTTCCGTCATCTATCAGTCAGGGATTATTCTGATTTCTCAGCTCCTTCCTCCGCTAGGAGATTCCTTGATGAGATCATAGTGAATCCTCATCAAAGCCGCTGCTGTGTGTTCTGTCTCATCTCGGCTCCCCTGGTTCTGTGACTCCGAGCTCCTTCGGTAGCTGCTCCCTACGTTCCGCAGAGGCTTACGGCTCTGATCCGGCTCCTCGTCAACTTCCTCCACGCAGGAATTAGCTGCCAGATGCCATTGCCATTTCAGTTTCGCCATCTGTTAAGCGCACGAGTCTTGACGCAGATATCAGGTTCTCTCTGTTTCCTGGGGTGCGGCCATAAAGTGCATTCCAGTCCTTTTAATGAATATCACTTCACTTACTAACTAAAAATCTAGAACCATGCCAAATATCTTGTCTGTTTCGACTAGACGTTGTTTCAATGGGGCAGTGGTGTTGCAGCGGTTAGAGAGTTGGCTCTGTAATCAGAAGTTCACCGGTTCAAGTCCTGGACTGGTAAAGGTACCACTGAGGTACTCATGAGCAAGGTACCGTCCCCAAGCACAGCTCCCCGGGTGCCACCAAAGTAAGCTGCCCACTGCTCCTTTACGAATGGGTCAAATGCAGAGGTCACATTTTGTGTGCTGTCCCCACAATGACAGCAATGATCACTCATTCAGACACAACATGTGCCTTTTGGGACAGTCTAGGGACCTGGTGTTGATAGTGCAGGAGGTCGGACTGGAACCCACGATTTGTACTGTGGTCCAGTGGTTAGGACAAAGAGGTCATGGGCTCAAACGCTTACCCCAGCACTACTGTCATTGGGTCGCTGAAGTGAGTTTGCTGACGTATGGCTCAACGTTTTGCAGGAAACGACAATGATTGGTCAAATAAACTGCAAAAGTTGTGGTAATCAGTAAAAATTGTGAGGCTGTGATGAAGTTGCGGGGATTGGCTGAATTGGTGTTAATAGTTGCAATCGCAACATGGTGAAATCCTGGAGGGTCTGATTTTGGTTTTTGTAAGGGTTCACAATGACTAATAATCACTCACTCGATTCTGCTCACAACAAATGTTAACTAATAAATCAGCGGTTTACATAATCAGCCCTGGCTGAGCAATCAGAAACACGCAGTCACGGAGTAAACTACCCATTTAGCCGATACGGGGGATGTTTTTCCGAATGAGAAAGGCATTTTTAGGAACATTTTTCTGCATGAGAACAACCATTTATCACTGTCAGTTGAGTGAATTCCCTCTGCTCAAATCACACAGATCCAGCAGATCCCGGAGGTGCTGTCGGCCCGCTGCGCTGCAGGAAACCCGGCGCTTACGTCACGACCGCCATCGCTCCCCCTAATCGCCTCAAACACCCACTCTCCAGCCTCGGCAAGGGGTCCGTGAAAAACCCTCACACGGGAAAGACAAACCTGCCCAATGAAACGAGAGAGCTGGAAAATTCTGTCACCTCCAGTGGAGGAGAAAAGAGGTCAGACACAGAGACAGACAGCAAAGGACACTATTACTGCAACGTGTGAGAAACTTTGCTGCAGGGATCATTATAAACCAATCTGACAGTGTTTCAGAGGACACACAGAGAACCAGTTTTTATACTAAGGAAATCTCGGCCTAATAGCAAAGCAAGGAGAAAGTCTGGACGCTTTAAATTTTACAGAAGCATTATTATTCTCGCTTCATGGTTCATTTACTACACTTAAACCACTTAAAATGCATTAAAAACCCAAGGCAGTACTCTGAAGTGTTCACTAAATATTCGTTTTTGAAATGCTGTCAGGAGAGTGTGTGTATCATTTGGACTGTTTGCATGGCGTTAGCAAAACGATGCACTATGCAATAAAAGATGCATGATAAGGAAATAATTGGCCGATGCCGATATCCGATATTTTCATGCTCATATCGGCTGATACCGATATAAATGAAAAAGGCAGAGCACGTAAATACAAGATATTTTGCTCACCAAAGATCCACTGCACGCTCAGAAATTTTTGCACAAAAATAGCACCATAACACAGCACCAAGTCAGACGAGCGTGAAAGCAGAGTGGAGTGAGGGCGGAGCATTTCCAGAATAGTGCACAACATAAAAAAAAGTCACTTTCCACCCTATAAAGTGTATCAAGTCAAACAGGGCACGTGTGACTCTCCATGTGCACTACCTAGCGTGTAGAGAGCCTGGCTATTTCCTGAGATGCATACTACCACAAAGAAAAGTATGATAAGAGCGCACCTACCTACCATACTATTAAGTGCAGTAGTACGCCAAAATTATCGGCCGATTCCGATACGATAATCCAAAGCATGGACACATCAAAAGGTCCGTACAGAGTTTTATCTAAAAAGGACCATAAAATAACGTGCTAAAAGGTCAGCGAGAATGAGCTAGTAGCATATATTGACACATCATTTGGAAAGCGCTTTTTTGAGCTTAATGATGTGGATAATTGCCCCCTGATAACGTCTCAAATGATGCTCAAAATTCATTTTTTTGTTGGGTCATCGATTTCACCGCGAAAACTGATGATGTGAGCTGTGACATCATTTTCTGGGAAAGCATTCAAACTCTTTGTGCAATAAATCAAAGGCGGTTCAGGGAATAACGCTCACAGCTGAACATATGGACCTCGGAGCAGAGTCCTTCCCTTATCTTCTAACGGAACAAACTGCCAGGAACAATCTGTGGTCACATCAAATGGATCCATCAACCACGAAAAGGCACTCATACCAGAGGCAAGAGACATTTAGTGGGGAAGGTTTTGAAGGACGCACCATAAGGAGAGAACGTACTTTTACGGACAGATGATGTGGGCATTAACCCTGACCGCTACGGGAATAGTACAGCGTATGGAAGTGAGGACCCTGCAGCTCGTAGCGAGCTCAGCTCGGGTTTGGCTCGTCCTCCCAGCTGCACCTAAGGCTGTGTTTACAGAGGACGCACACAGGCAATTAAACAAGCCCTGTGTGGTAGAGCACCACTGTGTCCTTGAGCTTTGTTGTAGTTTATTTCACCTGAATTACTGCAGGCCGGCCAGCTGCGTACACAAGCATCTCTGGATTATGCAGGTTGCCAGTGGAGCTGTTAAACACTTCTCAAAAAGAAGAAGAAAAAGCGGAGAGGGGGAAAAGCAAAGCCGGTAATGAGCGGAGGATTAAAAAGTCTCGGTACATTTTCCTCTCGCTTAACGGCTTTGAAGTCCTCCCATTTCGGATTTTTAATGGCAGCTGCAATTGGACAGCTACTGGCACAAACACATTAGTTGAAGGCCTGCGACAGCAAATAAAAACACAACCATGACAACAGTGTTAGGCAAGATATTTTTCAACAGTAGCCTTCTAAGCTACAAACTACTTATGATTAAAAGTAGAGACAGCACCGATCCGATACGTGGATGTGATATCGGTCTGATAACGACTCAAACAGCTGGATGGTGTATGGGTGGCACTGGGTCGATCTGTAAATGTGTGCACGCTCATGTGGTTCTTCATGTGAAGTGTGACTGTGGTAAAGCTGGTTTATTGTTCAACATTCACACTAATTCCTACATATTGATATGACAATGAGCAGAACAAGCAACACAACACACTACAAGCCCAAAAGCACATCACACCATTATACTGTTTAATTTCCTCAACAACACCAGCTCTCACTCACAATCTCTGTGTTCCTGATGCTTTTAGCGCCGCAGGATTAGGGAGCATCACTAAATGACACAACTGTGCTTAAAGCAGTCATGTTTGAGATGTTATTTTAATTATAAATCATTTAGCATCTACATATGGGTGTGTAATTATGACATTGTTTTAGTAGGAAAACAGGATTTAAGTCAAGTATTTCCTTAAGCAGAACAGAATCATCTCATTCATGTATTCAAACATTTTTAAAACATTATTTTCAGTTTTAAAAAGACTCAGAGACTGTATCAGATTTGCATCACATCAGCAGATATCCAAATTTACAATATCGGTATCGTATCGGACGTTATAAAGTGGTATCGTGCCATAAGCTCCTGTTTTGATATAGTAGCTAGCTATACTACATGCTACAGAGAAAAAGTAGCTACATCCAAGTTGTTTTACTACCACAAGTTGTTGCTTCCTTCATCCTCTGACTCCATCTGGTAGCTGCCAAGAATCGTGCTGTGAGGCAATGAGCATGTGCTGATGCCACTACTGCCAATTCAATCGGGAAAATCTGGTGGCTGAAAATATCCAATCTTTTGTAATGATGTAATAAAGCCACCGTGTTTAAAAAGTAGCTTTTCTAGTCTGCAGCATCGCTACTTGTAGCTACTCCCCAACACTGGATGACAACCGGCTGTCCTTCTTGTCGATTACGCTGATTACACTGCCCCTGCTATACGGCTCTACGTTTACATAGTTTTTGCCGTTTTTTCTTGTTGCTTAGGAACAGGAGGGACGGCAGCTGATTCACACGGGCCTCCTGCTGCGTGACACGGCTCCTGCAAGGAAGACAAACGTGAGGAAGAGGAGCGGGAGAGCCAGCTGCCTGACACGGTCCCTTATCTGTCACATGGAAAAAGTGGACGGGACACAAACAAGACAAGACCAACAGGAGAATGGCATTTTGAGATATGTTCAGCAGACTAAGGGTGCATTCACACCTGCCTTGTTTAGTTCACTTAAAACGGACCCAAGTTTGTTTCCTCCCTTGGTTCCGACCTTTTGGGCAGGTGTGAATACAAGCACTCGTACTCAGGTGCGGACCAAACAAGCGTACCGAGACCCAGCTGATGAGGTGGTCTTGGTTCGGTTCCAGGTAAGGTAAGGTGTGAAAGCAGCCCGACCTTGATCCCACCCAGTTGCAAAAAGCACACCTTTTTGGATTTAATGAGCTCCCGTCGTTGTCGTGCATTATGGGAAATAACAGTTTGGATAACTACACAACACACACAGACATGTATAGAAAGAAGCCGCGGGTTAACACGGGGCTCACAACAGAGCGCTCCTTCACAGCCGCCTTACAGCACGTCTTCACCGTTGCTAAACTGCTAGCATCATATGGTAAAACTGACGTTGCATCAAGCGCTCTTGACGCACAAACATTTCTGCAAACGTATGTAACAGTATAAACCATATCGCTATAAGGACGAGGAGAACAGCACAAAACATCTCCACGATTGTGTACTTTCACTTTGGGCTTCCTGCTTTACCCCGCCACACACGCTTCTCTCCAATGGTTGAACGACCTTAACACACGTGGTCTTGTTTACACATTTTGCTCCACTTGCACGGCCTATAATGTGAAAGTGAAACGCACCAAGTTAAAAAATAAACCTTTTACTTGGTCTGGACCAAAGCAAGTGAACTAACTGACTTTCCTGCTGCAAATACACCCTATAAACACACAAAAGTAAAAAGTCGTACTTGTGTAAAATGCACATAATGTGAACAGAAGTCTGTAAAGCAGAGCTGAAAAACCACCTGAGAGCTGAGAGCTGAGTGAAGGGGAGTGATAAATTTATCATTGTGAATACAGCACAGCACACGGTACACCACAACCAAATGTGAGCTCTGCATTTGACCCACTCATAAAGGAGCAGTGGGCAGCTAACATGGGCAGTGCCCAGGGAGCAGTGCTTGGGGATGGTACCTTGCTCATGCGTACCTCAGTGGTTCCTTTACCGGTTCTGCGATTCAAATCACGGGGCGAACACCCTAACCATCATGTATCCCTTAGAGTTCCTAAGAGAGCTGAGCGCTGCCTTTTAGAGATGACAGCCACCAGCCTCGGCTGCACAGTCACTCCAGCAGGTCGGCACTGCGTCTCACACTCTAATGAGGAGTGATGGTGCTGCTGGGAAGTCACACAGAAGACTGGTGTTAAATAACTGCTCTGTGTTTACATCCTACATTCCACAAGGGGACCCAAGAGTGACGTTATATAAAAAGGTCGTATTCCAGACGTTCTATTCACAAATAACACTAGGCTGGCTATACACAAGCAAGGAATTCTAAAACCCTACAATCAATCAACATGCTGCACCAAACACTGTTCACCTAGACCAGATCTCCGCCAATTACACCACTGCACCTCCAGGTTGCTTACACGCACTATCCGTCTGTCTTCTCAACTGACATAGAGCTAGCAATGTGTCCACCTTGATGTTGGAACAATCTACTGACTTTTCTACAGATGAGAGAGTTAGAGGCAAGACAAACACGCGAAAAGACGGTAGAAAGAATAAGAAAGACAGTGATACATGTAGAGGAAACAAAGGGAGAGATACAGACGACCGAGCCACGGTAAGCTGAGATAAAGACAGGTGAGATGGAGAAAAGAAGGGAGAGAAAAATAAGGAACAAATAGCGCTCTCCAAAAAAAAGAAAAGTGGACAGTGAGAATAGATACATGACCAGTTCTATGTCACGTGACAATACTGACCAGGTTTTTGAATTGTAATGAATTGATTTGACAGTCAGATATTGATTACATTAAATACGTATATACATATACATCACAGTAAATACTTCATTATGATCCTCATTATGAACCTTTGCTTCAAGGAATTTTCTCTAACTGGACCTCTTTTAATTTTAGTTGAATACCCCTACTTCAGATATTAGCCCAAGCCGAGGCCAAAACAGGTCAAATCTCTTTGTTTTCTTTGTTTTCAGGAACGGCAAGCCATGTCCTAAAGTCAACACGTCCGATAGTGTGTGCTAGGTACAAGGCAGAATCTGACCCCCGGCAGGTCACTTCCCCATGCTCTAATGTGTGAACATGGCCGAGTGACGGTGTGAAGTGTCCTGTAGGTGATGCTCATTTTGTGATTTTCTTTCCGCTGTGCAATGTGACGCTTTGACACACCTTTCGAAATGCCATTAAACTCAGAGTAGTCTGTCAGAGCTGCTTTTCAGAAGGAACCGTGATGTGCTTCCAGAGCTATACGGCACTGGCTTCCTCACTCTCACACGAGAAGAGTAAGACCCTCACAAATGAATCTTTATGTCAAACAGAGACAGTGTCTCTAGTGTAGTGGCACTGAGTTTTAAACTGAGTTAGTGTTCTGTAAAACAGTTCTTGAAGAAGGTCAAAGATGTGACTGAACAGCTACACAGAGTAATAACTTCGCAATAACACTGTAGACTTTCTATTATTATCAATATTATACTTACACTAAACTATAATATTGTCTGTTAATATATTCAATTAATTTACTGTGAATAAATAATTTTTACTTAGAATATACCAGGTGTTTAGCAAGTAATACATTTTATCTATGTATATACATACGTCTCTATCTCTAAGACACGTCTATATGTCTTTATTTCAAGATACAGGTCAAATATTAATGCATGTAAAATGAACTGAAAAAGCCTCAAAACAACCTACAATATCTGTAAATGCAATTGTTATAAATACATTAATAAAATATGGGCTGATTATTGTCAAAATAAGACATTTAAAACCTCTAATCAACACAATCTTGCTCTTCATAATTATTTCAATTATTGTCAATTCTTGTTTAATTATTGTTCAATTATTATTAATACTTTCCAGTGTGAGTTCATGTACAAACTGCCACCCTGTTCATGTTTACTCCAATTATTGTAAAATCACAAGAATATCTACAGTGCAAACCCTCAAAAACAAAAAACAATATAATCATTTATTAATCGTAATCG
Source organism: Distichodus sexfasciatus (assembly GCA_032718565.1). NCBI lineage: Eukaryota > Metazoa > Chordata > Actinopteri > Characiformes > Distichodontidae > Distichodus > Distichodus sexfasciatus. The sequence goes on along the minus strand of JAVGVS010000030.1, from coordinate 3,552,123 downwards.
AAGGAAGATGTTCAATTAATCGTGATATTGATTTGAGGTCGAATTGCCCAGCCTTAATAGCATTTGATATCACTGATAGTCCTTTAAGATGCCACCTCTTCACAAATATCTGTACATAAAACCTGAGACAAACTCCCAATATCTGCATAAACATCACACAAACGCTGGGCCAAATATCCCATAACCAATACACACGCACTCTGCATAAGCAGTCCCAAAAATCAGCGTACACAGCAACACAGCTGTAGAGTTAAAGATCTCAGAGGAGTAAAAAGGCACTGCACTTTGCCTAAAGCAGGACTAAATGTCAAGGAGATCCGATGCCCGACACCCATCATCCTCCCCAGCAGAGCGGCGGGTCTCGAACGCTAAATTAAATCAACAAATTACATCAATACAATTTGTAAACAATAGCGCTCCATATCGCTGCAGGCTATAATTTCTCAGAACTAGTCTGTAATCTGGTGCTGGCTCTCCTTTCACAGATGTCCTTTATGGCATTTGTCTATTAACACAAGCAAACAGCCAGCACGGGGGGACAATGGCGGACTGCATGAAACTCCACCACGTGACTCCAGCTACATGATATCACACATGACACAGCGACTGTCTCCTGCCGGTCGCTTTTCCTTCCGTTTGCTCTGGTGTCTTTCAAGCCTTAACAATCCTGCTTAGGGGAAAACAAATGTATACGCCCCGAGAAATACCTAGAGAGAGCTATTTTGTAGATGAGATTGAATTCTGGGCAGACAATAGATTCATCACTTACCATATGCCCCCTGCTTAGCAACTACAATACAAAGAGACAGAGAGAGAGTTGTTACTCTACCGTTTCTACCCTAGTCTACTGATGCTTTCCACGCACCGACTGCACACTTACTGCATGAAAATGATCTTCATTTGCATCCTGCGTAACGTACGTAAACAATTGGGGGGAGATGAGAGGCTCATGGACATGAAGTGCTAATATATTCAAGCAGATGCTCTATAGACTAGTTAGTAAAATGTGATGTGCATTTTTAAACATACAGGCAACTCGTGAAGAATTCTGTGTGCCTATAGACGTAGAAAGGGCGAAAAAGGAGAAATGATAAAGGCTAACTAGTGAGTCATCTTGGTGAACTCAAGTAGGATGGAAAACCTCCAGGATACCGACCCTCCAGGACTGGAACTGGACACCCCTGGTCGAGATGAACAGTTTTGTGCTTCAAGTTTTCAGAGCTCACAGGTCCCTGCATGATGCAGCATCAAGTGAGGACAAGGGTAGAAGGAGGATAAGTTGAAGAAACATGCGTACACATGCCACGCTCCACTGCTTATGCCCGCGGTCACATGGGATCCAGTAAAAAAGCTTCAAAATGGTTTGAGTGCACATAAAAAATTCAGGTTTAACGTCCCTGCATGAGCCAAGGCTCTGAGATCCACACTTTTCGGGCAGGTGTCTCACTCGCTCTGCAGTGTGTATATATATAGCTGATACTGTGGTTTTAAAGAAACATCCTGATTTATAGTTCTAAACAAGCAGTAAAGTTTTCGCTTCCCTCGTCCTGCCGCGTTCCCCTCGCCGCATCCGATTGGAGGAGAGCCGTACTCCCACCTCCGCGGCCGGGAATCACATCGACACGCAATTAGAGCGAGCTCTGGTTGCCATGGTGATTTGTGACCGTGCATCTGCTTGAATGAGGAGCGGCGCGTTTATTTTTTGCCAAGGCCCAGAGACGCCCACAAGGCCCGGCGCATTCGTGCAGGGAAGCGTTCACACTCAGCGTGTTACTCACGGACGGGAAAAATAAAGTTTTAGTTTTTTGTTTATGCTTCCCGCCTCGCAGCTCGCCGGCGCCCCCCGAGGGAGGAGGAGGCTTTCCACTCGGAAGCGGCTCGAGCTGTGTAAATCATCAGCCGTGGCCCGGAACCGTTCTTCCGATGGATGCACACATCCTCTGCCCGCCCAAGAGGAATGTTTGACAGGAGCTGTCACATCAACAGCCACGTACTCTCCAAACGCTGCCGTCTCCAAATGGATTCCCGATCTATCGCCACAGCACAGTAAGAGACCCTCGGGGGTCACAGGAAGGGGATATTCACAAGACAAGTAGCGGCAGAGTTCAACTTAAAGGTGGCACCCACTTGTGGCCAAAATAAGAAATTAGAGGGGGGTTTTTCCATAAGAAAGGAGAGAAAGAGGGATGTAGTTGGACTAGAGAGAACAAGAAACATAACATGTCCCAAATTTTCTCAATGAGGTGAAAATTATGATGAAAAAGTATGTTTTTTTGTAATGTAGTTTCAACTCACTTGAAGGGGTAATAGCACAAGAAAAGCAAAAGCACAATATTTCTTAAGGGAGACATTTTTGTGGCCAGTAAAATTGCAGTTCGTAATTGTAATTTGTAATTGGTTGTAGTTAGGCAAGAAATACCCCGACTCTCCTCAATTAAATGAAAATTTTAAGTACTTTTAAAAACTTGTGTAGGGGACAAAAAATGGAAAAAAGACAAAGAAAAAGTTGATGATGATGATGAAGAAGAAATAATAAAGAGCACAAGGTGACTGCTAATACTCAGAAAGCAACTCACAGGAACGAGACAGTCACAAGGAAAGTAATAGCACAGCTGTTTTTAACGGAGACGCCCCTTGTGCCAAAAATAGGGAATGACAGCCTTAATGGTGGTGCCAGCTTCTGGCCAACAACGGAATTGAGGATTTTGTTTACTTTAAAAATGCTACTGGCATCAAGTCAAGCAGAATTCCCCAGATCTTCTCAATGAGTTGAAAAGTCTAAGAAGGATTTTTTTGTAATTCATACAACAAAGGGAGTTTAAGGAACAAAAAGTAGGGCATCTCCAAAAGAATTCCCCATCTATCACCGAGGTGCAGGAAGAGGTCCTCGAGGGTCTGTGAGTAGCTTCTCCTTTTCCTCTAATCTTGTGGAATGTTATTTGGTATGTGAGTGTCTTTCCATGATCTGCTGTCTGGACCTTAGCAGCAGAGTAGCTCAGACTGGGGAGGACTGGGTTTTGTTTAAATCTAACAGGGCTCTAACACTAACACACACACTGAGCTATCAGCAACACTGGCTCCATTATTGTAATCCCAAAATTAGAATGATGTAAATATTACAGTGTTGGAAAGAAGTTAACTACAAGCATCGATGCTACCAACATTTTTCATTAACTTATAAGTTGCAATGCAGTGAAAGTGCCTCCTTCTTTTACAAACTGTACCTCGGCCGAGTCAGAAGCAAGAATCCGTATGTGTGAAACAACTTGGATGTAGTTAGATTAGTTGGATGTAGTTAGATAGTTTTTCTCTGTAGCCTGCAGTAGGGGTGTTGAAATTAATCACATAATCAATGCATCACGATGCAGACGTGGACGATTCTGCATCAATGCAGTAGCAGACCGTAATCGATATTGGGGATTTTCAACCGGTGGTCCGTTGCCCGCTGTTGGTCCGCGGCAGCATTGCAGTTGGTCCATGACATGCAATCCAGTTTCACTACTGAAATCACTTTTTAAAAAGGATTTCATTTGATTTATTTTTCAAAACATTTCCAGATTATATTGTTATGCATTGTTATGAATAATTAATTTAATGCAAATACGTAAAAAGTAATAGACACACACACACAGTGGACAATGGCAGACTTCTGCTTAGTCTGAGTGGCGGCCCCAGGGACAGGAGCAGTTAAAAACCCCTGTATTACATCATAATGACGTTGTTTGGTGATTTTCTGGCTATGTTATAAAAATTCTAGTTATAAAGAACATCCCAGTAGTAACTACGGCTGCCCGATCTGCGGTCCATGCCTAATCTGCGTGCAATGTAAAAAAAATTGATGGGATGCATCAATTCATGGTAATCATGATTTATCGATGGTATGCAAGATACTGTGGAATTGAATGGTGAGAGCGGTGAACGTTCACACCTCTAGCCTGCAGTGTAGTAGCTACTGTATTCCAACAGGAGCTGGTAGTGGAGATTAGACAGGTTTAATCATCAGCAACCCTCAGTTTGAAACGGTAGTAGCTTCCCCAACAGTGTCGTTACAATTTGGGACTGGTACATATGATGAAAATGAGATGTGGGTTATTAAATAATATGGTTAGATTAAATGCAGGTTTCCAGGAGGTGGAATGACCTTCTCCGCTGAGTCCTGGGCCGGCGTCCCAATGAGACTCTCACTGTCACCCTTTTATGCCTGTCAGGATGAATGGGTTTTAGCGCTCCTCTCAGCAGTTATCCACACAGGGAGAGCCAGGGAGCGCGAGAGAGAGAGAGAGAGAGAGAGATGAAGATGGAGAGAGAGAGGGAGGAGGTGTGAGTCTGAGTGGGTTTTCAAACAGCGTCCATCACTCGGCCGCGTTGCTCTTTCAGGCTCAGGGCTCTAAGCAGGTGAGACAGTGACCTGCTGTGAGTTTGGCTTTCAAAAAAGCACTGATGAAAATCACACCCACACTCCTTCTTATAACCATCACAATCACAATCGGTACTATTAGCCAAGTAAAGTAACGCTTGCGAGGAATATGACCTGACGTTTTGCTCTAATACAACTGACAACAATCACTGAATAAAAGTAAAAGATAAAGAAATTAAATGTAAAGGGTTCAGACTAAGAAGCGGTTCCAGATGATCAATTCCATCAGACTTTCCATACCAAAGTTCCTTTCCAAGTTCCGGACCAGTAACGGTACCACTTAGGTACTCATTAGCCAAAAGGCAGCCCACTGCTCCTTCACGGATGGATCAAATGCAGAGTTCACTGTGCTGCGTTCACGATGTCTCTACAGTGTCCTCTCTGTGACTAGCGCTCCCTGTGGAGCAGCGAGGAGCACAGCGCAGGGTGAAGGGAGCTGTGAAACAAGGTTAATAAATAACTTATGGCCCTTATCAAATATTTGCGTTGAGGCAGGCCGGCGTGCGGCGCGCGGGGACGCGTTTGAATATTCCTGCGGTTGTTTGCTTTAAACTGCCTTAATGGAGCTTATTGCCTGCTTCTAGCCACATTAACAACTCGATGAGATGCAGCTTGGGAAACACACCACATGGGCCTGAGATGTGAAGGGACATTTTGTAAATTCAGCGACAAAAACACTCATAACTCACCCGGTCTGTCCCTGTCTATAGCTGCACGTGTGACATAAATCTGTCTCAGGCTGGATTTACGTGGATTTGTTCCACTGCAGAGGACAGGTGAAAAACACCAACAGGGCTTTACTAAAATCACTACATATTTGATTTAAAAACTGAGTAGACAGACTGTTATCTTTATGTTTAGAACCACCAGTCTGCTGCACATTTGCTGCAGCATGTCTTTAAAAATGTACAGTATTATAGCGTGTTGTGAAAATATGGTCAGTTCCTCCAGGATATCGTGGGTCTTTTTTGAGATTTTGCGGCAGCTTTTCTAAATAATTGCAATGAAAGTGTTTTAGCCGTATAAATGAAGTTGTGAGAGCAAGCCAAGGTTGCAGAAAAAGTTCTGACATTTCTAACACAGCACAAAGTCATGTGAGCGTGAAAGCGAGGGCCAAGCGAGTGGAGCGAGGGCCAAGCGCTTCCAGCGTAGTGCACGTTTTACAAAAACATCACTTCCCACCCTATGTAGTGTACCAAGTCAAATAGGGCGCGTTGAACACGCCATGTGCACTACCTAGTGCGTAGACAGCCATTAAGCTACAACCCTGGCCATTTCCTGAGACGCACACTACCATAAAAGTATGATAAGAGCACCTTACCTACCATACTACTGAGTGCAGTAGTATGCGGACAAAATTAACGCCTTACATTTTAAGACAGAAGTAGGGCCCTGTGATTAACGTGATGCAGAAAACGCGAACGGAATCGTGGAATTCAACAAATAAAACGGAATCCATCGTAAAACGCGGAACGTCGTATAATTGGCTGATATCGGTGTGTGGGCAAAGCAAAGCAATGGTTTCTAATCAGTTTTGGCCGCTGCAGCCCCCTGTACGTGTTACCTGTTGAGGCGGGACTCAGCTTTCCATACACACAAACGATCAGACACAGAGGGGGAAACGTCAACGGTCAGCTATGGGGAAGAGGCTGAAACACCCAAGTCCTCAAAACAATGAGGGAATTGGAGTGTCAGTGCTAAGTTTAGAGCAGAACAATACCCACATGATTTTTATGAATCGGGAGAACAACTCTTTTGTAAGTTTTACCAGCACACGACAGACTGCAGCCGCAAGGACACGTGACGACCACTTACAGTCAAACACTCACATCAGAAACGCTTCGTTTTACTCCAAAAAATGAATGTTTTTGTTGTTTACAGGTAAATGTTTTACCAAAGAAGTAAATGTTCTGCTGAACCCCAGCACTTGAAGTTGAATAACAGTCATTTAATGCGAGATTTTTTTCTATTGCATTGTTCTTTTTTCCATCCACTCCATAATTAGACACTTTTTAGGTGAATAAATATGATTATAACGTAAAACACGGAATTCAGAAGAATAAAAATGGAAAAAACGGAATTCAGGAAAAAACAAAACGGAATTTAGGAAAAAACTAAATGAATTTCATAGGGCCGTACAGAAGGCGCGGGCCGTATAAAATCCCACCTCAGACTCTGGACATGCCTGACACAAGCAGTACCTTTCCCACATACAATAAATGCGTCATAAAATATCGATTGAAAATATCAGGCAAATCTAAGCATCAGTCCGATGTTGGTAACTTTAATAAAACAATTATGGTCTGGTTCCGATATGATTCCGATATTATGGTGCATCCCTAGTTTGCATCCTAGCTTCAGCACTACCACCACTGCATCCCTGAGCAAGGCCCTGAACCCCAAGCTGCTGCAGGGACATGGTTGATCAAATTAGGACATGGAAGTCACTGTGGATAAGAGCGTCTGCTGAATGTTGTAAATGTACAGCAGAAGAAATATTTTCTTGCAATGTGTTTTACATCAAATTTCTGATTATTTCTGCTTTCCCTTTCAGCTGGAGAAGAAGGCTCATTATTGGGAGAGATTACATTTGATCCTTTTTCTTCAGTACGACGTGATGAAACACAATCCTGCATGTATCCCTGTAAGACCTGCGCTATATTAATTAAAGAAACAGCTAATCACATGGAAATGAATGCACCTGCCTGCTCATTTAGAATTCTAATATCTTTCATTTTCATAAGTACCAAATTCTCATGCATATTGATGATGCAGTTAAGTTTTGTTGTCCTGTTACTCCACCCGCATCACCTCTTACCCTCAAAAAATATTTCACGTGATAAGACTAAAAGAGAAATAGCTGTGCAAGTGTGCTGTAATATCAGCTCAACCATGCACAACATTTTTCCAAACATTGTACAACCAGCGCTCCACACACGACCAAAGCAGCAAGCCAAACGGAGGGACAAAATTGAGCTTTATACGAAACATTATGACTCAACGTCATGTGATTCCTGAACAGCACTACAGGATGGTGAGCAGCGAAACCAAGACCACTCAGGCATGATGCTCATGTTGCCTTAAACTAAGCTCTTTCCGTAACAGCCGGACGCTTACAAAGCAACGGGTGGGATAACGGCTTTATCTGCCGCTTCTGCCACAAATCCGACGTGTGCTTTGAGCGGAGAGTGGGGAGATATTCTCAGGTACACATCAGACTCCGGTCCAGAGGAGCCAAAGCCGAGGTTTACAGATCGTGACGATACGCTGGAGCACACATCCTTTCCCCAGATGCAGAAAGGGACATGGGGACGCAGTGGTCAGTTCTGATTCTCAGGGTGTAATTACACATCAATATATTGGGGCAGTTGGTGGCGTAACAGTTAGGGTGTTCGTCCCGTGATCAGAAGGTCGCTGGTTCGAATCCCAGACTGGGAAAGTTTCCACTCAAGGACTCATGATCAAGGTACCGTCCCCAAGCACTGCTTCCTGGGTGCTGCCCATGTTACCTGTCCACTGCTCCTCCACGGATGGGTCAAGCGCAGAGGTCACATGTGGTTGTGGTGCACTGTGTGTTGTGCTGTGTTCACAATGACTAATAATCACTCACTTTCATTCACTTTCAATCTACACACAATTTATCGATTTAATGATCGGCGAGTCCATAGCACTGATCCAAAATGAGAACATCAATCAGACATCACACATCAGCGGTGTCCGGTTGCAGTGCTGGAGGATTTCCATCATACCTGCTGCTGGTGAGCCTCTACCTGAGACAAGATGTCAATGTTCTGAACACAAGTATGAGGAAAACTTTCAGGACTGGAAACGTCAGCTGGTTTCATGGGAACTACACATGATAACACACGCTACTGTGGGCTGTAGCCCAGGAAAAAAAATGTCACCATAAGGCCAGCTTTTACCCACTGCAACTCTCCTCCAAGACCAGAGACTGCAACTGACTCTTCTATCCTCTCTGTTCTGTGTTTTTGCACACATACAGTATGAAAGTGGAAGTGAGTAATGATTTGTCATTGTGAACACACCACAGCACAGCACAGCGTCCACCACAACCGAATGTGACCTCTGCATTTAACCCATCCGTGAAGGAGCAGTGGGCAGCTAACAAGCGCCCGGGGAGCAGTGCTTGGGAACGGTACCTTGCTCATGAGTACCTCAGTGGTAACTTTACCGGTCCTGGATTCGAACCTGCGACCTTCTGATCACGGGGCGAACACCCTACCGTTACGCCACCAACTGCCATGTCATGTCATGCTTCTCATACTGTCAACACTGCCCTATTGCACACTATTCCTTGCTTCACAACGTACAGTTGGTTATTTATTCAAATCCATCGTCATGTCATGACTGTTCTGTACAGATAAACTTTCTACATAACTACTGCATTATTAGGGTTGCACACTGATGTCGGAATCAGATCGGAATCGGATCGATGCTTAGATCTTTTCCGCCGATATTTTATTGTACGTGGGAAAGGTAGCGCTTGTGCCAGGCATGTCCAAAGTCCGAGGTGGGATTTGTCTTTCTGTCTTAAATGTACGGTGTTATTTGTGCCAAAATTCTGAGCACGCAGTGGAACTCTCAACTCTGCCTGCACTCAGGCTCGGTATCGGCAGATATAAGCATGAAGACATCGGATATCGGCCAATATTACCCTTATTGTTCATCCTGCAATCATTTTCACATCCAATCCTCTTCAACCAAAGCCCCCATCCACACACACTCACAAGTCTGTGTATTCCGGCAACACACAAACATCAGCGAAGTGAGCTGAAAGGTCAGTGCTGTCAGACTGGCCCCAAACAGCCTGTGACTAATGTGATCAGTCACTCCTCTATAAACCCCTCACACAAACAACGTGTAATACACGACTTCCCCTTCCAAAAATCTCCACTGTCACATCCCCGCAGATCACAACGCGGTGCTCGCTCGAACCGCGCCGTTGCGTAACCGCTTGGCTGCCGTAACCTTGCGAACGGGAACGCCACTGTGTCTCGTTTGACATTGCTAATTACATTGCTCACTGCAGGCTGTATTTTTCAGCAAACCCACTGCGAAGGCACAAGTGTTGAACAAAACCTTTAAGGAACAAAACACAGGCATTAGCCGGCATTTTATTGTGGCAGCAATTACACCGAGATCCATTACTTAACAAGGGCCAAAGACTGCTGTCGTTTATACTCGCCTGTTTTTCTCACCGCGCCGCTAATTGAGCCACAGAGAGTGTGCCGTGTACATTAAAAGCTAACACAAAGAAGCACAATCCACTACTCAGGCAGTTCTCGCTGTACACTACTCGGATGATGCGATGCTTTATGTCTAGACTGACATTAAAATATCTCTTTGGTTTATATAGCAAGACATGAAGCATAAAGAAGCTCAAGCTGGTGTGTTATCACGCTTCTCTTTAGGGCTGGACGATACCACCTCATATCAACGTCACGATTCAGTGAATATTTTAACCTGATTATGATTAATAAATGTTTCTTATGTTAAATTAGTTTTTTCCTTCTTAGTTCACTGGCAAGATCTGTACTGTAAATGCGCCAAACTATTAAAGCTGGAATATGTAATCTAATGAAAGAGTGCATGTCTTTCCGACCTTATGAAAGCCAGTGATTTATCACTGTGAACACACCATAGCACAACCAAATAGGAGTTCTGCATTTGACCCATCCGTGATAGAGCAGGGGCAGTCCTACCTCCACCACTACCACCACCGGGGCCCTGAGCACGACCCTTAACCCCACGTTGCTGCAGGGAGACTGCTCCTGAAATGAGGAAAAATGGAAGTCACTCTGGATGAGAGCGTCTGTTAAATGTTGTAAATGTAAATGTGATCCATTCCTTGTGTGATCTGCCGTGCCACCATGAGGTTTATTACAGCCACTCACACTCACAACACAACTCATCCTGGCACTGTGCATCCTAAAAGCTTCTCTCAGCTGCTCTACGGGCTCGAGAGGAAAGTGGCTTGAGAGTAAAGTGTCTCTCTCTCTTGCCCGGGCACCGGGGAGCCATACTTTTGTTTTTGTCAGCACTGCAAGATTTTAAGCCTCTAGGAAGAGTCAACAGTCTGTCTTTACAGTTGCTGTTTTTCAATTTGCACATTTCATCCTCTATAAAGATGGCAAGGACACAGAGAAGTGGGGCCTGGGAGCTGGTTAAAAACTCTTTCCAAACCCGGCGTCTGCAGCCGAGCAGCACTTCAGCAGCTGCATACGCATATTTCATCCGGCTGTGAGCACTTCCAGACCAAACAGACTCGAGACCACTGCATAGCTGAGACCGCGGTCAGCACGGACAGGGGTCATGACTAGGACTGAAAGCAATGATTCTTTTGATAATCAATTAGTTGGTTGATTTTTTTCATAACATATCGTCTGGAAATATCGGGCAGATCTAAAATCAGTCCGATGCTGATGACTTTAAAAAGCAGGTGTCGGCTGATTCCAATATAACTCCAATATTATTGTGCATCCCTACTTTAAAAGATTATTGTTGTTGTCTGGACAAGACAGGAATCCATTTTGGGACTTCCGACATCCCACGCTATAGACTCAATCCCGGAAGGTCGTTTCAGGTCTTCAGAAGGACACAGGACCTCTTCTAAAAGGTGTGAGTTTTGATCCACTAGCTCATAGAAGGTTGTCAATTCAGGTGTACGCCATAACGTGTTCATTAAACACAACGGCACAAGTGTGTGCATTAAAGCACCTGCGTTTCTTTAGAGGACTGTAACCTAAGAACCGTATGAACAAAATCAGCCAATCAGCTGTCTCCAAGGCTGTGACAAGGCACATCTGAGCTCATACGTACGTGAGATTACACTTGTGAAAGTTCCACTGCACACTTAAAAATTTGGCACAAAAATACCGCCGTAGTCGCGGCTCGTCTTGGCCAAAGTCAGGAGGTCTGTAGCTGTGAGAGTGTGTTGATGTTTTTATTATTTTTTTTCCGTGGTGAGCGTTGCCTTGGTTACAAGCTCTACGGACCGCAGCAGCAGCTCGGAGTTGCTCGAACGGAGCCGGATCGGGGATGTTAGAAAGTCTCCGTTGGTCAGGGGTCCAATTAAAGTGTCTCCCTCGCACCAGTGTGAAACTTGGTGAATTTTTGCATCCTTCAATAACTTTAATAATAGGAAAAACACACAAACATGAGCCACACCGGACTGAAATCTACAGAACTTACCCCATGCACTCATCTAAGGTGTGTTATTACGTATTAAAGTATTCTAAGCATGTCTAACTGTATTCCAGAAATCAGCTCATTTCCGTTTGGCAAAAAGGTGGATATTTTTTATTATAATAATCTATAGAATGTCCCAGAGAGCAAATATTACACACATGTGAATGAAAATGTACCACAAATGTGACTCTGCACGGCAAAACCAGTCGCTTGTCGCAACGGAGGTTTCCAAGAAAAACGTGGGGTAAAATTTTGGATTTTTTGTTTTTAGTGTTTTGAAACAGTGGAAGGTCTATACTGTACTGTTGTGAATAAATTTGGCTGAAAAACTTACCCTTTCCATCCTAAAAACGTGGCTTTCTTGAGGTGAGGAATTCAATTCCAGCAGAATGTTAAAAGTTTCTGTTTTGACCGCTCTACTTCAATATTTACGGTAGATCCACTGGTTGACTAGCGTGAAGATATTTCTCCGGAATCCATCTCCGTCTCCCGAGTTCAGTTAACCTAACGCAGGTAGGCTATCCGTGTGGCTGTGAATGCAGCGTAGGCTACCGTAAATGCAAACGTAGCCGCGACCGCACCAAGCGTCTGTGAGTGCTACGGCGATAGTCAACTTCAAAGGCAGATTTCTCCGTTTCTCACTTGGCGTGACAGGAGAAACCCGACTCCTTTGAATGTTGATATCTCAGTCATATGTCGTCCCATTCATTCCATATAGGTATCGTTTTGAAGCTTGATTTATGCCCTTTTAATATAATATTTGAATATTTGAATACAATTTTGAAAATTTGAGAGAAGCGACTGGTTTTGCTGTGGAGGGTCAAAAATATGTCTAAAAACCTTCTTATGAAATGAAGGCAACAAATCTATAAAGAAAAACTTAAAAAGATGATGTCGGGGTTGTCTTGGTCTCTTCACATCAAATATATTCATAAATGAGTAGCTCTGTTTGTGGACGGTACCTTGCTCATGAGTACCTCGGTGGTACCTTTATTGGTCCTGGACTTTATGATCTTTGGGCCTACTCCCTAACTGTCTACCAACCGAACAGGAAAGGAAAGGAAAACTTGCCTAAACTTTTACTTTCAGATTGTGGTCTTTTCCGTCTCCCGTCTGAAGGTAAATAAATCAGCAGAAGATGAAATATTTCCATTTAGAACTTTTAAATATGCGTTTTTAAATATGACTAGCCTAGTGCATCAGGTGAAAATGACTAAAGTGTCTGATGTAAAGCTGCTGACTCTTATCAGCTCCTCACAGAGCTCACTCTAAACAGCTCACCCCATTCTGCCATTTATGGACTTAATAAACACTTTTATAAACACACTGGTGTACGGTAGCCGAGAGAGCAGTTCATCATTCAAAAAGCAACACAACATACTAATCAAGTTAATCAGACATGTGCAAACACACTGCAAGTATGAAGACACTACATTTAACACACGCGCTGCACATTCATAGACGTGCAGCCAACTAGAGGTCGATATATCGGGCCGATATTTAGCATTTTTTACAATATCGGCATCGGCCGATATCCGAGTTTAGTACGCCGATATTCAGGCACGTCTTCTGTAACTTGAAAACTTTGTTTTGTTTACAAATTATTAGTCAAGTTCAAATGTTATATATTTATTTATTGTTTAGACATGTACAGTTTTATTTATGTTATTTATGTTTATATGTATGTTTAGCCAGTGTTAAATGTTAAGCTGAGCAATTTCGTGTGTCCTTTGTTATTATTAGTGTGATATTTTACTACACAAACAAGGGGGAAATATATAATTATTGGCCAAAAAAATATCGGCAGCAAATATTGGCCATCGGCTGACCCTGACTTCTAAATATCGGCATCGGCATTGGCTTTAGAAAAACCCATCGGTTGACCTGTACAGCAAACACACACAACACATGCAACTTCACACACACTGCAGACACACAGTGTAAGTGTGACATAACACAAGTGTGACACATTTCCATAGCGTTTGTGACACTTGCATTAAGTTGTGTTGTTGAGTTTGCAGCATTTGTGAAGTTGCATGTATTTTGCATATTTGCAGCACATCTGTGAGTGTGCAGTGTGTTTGTAAAATGTGATGCGTTGTGTTATCAACTCGATTAGTGTTTTGTTGCTTTGCATCACATTTTTTATTATGAGCGTTGATATGAGGTCGCTCGGCCACCGGAGTCTAGTCCACTAACCTGCAAAATTACAGCTCGCTGTCGGCATCCATCACACCACATCAAGGCAGGATCATACCAACAAGATAAGCAGTCTGTTTCATCTTAACCTGTGAGTCATAATAACATGATGTTTGCTGAGAAATAAATGTTTAACGTGTGTATATAAGACAAACTGTCTCTTTACTTGCTGGCGCATGCGTACCTGCAAACTATTTAATATTAATCCCCGCTTATGTCCCATCTGGGGAGAGGATTAAGTTAGTGAGTAAGTACACAATGGTCTTATTAATAGATAATGACAGTTCGTACTTCATAAAGCGAGGTCAAGCGTTACCAGTTGAAGCATGTTTGTGACTGACTTAGCCTGTTCCACTGAAAAAAAGGAAGGTTTTCAGACTAAAATGGCATAATGAGATCATTAAGGGACTGAAATCAGGGTTTCTACACACTTTCCATTCCAAAATTACAGATTTTTTCCATACTCAAATGTTCAGAATTCACCGTACCAATACCTACTGATTTATTTAAATAAATGATCTGAAAATCCAGCTGTAAACATGTCCTGTATGTCACACTGCGGCACATCACCATGTAATATAAAGTTCTGCCGCATCATAATTAGGGACGCACGATGTGGGAATTATTGGCCGATGCCGATATCTGTCCAGCGCATAAAGACAAGCGATTTCGCTGGTGAATGTTCCACTGTGTGATCAGAATTTCAGCACAAAATAACACCATACATGTTAAGACAGTAGGCGCAGGCCGTATCAAATCCCACCTCAGACTTTGGACACGCCTGACAGAAGCGCTGCCTTTCCCACGTACAATAAATGTGTCATCAAATATCAAGCAAATCTTAGCGGCGGCCCAAGATGGGGAGCAACCCTGGGCATGCGCCAACACACCGCAGGGCACACAAACTCACACAATCACACTCTCGCTCACACCTTACGGGGCCAATTTAGAGTCGCCCATTAACCTATATTGCATGCTTTTAAGCCGGAGCACTCGGAGGAGAGCATGCAAACTCCACACAGGAATCGAACCCAGGACCTTCTCGCTGTGAGGTGGCAGTGCTGAAATAGAATCGATCTGGATAAGCACCTCTTCATAAACGCTGTGAATGTAAATGTTATCATTCTTGAAGACACATTGAGAAAGTCTTGCCTCTCGGTGCAGGCCGTGCCAAATTCCCTAACACACAAACATGGATATGAATTACTGAAAGATTCCGGCACAGTGACCAGATGAAAAAAAAAATCAAACGCTTTCCCGTTAAAAACACAGTTGTGCTCCACTGTCAAGAACAAAGGAAGAATCTGGAAGTGTGAAATGAGGTAAAGGACAGGAAGCATTCGGCCTTAAAATGGAAAAGAATCTTTAAGGTAAACAGTTTCCTCAGAGCCAGAACACAATCCATGTAGAATTCATTCGACACATTAAAATAAAACCCTTCGGCGGCCGTGCCACGTTCACGGTCCCCAGAGTGTTGAGTCTGGGAGGTAAGTCTGTCTTGGGTTCACGTTTCGGTGTCTGCCCTTCATGTCTCTTAGCTCATGTTAGGTTTTTGCGTAGCTGTGCACTTCCCCGCTAGCTCACCTCCTACTTCCGGGTCTAGTGTCTACTACCTAGTGGTGCACGTCCCGATGAGATCGCTCCAACTTCCGGGTTTTGTGTACACTTTGTGTTCCCCTCTAACCCTAGTAGATCACGGGTGCATTAGATTGCGTGTTTAGTTTCAGTCTTTATTTCGAGCACCTGGTTCTGATTTCGTTCAGCGTTTCTATTGGTTTATTAGTTTACTAGCTCGTTTCGTTCTGTTATTTTAACCCGGTTTCTTCTTTCTTCTCCCTCATATTTGGTGTGGTGCGGTTTCTGCGTGTGAGCAGTTTGCCGTCCAGGATTTTCGTTACGGTTTCCGGCTGTTTGTGTTTTTTCTCCACGCCTCGTGCTACCCGTTGGTGACTGTTTCGCGACCCCGTCCGCCTTGGACTTTCTCGTTTGGATCCTTTTGGTTTTCCCAGCAGCTGGGACTTGGATTCTTCTGGGTTGTTCCTGAACAGAGCCTTCCGAGGGCGGGAGCTCCGGATTTATCACAGCGGGAGAACAAGACCTTTTTTTTGTTCACTTTTTGGTTGTTCCAGTCCTGAGTGTTTTTTGAGTGACTATTTTTGAGTTCTGCCTTTTGTTATTAAAACAACCTGTTATTCCGCCACTGCGTCGTTTCTGACCACACAACACCCACATGACAAAACCTGCAAAAATAAATGTCTTTTCCCATATTTACTTCCAAATCCAAAATGAGTAAATGAATAAGGAGTCGTTTTCCGATTTCCTTTTTTATGCTCAAATGGAGCAACGTCCATTTCCCTAATTTGGACGATCTCCCTGCAGCATCTTGAAAGTGAAAAGTGAATATAAGTGAGTGATCATTTGTCATTGTGAACACAGCACAGCACACAGTGCATCACAACCAAATGTGACCTCTGTATTTGACCCATCCATGAAGGAGCAGTGGGCAGCTGACATGGGCAACAACACTTGGGGACGGTACCTTACTCATGAGTACCTCAGTGGTACCTTTAGTGTTCCGGGTGATTAGTACTCAGGTGATGCAGATCTAAATATGGTCTGGAACAACAGAGTGGAGTCAGTATGTGTGTCTGCACCAAGTCCTGGTCTGGATCTGAGCAGGGATTGGTTTTTGGTTTTAAGGTGGAAAAGGAAACAATACACATATTCACCACGCAGGCAACGTGCATATTTGATACTTATACTCACAAAACGCTGACACAAATAACCAAACTAGCACGTGGAATATTTCGAGATGTAAAATTAAGTGGTAAGTTCATCGCTCTCATCAAAGCTAGCACTCAGAGCTGCAAACGCTTCGGACTACCTGAGCATGAAATAGAGCTGTGCGAGTGCAGACCAAGGCAGTGCTGTCTGGCCTCTTAATTACCTCACCACTACAGGAGAGACGATGCTGCTCACCTGTTCCGCCACTCTGCTTATGAGTCTATTACGCAAAAATCATCTCGGCGTCGTCTTGCTATGCCTCGTTTCGCTGCTCGGCAAATGTGTTTTCTCTCTTTACAAGACAACACCACATTTAGAGTCATTACTTGCTGCTGGGAGTTTAGGGGAAAAAGAAAAACAAAGCGGTAGAGAGCAAAATGTACTGAACGATGTCATCGTGTATTATTCAATTCTATTACATAAATATGACATGAGAGGCAATGTGTACCAATGGTTTTATTACAGTTAAGGGCAGTTGATAGTGAACACAGCACACAGTGTAGTGGGCAGCTGAAGCAGCGCTCGGAGACGGTACCTTGCTCATGAGTACCTCAGTGCTACCTTTACCAGTCCAAAACATGAACCAGCGACCCTCCGAACATGGGGCCAACTGTTACACTACCGACTGGTGGGTTACTTTCAAATCTGTAACTTCTGTCTGTTTCACCTTTCAGAGACATTTTGACAATACAGCCACAGATTCAGTGCTTCCATCTTGGCCAAGGTGGACTCCATTCTCCGGAAGTGTCAAATGTACGGGCATTCTTCACTCAAGTAGAGGTGTAGATAAATGGGTTTGAAAAGACTGTAGTAAAAGTATTGGCTCGACTTCTTTACTCAAGTTAAAGTGTAAAGTACAGGCTCTAAAACATACTTAAAGTGTAAAAGTATAAAGTTCCCTTGTGAAGGACAAAACCATCATTTTAGGGCAAAGCTGACTGGACTCCATGTCCAAGCGTTATATAGAGCGCGAGCAGAGAAAAATAAAGCCACATGATACATAAAGCTGCATCATTATACATGATGATCACCTCTATTCTCAACACATCATACAACAGATATTACAGAGCTGTAAACAGCGCTGTAGAAATAAACTCAACTCAACTGAAGGGAATTTGCTGGAGCTGAGCTTCTTTCTGCACCGCAATCACCACATCATTTCCCACCGAGTTGCCTCCTGCTTTTACTTTTACTCTCTCTCTCTATTGTGTCTGTTGTGTTGTGCGTCATGTGCACAGATCAATACACCAATGGGATTGTCTTTTCTGTGTGTTTACTACGTTTTTAAGTCAGCCAAGTTGTCTGGATGGAGCACATTATTGATATGGAACAGGTAAAATGCAGCAAACTGGGCTAATGAACCTCATTTAAATGAAACCAAACAAGAGTAACGAGCCTGATGTGAACATGTAAGGAGTAGAACTTACAGATTTTCATGCTAAAAATCTACATAGTAAAAGTTACAAGTTCTAAAATTCCACAAAAATTCTATTTAACTGCAGCAACCAAGTATTTGTACTTCCTCCTTCCCATCTCTGCGATCCTCCGACTCCATCTGCCAGATGCTGCGAGCACACTGTGGCGCAATAACCAATAACCACGGTGGCCAATCAGATAGGTTACACTACCAACTTCCCCTAGAAAGAACACTCAGGTAACAGAGGCTTGAAACGGTGACCGACCGGCCACGGGACCAACTCCATAGCCGTTACACTACCGACTGCTCTAGAACAGCTGTGTGTCTATCTCATAAAGACCCACAGTCCTGGAGAAACCTTATTTCACTTTACTGTGCTACTGCTGTATACAGCTGCTATGAGAGCAAAAACCACGCCACTTGACTGTCTGTGCACTGAGGAAAATCTGGACTCAGCATTTCAAATGTCCACAAAACACGCCATAAAGCCGAGCGCTACTGAAATGCCATGAACCGTGGAATAAAAAGGCCTCTGTGTCTTAGTCTGAGCGGGAGATCTCTGATGACACAACTTAAAGGTCTGACCTCTGTACTATGAAAAACCGGGACTGGCCTTTTTGACGTGACTCAGGGACGGCTCAGTTCCGAGAGGTCACTACCGGGCCATGAGTAGGGGAAGTGTGCACGGCCTTGTGATGCAGGAAAAGAGACCGCGTCGACAGCAATTAATACATGACTAGTTGTCCCTCACACAAACTGTCAACTGACTCTACTGATTATTAGTCATTGTGAACACAGCACAGCACACAAGACAAAAAAATCAGCTCTGCATTTGACCTATCAGTGAAGCAGCAGTGGGCAGATTTTGTGGCAGTGCCTGGTCAGCAGTGTTTGGGGACAATACCTTTACTCATGAGTACCTCAGTGGTACCTTTACCAGACCAGGACTTGAGCCGGCGACCTTCCAATCATGGGGTCAATAGGGGAGTTGAAATAAATCACATGATCGATGCATTGTGATGCACATGTAGACGATTCTGCATGGATGCAGTAGCAGACCAGAGTCGTTTATGTTTGGGGCAGTTGGTGGCGTAACGGTAGGGTGTTTGCCCCGTGATCAGAAGGTTTGAATCCAGGGCTGGTAAGGTTACCACTCAGGTCCTCACGAGAAAGGTACCGTCCCCAGGCACTGCTCCCCGGGCGCTTGTTAGCTGCCCGCTGCTCCTTCACGGATGGGTCAAATGCAGAGGTCACATTTGGCTGTGGTGCGTTCACAATGACAAACAATCACTCACTTTCATAATAGCACTGCTTGGTGATTTTCTGGCAGCGGCATTAACATTTTAGCGCAAAAGTTCATTCATTCATTATCCGACCGCTTAATCCACATCAGGGTTCTGGGGACTACGGGTGCATGGTGGGGACCAACCCTGGGCGAGCACAAACACACCACAGAACACACACACACACATTATGGGGTTAAATTTAGAGTCGGCAACCAACCTATACTGCATGCTTTTGCACTCGGAAAAAGGTTGGTTTCCATTAATTGGTGTGTTGGTGGCCTACTGATAGAACACTCGCCTTTGGCCCAAGAGGTTCTGGGTTCGAATCCGACCTCTGGCGTTACCAACATTGGGTCCACGAGCAAGACCCTTCACCCTAAGTTGCTCTCAGGGGAACTGTCCCTGAAATTAGGAAACATAAGTCGCTCTGGATAAGAGCGTCTGCTAAATGCTGTAAAAATATGTTAAAACTTAATTCTGGATTAATTGCCCGGCCCTACCCCTGAATATGCTGTTTTCTTCTGTACTGTAACATCTTTGAGAAAAATAAATCCCCTTTGAAGTTCCAGCTCCAAGTCCGCGGCTGTTTTAAAACTGTAGGAGTTGTGATGTGTTCCCCATCCACCATGAGCTTTGATCTGGTTCTTCAGAACTCGCTCTATCCACACCAATCACGCACACACACTCACACACACACACTCCTGCCACTGACACACAGCACACAAGATTCACACCGTCTCCGCTGCTGTTTTCCACAGAGCGGGCCTCCTGCCTCCAGGATTTTTTCCTGTGACCCGATCCATAAAACTTGTGTGCGGTGTGAGTGCAGTGTTCTGGGCTTAGATCCAGGTGTCATTATCACTATCAACAATAATTTGAGGTTTCTCATTACTTTTAAAAGATTCAATTAGGAGGTAATCAAATTGTAGGGAAAAGGCCATTTCAAGCAGCATGAAGATAAACTGTCACACAGCAATTTAGCTCACCATTCAGCCGCGTTCCTGGTCGAGTTCACGTCACACAACGCAAAGCTACGAATGTCCAGCCTTTAAACTGAGCGTGGGAGTGAGTGTCATCGTGAACACAGCACAGCACACAGCGCACCACAACCAGATGTGAGCTGTGCATTTGACCCATCTGTGAAGAAGCAGCGAGCAGCTGACGTGGACAGCACCCAGGGAGCAGTGGTTACGGTACCTTTCTCATGAGGACCTCAGTGGTACCTTTACCGGTCTGGGACTTAACCCTGTGAATCTTTTGGTCAACAATCTCAGAATCAGAATCAGAAACCTTTATTCATCCCGAAGGAAACTGCTCATGTCACAACTGCACAATTCATAAAGACACAAGGACAGAACAATAAAGAATAGTACCCAGAAAAATATAGTTAAAACTTAAATAAAAATACTCAGATAACCTTAGTACAATAAATAAATTAGAATAGACTATGTTGGCTTAAAAAGTTCTGCCTACGTGTAAAATCTGAAACTACAAAAAGCCATTCTAAGAAATAGAGTATAGGTTCTAGATGTATTAAGAGTAAAGGTATTGCACATAAAAAATATATTGCACATTATAGGAGGTATTACACAGTGTATTGAATGTATATACTATATATATATATATTGCACATGTCAATAGAAGTGATTGTAAAGTGTAGTTAAAGTTATTGTGCACATTATTGTAAGGGAGAGTGATGGAGTATGTATGATACTCCTCTTTGTAATAATCATCTGTGATAATCATCTGTGTATGATTTGCATATATTATTGAAACATTATTTGCACATACCACTGACTGTAATTTCTCTCCATTTGACTGCTGTTATTATATTTGCATATATTATTGAGCCCCTCTCATAGTTAACTTAGACACTACGAGCCAATTTCCCAGTCGTGGATTAAGACTAGTCCTATACTAGTTTTGAGATGGAATGGTAAATCTCCATTGGTACTACAACTTAGTCCAAGACTAGACTTAATCCATGAGTAAGAAACCAGCCCAATAAGGATACTGCTATTTGTGACCCTCCACGGCAAAACCAGTCGCTTGTCGCAACGGAGGTTTCCGAGAAAAACGAGTGTTTACGTTGCGTGGGGTAAAATTTTGGATTTTTTGTTTTTAGTGTTTTGAAACAGTGGAAGGTCTATACTGTACTGTTGTGAATAAATTTGGCTGAAAAACTTACCCTTTCCATCCTAAAAACGTGGCTTTCTTGAGGTGAGGAATTCAATTCCAGCAGAATGTTAAAAGTTTCTGTTTTGACCGCTCTACTTCAATATTTACGGTAAATCCACTGGTGACTAGCGTGAAGATATTTCTCCGGAATCCATCTCCGTCTCCCGAGTTCAGTTAACCTAACGCAGGTGGGCTATCCGTGTGGCTGTGAATGCAGCGTAGGCTACCGTAAATGCAAACGTAGCCGCGACCGCAGCAAGCGTCTGTGAGTGCTACGGCGATAGTCAACTTCAAAGGCAGATTTCTCAGTTTCTCACTTGGCGTGACAGGAGAAACCCGACTCCTTTGAATGTTGATATCTCAGTCATATGTCGTCCCATTTATTTAATATAGGTATCGTTTTGAAGCTTGATTTATGCCCTTTCATGAAAACATAATAACTCAATTTTGAAAATTTGCGACTAGCGAATGGTTTTGCCGTGGAGGGTCACATTTATTAATGACCAACTCTTATATTAAGCTGCTGCAGATCATATGCATATTCAATGCAAAAAGATAATCCCAGGACCAACATTGTAGTTTGTATTCTGCATGTAACAGTTTTACTGCCTCTAGTTTAGAGCTCATATATTTTATAGTCTGTGTGTGTATATATATATTTACTCTATGTGCCTTATGTGTTGGTTGTACTGTAGAACCTGGAGTCACGTTGTCTCCTCTCTCTATATACATGATATAATAGAGATGACAATGAAATTTACGTTAACTTTGCTGGTTAGTTTTTCACATTAAAACCCAAAACCTTTATCATTTATATTTTGATCAAACATGGGTGACGGTCTCTTCCAATGGTAATGACAAACCACAACAGAATTTGAGTGGGTGTTTTCCATTTTTCATTAAAGCCAGTCCCTGTGGCCTAAAATGCCTGATTTTGCAGCAGCGTTTCTAAAAATAATATGAAAGTTGCAGTGTTTTAAGACATTTTGTTGCAATAAAGTTGTGGGAGCAAGTCAAAGTTGGAAAAATATTGTGATTTTACTCTTTATAATCATAATTTAACAATTAATTAATTACCCAGATTCTGTTTCTCACGGTCACTAGCTGTTATTTTTGAAGGGAAATGTGAGACGCTTGCTGCATCTCCCAAAATGTAACAAAAAAGTGAGTTTGCTGATGTAAGGCTTAACGCTGAAAAGTTGCTGAAAAGTTGGTGAAAATTGCAAGGTCGTGCAGAACTCGTGGAGGTCGGTTGAATTTGCGTTAATAGATGCGATCGTGACATTGCCAAATCCTGAATGCTCTGTTAAGCACAAAGTGCAAAATTGACTCGTTATGCATTTTAACTTTTGGCGCTCTGGAAACAAATATGGAGAGGAGTGATTTTTGGGAGGTTTTAGGTTTTCTTTTTGTGTTAAACATATATTATTAACACCCCGTAATTCAGAGCACATAAACACAGCAGAATGTTGGTCTGCCTTCTATCATAACTCTACCTCAGCTTTTGAGTGCTGGCCGTTGTCTGACTCCACTCACTTATATAAGTCCAAAACAAGTATGACATGTTCTACTAGCTGCAGAGTGCACTTCAAAAAGGGAGACCATGAGGTGGGTTTACACAGAAAGTCGGCCTCGGGACACTACATATTTCATGACGCATGTGAACAGATCATTTACACAGGAGCTCTCTCTGTCCCCAGACGTCCGTAGTGTAAATCACAA
The DNA here is from genome assembly GCA_032718565.1 of Distichodus sexfasciatus. Lineage (NCBI taxonomy): Eukaryota > Metazoa > Chordata > Actinopteri > Characiformes > Distichodontidae > Distichodus > Distichodus sexfasciatus. Next base: position 3,528,911 of record JAVGVS010000030.1, on the reverse strand, counting down.
GTTTTATTACATTACGATGTCATATTGATCCAGCATCTGCCGATAAGTCAAAGTCTGCTACGATACAATTTCCATATTTTTGAGCATTCCTCTATCCCTTTATGTACTGGCTTCTATTATTGGAATGGTCTCAATGATCGATGTATCGTTACACCCCTACCTGCCAGCCAGCTCGGCCACGTCTTGGCATTCCGTGTGACGCCCCGCCAGTGCAATCCTGAGCTGACTGCATGCAAAACAAAAACGTCGCCCCACAAAGAGCTGGCGAAGCAACACAGCGTTTGAAAGGAGGGACAGATTTATTTCCGAAACGTCTTGCTGCGGAGCACGTCAAGGACATGCCGGAGCACGCTGACAATTTACCTAATTAGGAAGCGCACACCCTGGCATTCGTGCGAACGGTCAGCAACCTGAAGACAAACAACAAACACGAACACGTAAACATGCTGAGCGTCCGCAGAGCACTTCACCCCCCACCCGGCTTGTGGCCCCAGCCAGATTCGGGTGGTCTCTCCGGCTGACTGATGGATGAGGTCGCTGAGCTCCTTCAGCAGCAGGGAAGCCCTCGGAGCGCCTCGGCAGCCCTGTGTGTGGCCCGGAGCGCCCACATTCATCAGTGTTCCTCTTAAATCAGTTACTCGTATGGCATTCCAAATTGCTTTAAATATTTTATTAGTGCCGGGTGGCACGGTGACGAGGAGCTTCTGGATTGGATCCCTGGGTCAGCCGTGTCTGGAATTTAGTGCTGTCTCCATGTTCACGTGGATTTTCTCCAGGTGCTTCTGTTTTATCCCACTGTCCAAAAGCCGCGCTATATGACAGTTGGTTACTAAGAGTCAACTGATGATTATCGGGGCTGATGTTATGCATCATCAGTATCAATGTTTAATTTTGACCATCACTAATATTAGGTCATTACAAGGTTGCACCTCTGTGGCTCCACTGCTATCTCTTCTCTCTGTGCCGGTTGGTCTCGACTCACTGCTTCATTTAATGTCTCTGATTGGCTACATGTCACACCAGTAGTAGCCAATCAACACTGAAGCCTTGTTGTCACTCACACCACACTCACACACGAGCGCAGCGTGAAGCTCCGAGAAGGAGAAGAGGAGAGAGGAGAGTTCCAGCTGAGTCTGGTGTTGGTGAAATTCTACATTTTGACAAAGATTTTCTTGTTTGCATATCAGTTCCAAATTTTGGTTGTCGTCCCCGGTAACAAGCAATAATAACTCGCCTCAGGCTTGCTGGTTGGGGGTTTGGGCCAGTTATATGTAATTTGCTTTGTGACAGTGACTGTTGTTAAGAGTGCTATATAAATAAAATTCAATTGAATTGAATAATCGGTATCAGTATTGGCCCTGAAACACTAATATCGGTTGACACTATCGTTTTATTGGTTACACTAAATTGCCTGTAGGTAAGAGTGTGTTCCTGTGTGTGTGCCCTGTGGTGTGTTAGTGCCCACCCACAGTCGGTCCCCACTTCGTGCCCATAGTTCCAGGATAAGCTCCGGTCCCTGTGACTCCGACCAGAAGTAAGTGGCTCAGATAATGAATTAATTCATTTTAGGCAGAGGTTCTGCCCAAAAGTAGTAGCAGCGGGGCAGTTGGTACCATAACAGTATGGAAGTTGGTCCCGGTTCAACTACAGGGTCACCAGTTCAAGTCCAGCACCGGTCAAGGTACCGCTGAGATACTCATGAGCAAGGTACAGTCCCCAAGCACTGCTCCCCAGGTGCTGTCAAAAAGCTGTCCACTGCTCCTTCACAGATGGGTCAAATGCAGAGCTCACATTTGGTTGGTAGGAGAAGGGCAGGGAGCTAGAAATATTGACTTGAAAATATTGATGGAGAAATGAAGGAACGCTCTCCAGGAAAAGGTCTGTGAAGCGGTAGTGTAAGATTTCTGCAGTATCAGGCTCCCTGTGTGAGCCAACGTGTGTCGTTGAGGGCGGGTGAGTGCGGCGTGGGCAGCTGACAGACTCCCGTCGCAGACGCCCAGGCGGTCGAGTACACGGCGTGCGGCGGTGGCGAGGCGAGGGAAGCCGGGGGGACCGAGAGCTGCCTCGAATCAGGACACGCATGACGTGACGGCAGCTTTAAAATAGCTCGTTCTGCCGCGAAACATTCAATTAGACGTTTGCTCCGCAGATTTCAACCCTGCCCCCATAATCAAGTCAGTAATTACCCTATGAGCCATGGCTATAACACAAAAATGGAACAGCTGTACAAAATGCTCACAAGTTGGAAAGTGAGAAGTGGGAAAACATCTGTCTCTACATTTAACAACTGATCATCAATTAAGGGTTACAGGTATTGTAGCAACATCCGGAAAATGGAGGCAAGTTTTAAAAACAGAATTCAACGTGTACACTGTTACTACAAGCCGAAAGTTTGGGGCAACTTGTAGTGTAATATTTAGGAAGCTCACCCCATGATGGAGGGTCACCAAATCCTGGACCAGTAAAGGTACCACTGAGGTACTGAAGAGCAAGGTACCTGTTCCCCAGCACTGCCAAAAAGATGCCCACTGCTCCAATGCAGAATTCTTCCTTATGATACAGAATGTTCCACATGAGAGTCGCGTCACAATAACGTGGTGGACATCCGCTGGAATAATCACTGAAAATATCGAGTAAATGTCTGTATTGTGAGTAGAACGCTGGTTGTTGTTGTTTATCAGCTATAACTGAGTTTTGTCTGTAATAAATGTGAAGATTTGACTGAACTGGACGCTTTAGTGAATGACTCCCCGAGGGAATTGTGCGCGCTGACAAACAGCACATGTTTACATCGTGAAAAATCTCATTCATGTGTTTCTACACAACTACTTCAGTTTTAGTGACGGCAAGACACGGCACTGGTTCTCATCTCCTTCTTATTCTTCTTTTATAGCGGTCGGCGTCCAGCTTAATGCTGCTTTACTGCCACTGCGGCTTTGGTTAGCTTACTGACCACACATTAGGGAGTAGCCACTGTACGTATGTGTATAATAACGTAGACCCAACTCATCCATTATTAAAGTAGTTGCCAACTATCTTAATAATCGATGTTTTCATCCATTAATTGTTGCAGCCCTAATATAAACAAATCAAAAATACAAGGTCCAAGCAACAATCTTAGTGTCAAACTGACCAAATAAACCAAGAAAAATAAAAAACAGACTGAGAGACGGGTCAGGCTGGAAACAAATGAATAAGGGGAAAGACAGGTGACGCAGGAGTTGAAATCAGGAACAGAACCAGAACTGGAGTGTGGGGATTTGGAGCACTGCTTCCTCATGGAGCTAATGCCCAATGTCTCTGTTCTAAGTTTGGAAAAAAGCAGGGTCACTTGTGGTGAAGAGCATCCAGTACTGACTTTAGGGCCCAGAGCTGGAGAGCGGAGCTCACTGGCGGGGGGCTGTAGGCGTTCTGTCACATCAGCTGATGTGTGCTGTGTGGCATCAGCACCGCTCCGTCCCCCGCCAGTACATCACAGATTCGCTCTCAGTCATTTCTGAGATAAGAAAAAGTGAATGGGTACGTCTGCAACAACAACGGCATATCTATAAACGGAGAATCGCTACTGCTAAAAAAACCTTTACAAATGTATGGCCTGGGCGATATCATCCTCAAATCAACATCACGATTAATGGAACATTTTATAACTATAAATATGCTCAATTTTATGTACATTTGCAGCATTTAGCAGACACTCTTATCCAGAGCGACTTCCATTTCCTAATGACAGGAACGGTCTCCCAGGAGCAACGTGGGGAGGAGGGTCTTGCTCAGGGACGTGAGAATCAAACCCATAACCTCTTGTTCCAGAAGCAGGTGTTCTAACCACTAGGCCATGAACGAGTGCACACTGTAACAGAATTCTCTTTTAAGTATTAACAGAAATATAAAAATAATCAAATAAACATCATGCGCTCGCTTGGGTCAATTGGGTTGGTCCTGAATGTTGGTTTCAATGAATTTCCGATTAATTGCCTAGCCCTATGGAATGCCAGATGTTCCTGCCTCCTCCTCAGTTTTTGTCATTAGTGGGGTCCGGGCAGTGCTAGCCTGCATTACTGTAATATTCAAGATCAATTACACCTACAGGGAAGGTAATGAGCATCCAGCTTTTTTTCATTAAAGGACTAATACTGTTTAATGTGTCCTTAACTGGCAATTAAACCCCAAAGAGATCCTTCCAAATCCCAGGTGTCACAAGTCTCTCTCAGAGTCAGCTGTTCCTGTTTAAGACTCAAGAGCTACTCGCTCCCACAGCAGTCATCCAGGCTGTTAATTTGTGATAAAATCTTGGTCTCATTGTCTCTAATTGGAAAATGCACAAAATTAAAAAGAGGTCTTCCAGTAATGTGCATCCTAATAATAATTTAATGCCAAATTAATTCAATATTACTAGTTCAATCACTTTAATATTAAATAAAAGTGATTTACTACTGAGAATATAAAGATGTAATATTTTCTCAAAGACAATAACAAGTTAAATTGCAGAAAATTATTTACTATTGAGTTATAAAAATTCTAAAGATATTCTGAAAGACATTCTGTTCTACATATATTCTGGTAGAGATCATTTAATACGCAGATCTGACAGACTTTTATGGATTTTTTAAACATCTATATCACTCTCAGAAGTCAGAACCTTCTTAATTATTTGTTAGACTCCAATACCATTGAGAACATTCTCTAATCCAGCAGTGCATACAAAGCTTTTTTGCCCTCTAGAGCTGAGTACCAAACTTCAGTACCTTTGTAATACAAAAGAAATACATACTATTAAGCACTGAAACGTTAAAATCTTTCTGTGCCAACCCCAAACAGAAAATCTCACCATCCACAAGCCTGGTACTGAACTACAAATCAGCTCCTGAACTAACGGTTAATTCATTCTAACATAATGGTTTGTAATGTTATAAGCCACCACATGGATGTAAACAAGGCTTTGTGAAACACTGATGCGTTCAAAGCAACTGTGCCGGGACATTTCCATATTAATACAACCTGCAGCCGTCTCCATGGTGACATCTACTGGCCACTTGGGTGATTGCAACTTCTTGCTAATGATTGAAAAATTAGCTCTACAGTATAATCATTTAGTTTGATGTGTTTTCTATTTATATTTTCTATATTTATTTTCATATAATGATTTGTTTTCTTATTATAATCAATATTTATGCTGCTACAGTTTAAACTTGAACTTCAGTTTTTCAATTTGGAATTTTACATACCATGATTTCAATTTGGGGCTCTAATAATCAAATAATCTGTGTAATAAAGCTTATATTTTAAATTATAACTCTGGCTTCATCCTACTGTCCAAAAGCGTGTGATTTAGCTTGACTGGCGAGTCCAAATTGCCTGTGTAGCCTCACGCCCATAATTCCGAGACATGCTCCGGTCCTTGTGACCCTGATTGGGATTACAGTTCAGATTACGAATCAACAAACATTTAATTTTATTTTTACACTGTTATCAAAACAATGCCTCACTCAGCAAAAGATAAAAGAGGTTTGTTGTAATTGGTTTACACCAGTATCTGAACATTCTGAGCCACACCCACCCCTTCTGACCCCAGCCCTGTTCACCTTTGACCCCTCTCTGTCATAACCCTAGCTCATAAATAATGAATGATATTGAGTCAGCAGAGTTGGTTTTGCTCCCACAAAAGAGGAGTGATGCTCTCGCGCTCCTCGTGCGAAGCCGGCCCACCGCTGTTGCTTGGCAACCAGGTAATTCCTAGTAAGTAGCTCTCCTCAGAGAAATCCCCGCGTCCTATAATTCATCCGGAGCGCAGAGCTTCCCCCTCCACACCCACCTGATATGGCAGGCTTTATGGGCTCCTCTATGCAGCATTTAAAGCACACACGTCCTGCCTAACAGCTCTTTGGTGTTCCAACGGCGAGAAGAACAGCATCAACGAGGAAACGTGATAACGATAACGCGAGAGAGTGCGCTTCTGCGTTTGGAGGCCTCGGAGAGTCGATAACAAATCTTGCTGACGGACTCACAGCTGTCGCAAACGGCATCACAGCCGTAACGGAAAGATTACAGGATTACAATCCTTCATAAAGTAGGAAAAAGACGAGGTGTGCCTCGGAGCTTTCCATGTCTTTTAAGACAGCTTTATCAGAAGACAGAGAGAAGCTGTAGATTTGACATAAAGTTGATGCAGTATTAAAGCTTCAGGAAGAATCATTTTGGTGATGGAAAAATAGTAGCAATTTAGTGCAAATCTGTGAGTTTGTTTATTTCCCTTTTTTTGCATTTTCGTTATTTAAAAAAATAGAGCATTTCTTGATCAAAAGATTTTTAAAATGTGAAAGTTTATAGACATAATAAAATAAATAATCAAATAAAAAATAAAGTATAGCGTGATTTTATATGTGACTATGAATTCAAACCATAACCTTTGAATTTTATCATGCCAAACCTTTGTATGAATTGAGCGAGAATTTATTTATTTATGGTTTTATTCACCTGTATATTATAAATACCCACCATTAAGTAAAGATGGCACCGTACGACACATGGATCCAATAACGACTCCAACAGCTGGACTGGGCCGATCTGTAAATGTGTTCACGCTCATGTAGTTCTTCATGTGAAGTGTGACTGTGGTAAAGCTGGTTTATTGTTCAACATTCACACTAATTCCTACATATTGATATGACAATGAGCAGAACAAGCAACACAACACACTACAAGCCCAAAAGCACATCACACCATTATACTGTTTAATTTCCTCAACAACACCAGCTCTCACTCACAATCTCTGTGTTCCTGATGCTTTTAGCGCCGCAGGATTAGGGAGCGTCACTAAATTACACCACTGTGTTTAAAGAAATCATTTAAGTCACGTATTTCCTTAAGTAGAACAGAATAATCTCAGTCATGTATTCAGACATTTTTAAAGCATTAATTTCTGTTTAAAAAAGACTTGGAGGATTGTATCAGATTTGTATCGTATCGGCAGATATCCAAATTTACAATATCGGTATCGTATCGGACATAAAGCAGTTGTAGTTGATGCAGTATTAAAGCTCAATGATGGAATATAATATATACTACTCAGATATTTCTTAGTAGTAGAAATCATAGTAATTTAGCGCAAATTTGTATTTATTTATTTATTTAGCCTTTTCTGTATTTTCATCATTTAAAAAATTAATCATTTTTAACATTTTTGAGTGAAAGATTGATGTCCATAAAACAGAATAAAGGTTTTCAAAGGAAAGAATTTTATACGATTTTATCTGTGAATTCAAACCATAACCTTTACATTTTATGATCCCAAAGCTTTGAATGACTTGAGAAGGAATTTATTTACTCATATCCATTTACCTAAATAGTTTTAATTACCTGAATATTATGCAATATTAAGTCTATTTGCCTTTCTTTTGTTTCACTGTTATTTTATTGAAACATTTATTAACATCTATAATTTCACCTTTGCCAGCATAACGGCTCAAAAATGGGTCCACCTGGAGCTCTGCTTTAAACAGTAATCACTGAACCCTCATTAAGAGGTGTTAAGACAACTCAGGACTCATAAAATTGTTCTCTGATTCATCACACGGACAGCTGAAGCCCTGCAGTGTGAGGTGGATGTCGGTGGTAACACTGCAGTAACGCTGCAAAGTGTGCTGCCTTTGCAGAGAAACGCTCCTGAAAAGCTCCACGCCAACCCACTGTCCGCATTGCCATGACAACCCCTCACTACAGCTGACAAAGACCCCGCTGTTAGCTGCTTTTTCCACCGCCGTTTTTATTTTATTTATTCATCACATTTCCGCTTTCATCGTGCAGAGAGAACGCAGAGCGCGCAAGTTTGGCTCTGTTGAGTGGCAGCCAGATTTCAGCTCAAACTCGTATGAAAACGCTGACGGGAACGAGGCAGGTGCGAGAGGGACGGACAAGGGCCCAAACGGAGTCTTTTGGAGGAAATCAAAGCCCACGTGACACACACACACATACAAACAACACCAGAGTTCTCATTGTCAGCAGCATTTTGAGATCCGAAAGCAATTTTACACACAAGTCCCAACAAAGACCACCCTGCGAATAAAGAGAACCGCACGTGCAAACTCGCGTCTCATACTGCTCAACCTGAGTTTTCATGCAAAATAATAATGCAGCTTCTTTATGGTTTGGAGGGTTAAAGCATCTCTGATGCAAACATTCCTCACCTCTCCTAAAGATGGTTATTTGTCTGAATAATATGGGAAAAAATGCAACATCAAATGAGGTTGAAAGCAAGAAAAGACATAATCTAACATATTTCAGAAGAGTTTTTATACTGCACACAGCCCCCGCTGCAGACACTGGCAGTAGTTTTTTGCGGAGCACGCCGCTGCTCTATTGATGCCAGCATGAGGAGAAACATCTTTAAAAATTTATCTCCAGCATTCACAGCCTTGACTCTGGAAGGTTCACTCTGTGCTTTCATTTATGCTGGAGTCCACTATAAAAACAGCTTTAACAGCACATCATGTGTACAAATATGTAAAAAGAAATGAAAAAGAGGAAACAGGAAACGGTTGATGAATCATTAGTTTGAGAACTAGCAACAGCCTGAGGCAGAGAAAATGACAGGCACAGGAAGCAGCGTCCAACCTCTCTGATTGAGGACTCATGCAGCCGCTCATGAAACGCAGCAAAACCTCCAAAAGATAACCTCATTAACTTCCTCATAACTAGGAATGCATGATAAGGGAATTATTGGCCGATCCCGATATCCGATATGTTCATGCTTATATCTGCCGATTCCGATACCGACACCACATATGCAACATAGAAATGAAGAGCCACTTAAAAAAATCTCTGCCAACCTCCTGTTAGAAACGTGATCCCACCAACAGGCCTTCTCGCCCTGTGAGCTAAATCTCAACACCTAAATCAGACAGGCATCAGCGCGACGTCTTAACGCTTACAGCTTTCGAGACAACAGCTGAAGCAGTGAGCAGGCCCCGTCATCTGCCCCTGCTTAAATCACGGCTGGCTCCTCTGTAGGATGTCGAAATGCAGCACGGACTTCAGCCACGGTGACCCAGAGCTGAATAAACGCCACTTTTAAAGCCTTTACCTTTTATGGAAAAGCCATCTTACATTTGCTGTAGTGGAAGGGTGGGAGAAGGGAGTGAAACCCACTTTTGAGATGGAGTTTGGAAGCAAGACACAAAAATTGCTCTCTGAACAAAGCATCCAGTGCAAGCTGACTGTTGTTGGTGCCTCAAAAGGTCTTGTTTTCCTTTGTGCTTGTGAAATGTGCAATATTCTTTTACACCACACAGTCTTCTGTGCCTGCTTCTTGTTGTAAAGATTCACATTCGTTTGCTAGAAGAATCTCGTTGGTTTTCCCATCTTTTCACATGGCAGGAGGACAGGGCTGGACGAATGATTGAACATTAATCGAAATCGACATTCAGAATTTCTAACTGACGTAATCTTGCCTAGATTAGATTAGGGATGCACGATATGGGAATTACTGGCCGATGCTGATATTACAAAATACAAATTAATGGTTCATTAATCGTAATAGAAGTTGATTCGAGGTGATATCGCCCAGCTCTAGATAGGAAATCTCTTTCCATCCTGGACTGGATTGTTAATCTTGGACTGCGCTCCCTCCAGGGAGACCTGGAGCTAACCTCTGCGGCCGTCTCCCCCTGACGCTACGCTGATTTGAGGCTGACCGGAGGGACCTGGACGGTTGCCCTTAAAATCAATGCCCGCTTAGCTTTTCGATTATGTCCTTTGCTTCTCCGGCTTTTGTTTATAACCGTCAGTTGAGAATAAATCTGTTTGGCCGGAGTCTATTTCACCACACCTTACGCCACCCAATCAATATCCACTGAGACTCACAGTAGCTGGGGAGGTCTGACATGCAAGAAATATATCAACTCCATCCGGCTAAATGACTAATACAGCAGGTCTGCAGAGCTACTGCGTACTACCGACCTCAGGAGTTTTTATAGATGACTCTGCTATAAACCTCTACACTAAAAGTGGCTTTACAGACGTATACACAATAGACACACAATCATCACATCTGATAACTGTTGTCACTCTGAAGCTAATTTACTAAAGCAGTGCATCATACATAATACATAGAAACATGTGTGTATAGATGTATAACAACAGTTTGGGATCTCTTGGAAATGTTCTTGTTGTGCTTTGGAGGTGGTAAAATAGCAGATTTGTACAGAGTGGAAGGAAAGACATCACAAGATTTTGCAACGTCATGCCATACCCTGTGGACAGCACCTGATTAGGGTCAGTTTCATCCTACAGCAGGATAATGACCCAAAACACATCTTAAATGTGTCAGCAATATTTAAAGAATAAGCGGTCAGCCAGAATCCTGACTGTAATGGAGTGACCAGCACAGTCTCTAGATCTCAACTAGGGCTGCAAAATTCCAGGAAAAGTAACGGGAATCTATGGGAATGAACTGGAAATGTTGGATAATTTAAATATACCAACATAAATATAAACATGTTTAAAAATGAGCTTCTTTTGGCTTTTCTGAGATAGAACTACATTTCCCACAGTCCCCTGGGGCACGATGCGGGTGATGTCACAATAATGCAATGACTGCATGTCCAGAACAAACACTAGAAAATATCAATAAATGGCTGTATTGTGAGTAAGACGCTGGTTATTGTTATTTATCAAGTTTTGTCTGTAATAAAAGGGAAGTTTTGACTGAACTGAACCTATAATTCCTGTGGAAAGTTTCCAATCTGGAATATTTCCAAAATTCCAGAACCTGTGGAAAGTTTCTGGAAATTTACTGGGAATTTTTCACCCCTTTGCAACCCTAATCTCAACCCTATTGAGCTGTTGTGGTAGCAGCTTGAGCGTATGGTACAGAGGAAGACTCCATCAAGCCAGGAAGCATGGGGTGAAATCTCATCAGATTACCTTGAAAAATGGACAGCTAGAATGTCTACGGTATGCCAGGTAATTGCTGCAAGAGGCGGTGTTTTTGATGAAAGCAAACTTTGAAGAACACAATCATTTCCATTAAAATCATCATTTCTGACTCTGGCGATGTCTGCATGTCCTGCTCATTTGTTATATTTCCTATTCAGGATCATTTCATGTGTGTTTCCACAGAAAACAAGAACATTTCCAAGTGATCCCACACTTTTTGACAGTTAGTGTATATACTTAATAACTTTTATGGTCTAAAATGGACTGGTCTCTAAAGCAATTCAGAGAGAAAAGCAACTGAAAAGTGCAAGCTCAAGGTTCCCCACAAAGTCACTTGACTGCCATCTACTGAAGCACATCTTAGAGGGTCTAAGGTCTAAACTCCAAATTTGGCTCTAAAACAAGGGGAAGTCATTTTTCTGAATAAAAACGGTTATCACTCTCTGTATACAGAATACCATGAAAACAGCTGCTGTCGTTTAAAACTTGCTTTGGTCCGAGTGTATGACTTCTTAAACACAAAAGTTTACAGTGCTACTCTGACATGTGCGTTTATGCCCAGAAATTGTTTTTGTGACGCATACAACAAGCTGTCCTTTGAAGCCTGTGCGAGTGGCACCAGAGCCGCTATCACACCCTCCCATCTCGAGTCATTAACATGCCAAGGAGAGGCCTGCAGGAGAGAAGCTGGATATTTGTTCAGGCCTCGTTAGTTCAATGTCATTGCTCTAAAAACGGACTGCTGGAAGCCTGAGGAGACACAGAAGCCCTACTGTAGTGAAATTAATCTTCTAACACATCTCTAATCGCTGTCTTATTGTTACAAACATGTCTTTCGAAACGGTTACAACCACGAAATCTCTTGGATGGAAGGCCTATTGCTGTGGGTAACGTCAGTAAAGTTTGTTCCACAACAGAATATTCTGTCATGCATTCATTTTTTAAAGCACTATTTCCTGTTTTCTGTTTAAAAAAGACTCAGAGACTGTGTCAGATTTGTATCGTAACAGCAGATATCCAAATTAATAATATCGGTATCGGACATTAAAAAGTGATACGTGCCATGTCTATTCCACACCCTTTGACCTTATGAGAGCTCAGTCTATAAACTCAATAACTTCGTATAGAAATAATACACATACATGAGACACATATGGCACATCATGAGATCTTAGCCAATATGCTCATCTAAGTTGTATTTTTATGTAATAACATATTCCGGAGTATTGTGACTATTCCAGACACCAACTCAACATTCTACGGCAAAACACACATATTTTTTCATTATAATAATCTATAGAATGTCCCAGCTTGCACATTTTATATACCATATTATTGTATCATACACATCTTAAAAACCTTCACTGGAAACAATTTTTTTCTTATGAAAGTAAGGCAACAAAGTAAAAAATAAAAAAAAATGTATTCATTAAACAGATTATATTAGGTTTGTCTCGGTCTTTTCACATCAAATACATACATAAACAAGTAGCTATGGGCCTTCTGATAAAAATCAATATAAGGCATGCACATCCAGCATATGTTATTACAATTATATAAGCTAATATATCAATAAAAGCTCAGAAGGATGCTCTCATAAGGTTAAGAGAGTCCTACCTTTAATATCATTAATAAATATCATTTCTGCCTAAATGTCACATAAGGTATGGGATGTTTAGGTCACTAAAAATAAAAGAGGCAGTGCACATGTGTTGCTCTGCGGTGAGCCCTGCGTGAGCTTTCAGAAGCGCGTGCCTGCTGAGATCCCGCAGCCTGCTCGCTCGCCGCACCGGGGCTCACTCTGCCAGCTCCGGCTCGCCGCGTTCCTGCCGTGAAGCGCTGCTCCTCAACGCCAGACCCTGCCCCGCCAACACCAAGCCAAATCGCTTCCTCTACTCAACACACACACACACTTCCGTCTAACCGCCGGCACGGACGGAGCGGCAGAGAGGATAGATGTGTTACATAAAGCTGACCATGACTTTTTCACCGGAAGAAAAACGAGTGTAACTTCAACGGAACTGCGCTCTTTGAAAAGGTATTTGGTTAATTTGGGTAAGACTAAAATGAAAATAAAACAAGTGCACGACCTGGATCTCATTTTTATCTCCTCATGATATTTAACTTCTACCATGATGTTCACCTGATATATTTATCTGCATGACTAATATTTTTCAAATAACTTTGCTGTAATTTTTTCTTTAGCCACACTATTGTTGTTTTTACAGCTTATATTTATTCCTTATATCCCACCTGGATGCTGTAGCAATGCAAAGTTTCCCACTTGTGGGACTAATAAAGGTTCACCTGATCTTACTTTTAGGTAATTAATTATACACTACAAAAATTAATAATTTAAGTTGCATAAAAACATTCCATACCAGACAGCTCTCTTTCTGACAGGTAAGATTGGGACTGTGCCGAGCACCTCTAAAACGACTTGACACACACTAGGCAACGTGCCTGAGCTCAACAGGCTGAACGCCGGCGTTGTGGGCCAAGAGGAAGTCTCCCCAGGGTCCACACACAACACGCAACACAACACCACCATTACACACAACACAACACAGCTCCCTCCATCTGTACACACAGACATTGCTGCACACTTTATAAAACAGTGTGTGTTATCACACAAACAATTAACTCTGGAGAAATGGTCTTCAAATTCATCCACTATATTCTAACACAAATTAATATTTCCATAAGTAAACACAGATTTATTCCTTCCAGCAACCAAATGAAACCTTTTCAAACCACCTTATCCACAAGAGATAGCCCCCTTATTTTTAATTTAAATAACATCTCCAGCCTTTCGTCAGGCATCATGCAAAAGACATACAGACATCATCAACATGTGCAAAATTCCAGCACTGCCACTGAAATGTTCGTTATGCCAACATAGATTAGTCAATGCCACTGAAAACACATCTCATGTGGATGAGCTTACAGATAAGACTCATAAAAGTGAGGATGGTACACATATGTTTCAACTGATTTAAAAACGTTCTGAATTTATATTAGTGTTAATGAAATGCTGAAAATATTTGTAAAAAAGAATATAATTACCATAATTGGTAAAATGAAAAACCCAATATGCAATTACTGCTGGAATTCCCAATACAATATTTTAATCCATGCCATGCTAAATATGCCATGTCATGCCCCTGAATTCATTATCTGTGCCAAAATGTCCTTATTCACATATCTAATCAGGCAAAATAATTTCCATGTCAAGAACCAAAATGCCATTTTCAAGTCGAGAACCATAATGGAAAAGCAATTGTGGAATATCAATGGCCTTTAACTGCTGAATAATAATGGGATGAATAACTGTTAGTGTTCAAAATTCACTGGTGTCCTTCATTGCAGACGAAAAATGGGGCGCTGTCAATATTTCTCCTCATAATGTACAACGCTATCAGCTCAACTATCAACTATCAGTGGAACATGTCAAGGCAAATTCATACTGCCCCCTTCTAATGAAATCTGAATGACTCAAGACAAAATACTACTATAAAATGTGTTGCTCCAGAAAGTGTCACACATATCAAACACAAAAATTCACTCAGCATTGCAGTTCCTGTTAGCGTTCCACATGCCATTCGCCATGCTCTCATAAGATAATGAGCAACAGCAAGTTCATTAGAGATGTGTGCATAAATCACCCGTCTAATTGCTCTCCTCAAAGCTGTCCCTCAACATGCTATGAAATCAATTCACAGAGCAATACACAACAGAATACGTTCATCATTAAAGAAAGATGCTTGTAAGACTATCAAGTTCTCCGTCGGGTGAAATATTACTTTCTTCTGAAAGAGCGAAAATTAAACTGTAAAATGGAGGAGCTTACAGGATCGTGACATTTAAGGAGGCCAGCACATCCCAGCACTCATCTAATTACTGACCCTAAGGATCCACAGACATGTTGTTTGAGTTTGCCTCCTTCTAGAGCATAAAGTGCAACTCACTTATAGGAAGATTCATCTCTGAGTTTCTGCTTTCCCCAGCACCTAATTAAGCTATATAAGGCAGTGCTCTTAATTGTGCCACTGCCAAGAGGAGGCATCTCTGGAAAATAGATGCCAAAGGGGAAAAAATACATCATTCCTTATCTGTTGAAGTCTCCTGTCAAAATACACCCACTGAGCATCACACAGGTACACAGAGTCGCTTCAAATTCCCTCATTTAGGACTTAATTGATTTGCTGAATGCTGTCAGGTCAAAACTGCTAATCCAGTCTGAGAAGGACTGCTGGCAATTGCACAAAAAAGGGAATGTATCCTCGAATTTGTCAAGCTTAGAAAGGGTCTGACCTTTAAGTGCCTAAATGTGATTGCAAAAAGGAACTGAGTTGTATACCAATTCTCATAGGGGCACGACACAGTCAAACCAAGCCTTTCTACTCGAGTTCCCACAAAAAAAGTGTCGCCTACGCAATTCTTCCTCCAGGGAGCAAACAAAAGGATATGGGTTACAAACCATCCTGAGACACCAGCTACGAGGACGAGTGGTCTGTTTGATGCAGAAGAAGACGACCGGGGCGAGGGCAGGGTAGGGGGGCTGCTCCTCCTCATCCGACACCAGGTCCGGCGTGGGGTCACGACCACCGGAGCCCTGCGCCTGGGAGCTCTGGGGGCCAGGGATCCATCTGCTGCTTTTTTCCTCCTCCTCATCCTCGATGACTTCAGCCCGGTACAAGGCTGGAATGGGAACTTTCACCTCTTCTCTCTCCAAGTAGTGAAAATGTGCTCTCCCCTCTCCATCAGTCATGATAGAGCGTCTAGCAATGATATCCTACAGAAAGGCGAAACTGAGTCAGAACTGGGGACTGACAGCAGGCAGCGTCAATATGCGCAAAAACGGCGCAGACGCGCAGTTCGCCAAGACTCAGAGGCGAGTTGATCAAACCGCGTTGAATCGCTCTTTATAGACGGAATGAGCATTTTTAGGTCAATAATTCGTCTTAAAATGGGGGAATTTAAGTCACACACACATAATCTTTTTTTTTTCTCAAGAAAAATGTAGGCGCAGAGCCGCGGCGCGGACAATAGAACCGCAGATGTAGATACGACAGAGAGACGGAGAGAGAGAGCGCTTGATGAGGAGATAACGAAATAAAAACAACTTCAAACTTCTAACTTTAGTTTTAAGAGTCGAAATTAAAAGTAAGTTACCTTATATTTAAGGAATTGGATGTTCCCATAAGCATCTCCTTTACTTTCAGTGTGCCGCAGACGAATCCGTTCTGAAGAGCCTCTGTTTCTCGACGCGCTCCATTTGCCTTTATTTTCCTCCAAAGCGCGGTTTCAGCCTCGTGTTAGTCCCAGAATTTACACTGGAAAATACGGTTAGTTGTCGAAAAATACTTCAGACGTTACTCTAGGATGAAACGCCGAGGATTCACCACACACTGTGTAAAAGACAGCTTCGGTGAGTGTGTGTGTGTGTGTGTGTCTTCTCTTCATCTGACACGCCAAACTTCTCCGGCAGCGCGAGCGCGACCACGTGATCCCCGTGAGGCGCGCGCCACGCGACGCGCGTGAGTTGTACCGAAACCCCGCTGCGTTCACCCAAAATACACCACAAACCCGGGTCAGCAGCCAGTTACAACTACTCACGTTACTGTGGTTAATTAGTTTTTACAGCAACTTTGTGCTTTGACGAGTTTCTTCGCTCATGCCATCACCTGCATAAGCAGCTGATCAGTTGCATCACCTGCTGTACCATAAACTCTTCATTTAGTATATCAAACTATCACTAGACACCTGACATAACCTGCACATTGACTATATGTTGTGTTGTCTATTGTGTATGGTATATTGTATTGTAAATTGTGTATTGAATTTTGCATTATAACATTTGTATTGAACATTTTGTATTCAGTACTGTATTCAGTATTTTGTATTGTACTGTCTTGTCTATTCTAATGTATTTTGTTTTGTATTGTGTCCATTGTTAGTGCTCATTGCTAAGTGAGTGATTATTTGTCATTGTGAGCACAGCACAGCACACAGTGCACCACAACCAAATGTGACCCCTGCATTTAAACCAATCCGTGAAGGAGCAGTGGACACTGGAGGTACACTAATGACCTGTAAACGTAGCTTGCAATAAATGTGTTTTAACACTTTTGAAACGTATCAGTTATTTCTTAGCCATTTCTCTAGTAAAACAACAATTCTACCATATATACAATTATATTTTATTATATTTTATTTAAACATGCAATGAAGTGGTATAGTCACAGGCAGGAAGATGGTGCATTATATTCCAGAGAACATTATTTGATAGGCTACGGTAGTCTATCAAATATTGCTAACCCTTAAAATTTAAATAGAGGTGATACTATATAGTGTAAAACCATGTTGTCTATATTAATACAGAGCCTTGTCTATTTGTTATCAAAAGACATTAACAAACATTATAAATCTGTGAGAGTTATAATGTTATAACAAATGGAAATGGAAGCCCATAAGGTTGCATGTTTTGACAGAGGAGCACAAATCAGTAGAGCCTGCTGTTGATTCTCACTATGGTGGCATTTTTTTTTTTTTTGAGGCATCATAAACAGAACACAGTTTATGACGTCAGAATACAGGGACCAAAGTTTATGAATGTATACACTTTGTGTTCACTATTATTTCTTGCAAAAATCCGTATTTGGAAATGTGGGACTGTAAAAAGTGTCTGGATAATATTCAGTCAGCGTTTATATATGAAACGCTTATAAATTTCATGCACTCTGTTGATGTATTTCTAATTAATAACTTGTACATATTGTCACCCTCTTAAAATAATGGCCTAAGTCATATTGAAAAGTTTTTCTAAATAAAATGGCCCAATTCACACTCATGACCATTACACTACAGTAGTAGAATCACATGATCTGTTCAACTGAGGATGTATTCGATTTTACCAGAGGTGGCAGCATCATGAACAGCTAATTTAAACAAAGAAATCATTTTTGTTAAAAAATTATACTAATACGGTGATGGTATGAAACAGCATGCCATTTTAATGGAATAAAAGTCACGCCTACTACACAGTTATGGCCTAGCAAATCAGTTGAAGCTGAGCACCAGTTTAAGCTGGCCTGTAAAAACCATTTTATCCTGATTACTTCATTCTATTTTGTACCCATACAAGCTGTGGTGTGATGTCACAGCAGCTTGGCAAGGCAGCTCTTTTCTGGAGCCTGAGCAGCTTCACCAGATCAGCAAAACCTGCAGATGATCATCATGAACCATCTTAAAATCTGTGCTGGTTTATGCTGTTTTTTCAGCAGGCGAGACGGAAATTGCAGGCATGTTGAGTGTGTGCAGTACAGAGCTCTCAGCTGTCTCCATGGCATCCACATCACTCAGCAAATGAATTTTTCCTCAGCAAAGCAGGCCGCATTCAATGAATCAATTATTCCTACAGGACACGAAATCAATACTAGTTCTCTTGACAGCATGACCTCTTAAGACCGATGGACTCCAGATGGTAACCCCATATCTGCAAAGCTTGAATGTGTATGTAAAGGTGATGAAATGTGAATCCAGTGAAATGTACTGTTAAGGTGCTGCACAAGAAATGGGTGGATGACAGTACTATGCTTTAATTCTATGCTCAGGTAATCATGTTAATTACTACAGCAAAAAGCAATGCATAAAGTGTTCATTTTAATGAATCTAGCAAAGTGTTGTATAATTCCACCAACGTCAAGGATCAGAACACTAACGGGCTGCTTGCAATAACAGTAATAATTCAGCACACTTGCATTCGCATGCAATACCATAAGCCACACTGATGTGTGCTGCATTAAAACATGCTTTTATCTCAAACCCAAACTGCTTGCTGGCAGATGAAAAGAGCAACATTTTGAAATTCTCCTTCAGGCGTACGACCTCATTTCAACATAGATATTAGCAAGAGATTTGCCTGAAACATTGAAGTCTGGTTGACTTTTCAAATGCATGTCAGACGGTTCACAGTTGTGACATGATATGAACACAATAAAATACAATGAAGCGATAAAAGTTAATGAGACTGTTCAAATTCAGTTTCATTTAAACAAAACTTGGATTTCATGCTGAAACAAATTGATGTTTTTACAAATTATTTTACTTGTAGTGTAGCATAATATAGTGTAGTTTCAAGTAATTATTTTGTTTATATTCAATTCAATTCAATTTTATTTGTATAGAGCTCCTAACAGTCATTGTCAGAGGTTTACATATAACTCAGGAACCAAGACCCATCCTCCTCTGGGCAACATGGTGCATGAACATTTAATACACAAATTAACATTAGTTCAAGATTAATCATTTATTAATCATTTTTAGAGAAGTGAAGATATAAAAATAGTCCCAAGGACGCTTTCAAATCCTGAGTTGTTGCAAGAGCTGCTTGCTAAGATCCACTCAGCAACTTTAAGATAAAATTAGTTGAATATTAATTTGGAATTTTGGTTTAAAGGATCCACATCACCATTATGCCTTTAGTAAAACTGCCTAAGGTTGGGAGTGTACTCAGTTATCATTTGGTCTGGGCTGAGGTTTAACCTGAGAGCCTGCGGACAGATTAGTAGTGCAATCTCGGCAGCACAACAGGTGTAAGCCTTTTGGAAAACACTGGAATGTTTCTGATGATGGCCGAGACTAAGGGGCTCTGAACAATTTGGTAAGTACCCAGCAGTTGTGCTGTGTTTACTGTGATTTTGCCAGTGAGAGAGATCAAGGTTTGTGCTGGCAGACAGGTGCACACAGGAAACACTATCAGCACGCCAGTCAGACGGTCATCCTGAGTTTACACTAAACGTACAGCGGCCTCGCGGTCTTCCCATAACGTGCCTGACCCAGACTGAATGTATCAGGACACATGAGAATCATCATATACATAGATTTACAGCATTGTATTCCAGTTTATCACACATTTATTCCTATTTTGTCAACATAATTTTCTCTGATTTATATTTGATCTTTCTGGGATATTGCCCTTCAAAAAGAATTGTAAATTCAGTTTTCTCATTTAAAAAGGCTTTTGTTCCTGTGGTATTTTGGTTATGTTTTGGGGGTTGATCAAAGAAAAGTAGGATCAGATAAAATACCTACTCACAGTTTTGTCCCTTAATGTTTATCAAAAACATGATGACTGAGTAGAAATCTTTAACACACACACACACACACACACGTTGTCTTGCTATCTTTGTGAAGTCCTTCCACCGACTCCCATAATGACTAGATATAAATAATACTACAGATAAACCCAATCCTAATCTGTGTGGGCCAACACAGCCATAAAAATTGTATTAACCACAGCTTTCCTTATCTTTTAGAAGACTGTGGTGTCCTCATAACCCCTAAATATTACCCCCT
This sequence comes from Distichodus sexfasciatus, assembly GCA_032718565.1. NCBI lineage: Eukaryota > Metazoa > Chordata > Actinopteri > Characiformes > Distichodontidae > Distichodus > Distichodus sexfasciatus. The sequence goes on along the minus strand of JAVGVS010000030.1, from coordinate 3,508,619 downwards.
AAAAGCACAGTGTCTGGAGAAAAGACTCATTCTTTGAGGCTCAGAAGGTTATCAAATACACTGCTGAATAGTGCATACTTTATAAACACAGGCAGGAGTCTATTGTGTGTTCTTAGAAGCAGCTGTACATTCTGAACTATAAAGCTGCATTGACCCATGCACCATCGAGACTTAATTCCTCTGGTCTGGCATGTCTTTATCCCAAAGACTGAGAGGACATCTGGACATGAAACCACGCTATGACTGTGTTGTTTGGATGTAGAAGACTAGTTTTACACTTAAAACAAAAGGAAGAGCAGATTTTCAGCGTGTCACAAGAAATGGCCTTTCATTGGTCAAGAGCAATTAAAGAACACATGCAGTTGAGTAATTTTCTTCATGAACAGAGGCACCATTTGCCAACATGCAAGGCAGACAACTGCTTGGGGGCCCCTGAGGGCTCAGTATATATATAGTGTTGTTGAACATTGGGTGGCCCCTATGAATTTTTGCCTAGGGCCCCAACAGAGTCTACAATCAACACTACTCCTGAACATGGATTGTCAGTGTCACTGGTTGAGTAAAATTTCATAGACAAGGGTTGAACTGAATGGCTGAAGAGCATCTTGAGGCAAAAGCATGTGCAGATATGAAGTATACAAGCCGCACTTTATGGTTTTCTCTTACTGGAGGATAGAGCTCTAGTGGGTTACTTCCCACACTTACAACCTAAGTGGGGACACACCAAACTGCATGCTCCATTTCCTTGACCTGCCTCACCACAACATAGAGAAAACATTTAGGGCTGGAGAATTGACATGACTCTTCTGGTAAACCTGTCAGAAATCTGTTTGGCAGTTGGTAGACATTGTGGTTGAATTCTTTGATATAAATGCAATAGGTCAGACGGGGGATTTCAAAAGGCTTTGTTTTGATCTGCTGATTGTGTTGAAAGAAATAATCCACCAGTGACAGCTGATAGATCGAACACAGCCTTCTCATTAGGAAAGATGCAATGGGCAATGTAAAAGTTCACAGTGCTGCACTCTTCATGCAAAATGGCAGAAACATTTTGAGCTGTCAGGATACCAAGATATAAAATAAAATAAAAAAAGCACTGATAATGAGCAGCCTTCACAGAATCCATAACAAGCTGAGAGAAAACGGCCTCTTGGAGGCTCGCCCAAGTGCATGGAATGATAAGTGAGGTTAGAGATTCATGTGCTAGAACCCCACTCAGTCATGTGTGAATGTAATTAAAATGGCCACTTAATCCATAACACATGAAATGTCCACTGCTCCTGCCTTCTCAAAACTGGTTTCAAATACAAATTGGTTCTTGCAAATATAAACTGATATTAGTGTGTACTGCTGTTATTTTAAGCTGTTGACACTGATGCATTGTGTATACTGGAAAATATAATCTTACTGCATAACACAGTTATCATTCTTCAAGATTATATCTTTCCACAAGATTTTATATTTGACGATTCCACTATAGATGTGGATAACAAACCACTCCCTTAAATGCCAGGCAATCGTTAGGTTACACACAACAAGAATTTGGAAGTTTTTCCCCTAAACATCTATTATTATGATTATTATTAGCGTTGGGGTGTTAGAATTAATCGCATAATATATCCATTGTGATGGAGACGTGTACGATTCTGCATTGATGCAGTGATAGACCATAAGTGATTATAACAGAGGTCTGCAGGGGCATTGCAGGTGGTCTGTGACATACAATCAACTTTCACTACTGAAGTCACTTTTTAAAATTATCCTTTTAAATAAAATTCAAATCATTTGCAGATGATTTGGGCATCTTTTATGAATAATGAATTTAATGTGAATATCTATGAAGTAACACAAAAAATACTCGTTCGCACACTCTGGGGTGCGTTTTCCAAAAGCATAGTTGTTAACGCATTGCTATCTTTGTAAGCAACACTGTCAGTTGGTAATGTACACTGTGTTAGTACCTAATGTAGTTAGCAACTATGCTTTAAGGAAGCATTTTTTTCTACATTACTTCTGCGTGCAATGTGCAAAGTAATGTAGAAAAATTGATGGCATGCATCGTGATCCATCGAGATATCGTATCGAAACGAATCATTGACCTGATAATCGTAATCAAATCGAATCATGAGTCTAGTGAAGGTTCACACCTCTACTGCAGCAAGTAGAACACACTACTTATGGCTTTGAGGTTCTGTTTGTGTCATGCATTTTATTCTCTACTCTCATGTTCCCATGCACCGCTATAAACCTCATCTGCTACAGCCACTTTACTCATCACTCCAACAGTGACACTGCATCACAGTAGTGATGTCTAGACAAAAACACTCTCACCAGTTGACTGGAGACGTAATACACATACCCTAGAATATAATAAATTATACAATCAATTTGTTGCTTTAAGTAGATCACAGTGGGGAAGCTAATTCAAAGCACGGAAATTATTTTGCTGTAAGCTAACTAGTAGTTAATATCCATTCTTCTTTTTGCTCTAAGCTCTGATGGGGCAGAGGGTAAATATTTCACAGCAGAGGCATTTTTACACACCTCATAAGGCATATTTGCAATTTTTGGCAGTGGGAAAACAACGACGAATCTCTCCTCAGGGTGGCTGAGAAGGTTTTTCAAAATGATAAGGAGTCTAGGATTATACAGGTGTATTATACAGCAGCTATCTCTACCTCATACGACAAGAGAGTGTCAAAGCAGGCCTGGGATCAATCAGCACGACATGGGGTGCTTAAAGGTGCTGCTGCGTACGTTCCGTATCACTGCTGCCCACTGCTGATGCGGTCGCAAAGGCAGAGGTGAATGGTCACGCACAATTCATGCCTGTCAAACGTCAGGCATGAGGTGAGTGGAGAGTTTCGCGTGTCCTGGTTTTTTCCTTGATTTACCCAATGTCTCATTTTAAACCAATGTGCTTGGAACAGCATCACCAGAAAAGATACTCAGCACATCACCACGTGCTGAGTATCTTTTCTGGTGATGCTGTTCCAAGCCTCTACTGCAGACACCTTCACTGACTGGTCTCACGATTCAATGTCAATGATTCAATTTGATGTGATATCGTGATGTATTACGATGCATCCCATTAATTTTGCAGCATTACTTCACATAGCATGCAGATCGGGCAGTCATGGGGTCATTGTTAATTATATTGTTATCTATAAAGATGCCCAAATCATCTGGACTAATTTTTAAAAAGGAATTTCAGTGATGTCAGAGACCACCTGCAATGCTGCCATGGACCACCTGGGGTCTGTGAACCACAGACTGAACACCCCCGATATAACTGATTATGGTCTGCCAGCGCATCAATGCGAAATCGCCCATGTTTGCATTGCCATGCATTGATTATTTGATTAATTTCCACACCCTACCTTCAACTCCTGCTTGTTCTGGGGGCTTATAGCTTTGAGTGAGTGATGATTATTTGTCATCGTGAACACACCACAGCACAGCACACAGTGCACCACAACAAAATGTGACCTCTGCATTTGACCCATCCGTTAAGGAGCAGTGGGCAGCTAACAGGTGCCCAGGGAGCACTGCTTAGGGACGGTACCTTGCTCATGAGTACCTCAGTGGTAACTTTACCGGCCCTGGATTCGAACCTGCGACCTTCTGATTACAGGGCAAACACCGTACTATTATGCCACCAACTGCCCCTAAAAGAGAAAGTCTGATTTAAAACAGGTGACTGACTCAGCAATTAAATAACATTTTAGCTGTGAAAAAGTCCCGTGTTGCCTGAGCGGTATGTTTGGGATCATTGCCTCATTGCAGGGTGAAGCCCCCCCCCAGTGAGTTTGGAGGAATTGACTAGATGTATGTAATAACTTCAAAATCTGGAATATGTATTTTAAATATGTCTGAATAGTTCGATGTAAAATTTTACACAGTATTGCAATGGAGTATCTGGAGCATTATGGAGAGTTTGCACCAAAGTAGTGTGCGCAAAAAGTCGAATGCAGGCATGTATGACGGGTTCCTAAAGAAAGGGACTTAATCCCAGTTTCCCGGATTGTCATGTAGGATTGTGGCAGATCAAGATGGAGGTTGGTGCGTTGGCGTGACCATGGGCTGTGTCTCCCTGGAGATTAAATGTCCTTAATGTAAACTTCTATTTCAGCTGGTAGTGTCAAAATCCCAGGCATACAGAGCTGTGCTCAACACTGTGTCTACACTTGAATTTGACTGTAAATTTATCATTTCATGCATATGACCTCGAAGGAGTACAGAATGTCTGTTTCTCACAAAAAAACCCAGCATTCTAAAGTCCATAAGGACACAACGAGATGGACTGTGAACCAAGAGACGAAATACCGTTACTGGCAGATAAATAGAAAATGAGCTACAATTTGTTGGAAAAAAGGTTAGATTAAAATTCACTGAAATAATTTTTCTTTGAATGAAATAATAATAATAAACTTTTTATATAAATGAAATGTGTGTATTAAAGTATTTCACTACAATAGGACAATAGGATATCAGTAAACTATATCAGTATCAATATGGCAATAATGAATGCATATACACTTAAACAAGTCAGAAGATTAATTAAATCACCATCACAGATACTCTTTCAGCTACTGCTTCTCTGGACAGATAGACAACGGTGTTGCTGGCATTGATTGACAAATTGCAAGATTCATAAAAGTAGGGTGGCATGGTGATGCGGTGGTTAGTATTGCCGACTCACAGCAAGAAGGTTCTGGGTTCGATCCCCGGGTCGGTCGTGTGGTCTTTCTGTGTGGAGTTTGTGTGCTATTTAAAATACATAGAAAATAATCCTTAAAATATATAGAATTGTCCTATTCACAGTAACTGTGCTTGAGCATATTATGGCAAAGCTTTATACGTGAAGTGCAGTGCTCCTTTTTCTTGTGATAAATGGACATAGACTTTTCCAGAGTTTGGACGCCATAAACCTGAATCGTTTGTCGCCACAGAGGTTTTTTGTAGCCTGAGAGAGAAGAGATTATGAATGTGAGTGGACTGTGAGCTGTGAGTGATACAATATACAATATAGTCAAAATTCTTCTCTTTATAACAACAACAACAACAACATCAAGCTGCTAAGGGGCATATGAATCAAGCATACCATCCTCCACAGCATATCACACTGCCCAGCCCAGATTGTTATTACACAGCAAATGGATATAATGGCGATTACTTAGCAAATCTGAGATTGTGCTGTGCAGTAATCCTTGGCTTTGAGATCTCTTTCCGGACTTGCATTATAAAACTCCAGTCATTAGACATGGATATAAAAACACACAATGGAGGTAAAGTGTAAGCTACATACAACGTAAAAAGCTTTATAGCATACACTGTCCCGCAAAGGAAGAACCAGGGATTATTCTGCATGTTAATCACTGGAAGTTAAGCTTCCTGACATCTGAAGAGTAATCTCGACCACAGTGATGGGTCTTTTTAGCCGGGGCTACTGCGAACGTTAAGATTAATGTGTCCGGAAACAGTTTTATTAAGAGAGAAACACTGAGTCCCAATATTAATCCGTAAGGTCACTAATGGTGTATAATCTTTCTGGTCAGCATTCTGCATCAACTTATGGAGAGCTTTGTCATATCATATGACCGTGCATGTTAAACGGAATGCATAAAACCCACTCGCCTGTCCGAGTACCGCACAGGCAGTAAGACCCAATCAGCATCCTCTCTCTACCTGCTGAGAGTGAGTAATGACTGTTTGGCAGGTTCCGTTTGTCTGGAGAGTGTGTGTGACAGGGACGGAGTGCGCCACCCTGCCTTTTACTGCTTTATGAGATGATTCACCACTCACTTCGTATTACGACAGAGAGAGAGAGGCAGTGACTTATGGTGCAGACCCTCAGTCCCGCAAATCACACATGCTGTTTCCAAATGCAATATGCAGAAAGACCAGAAGAGCTCCTCAGAAGAAGGGCAGGGTCTAGTGTCAGACAGATGAAATCTTCTCAATGCAGAAAAGGAAAAATATTAATAATTAATAGATTCATTTTTAACCAAGAGTGTCCCGTGATGAAGTTTGTACTAATAAAGCTAACAGATATGTACTTATTTCTTGGTTTTTTGTAACAATCCACCAGTTTAAACTATATATGTGCAAAAATAATAACATATCTGTCTAATGTGGGAATTTTGTTGAATGTTATTCTAATGCTAGGTGCTTTAAGTGTTTGTATTAATGATTATTATTTTTAATTTTATTTATTTATCTTTGAACACTGCCACTTTTAGAATACCATCATCATACTGCAGTGTTATTCATTGTTACCTGTACCATATATATATATATGTATGTGAGTGAGTGATTATTTGCCATTGTGAACACACCACAGCACAGCACAACACACAGTGCACCACCTGGGGACCAGTGTTTTCAGTACCTTGCTTGTCAGTGAGTACCTCAGTGGTACCTTTACTGGTATCGTATTTGAACCAGCGACCTTCTGATCACAAGGCAAACACCCTAACCGTTACACTACCAACTTAGGCACTTAGCATGCTAAAGGCACAAGAATTACACCATGGGATTAATACAATTATTTATTATCTTACCCCCATCTTATCTACTTATATGATCCTGATGAAATCGGCTAAGTTGCCTGCTCGAACAGCTCTACCGGACACCTAAAATTTCAGCAGCGCACCATTTGAGGAGGGGAAGCTGAAGCAGGAGAAGCTAGTGCTTAATGGGGGTAAACAAACTTGAGTGTTTGAGTGTTATTTGTTAAGGTGCTTGCCCCACTTCCTGGTTAACACCATGTCCAACACACAGACTAAACATTTCAGCAGCCTGTGGAAAGGCCTCGGCACTCTAACACGTGCTGTAATTGGGAGCTCCAGGAGCGAGTGTGATTGAGCTACGCGACACACTGGCCTCAGGTGGATTCACTCTTCTCACACACAGAAAGCATGACATGATGCAGCACTTGAGCGCAGAGAGTACATCTCCCACAGACTGATGCAACAACGCAGCAATAACAAAAATGGCATGCAGCATCTGCAGGATGATGGGAGTTTGAGTCATGAGGCGATGGTTGCATGTTGTTGGCACTGAAATAGGCATGTAGAACAGCATGCGTGAAAGCAACTATACAGTAAATATTCAACAGTGGTGCTGGTCAGGTGGTTAGAATACTCATCTTGCGATGAAGAGGTCGTGTGTTCAAATCCTCCTCTTAACTGCACTCAGGGAAACTGTCCATGTAATTAGGAGATGTTTAAGAGCGTCTGCTAAATGCTGTAAACAGTGTTAGAAAAGTAACGCAATTACAGTAATGTATGACTTTTTGTTGGAAGGCAGTAATGTAAATAACCCAACACTGACTGTAAGTAATAACATAAACAGAAGTGGTGATCAATTAGCAATTTGGTTAGTCTGTGTGTAAATTTGAACAGCTTTCTTTAACACACAAAGTAATGCCAGATTACTTGAGAGACCAATAATTCAATAATTGTCAGTCTGATAACCACTAGATTAAAAATAACTGCTGTGTGCAAGTGTTGGTTTCAGTTTGGGGTCACTGACTGAGACACCGGGCTAGTGACGGCGATCATCTGTACTTAAGGCATCTGCTCGATTGGCAAAGCCCAGCGGGCATCTGGTCCTGTGCTTGTGTGTCAGCTGTTGACTCAGTAGACTGCCCTCGTGTGCGGGACTCTTGCCCAAGCATGGTCCCCATTTGGCATGACAAGCAGACCAGGCCTGGCCAATTTGGTCCTGCCCACTGGACACTGACAACAGTTTCCAGTAAAGATACAAAGCAGAATGTAAATAAAAAGGCACTACTTGCAATTTTAGAAAAATTAATTAATTGTATATAATGTATATAATTCTGTTTCTTACATTATCACCATTTTCAGTGTTGGAGAGTAGCTTGTTACAAGTAGTGATGTTACTAACTCTTTTCATTCGCTTATCAGTAGCAAGGCTTCTTTTAAAATACTGAAACTTCAAAAGTAACTAACTTACTGTAGCTTGTACTGTTGCTAGCCATATGGCTAATAACAGCTTGATTTTAGCTTTTTATTCATAAATAGTTATGTTGAAAAGCTACCATTTAAATGCTGCCTCTACAACTCTACCCTTATCCTGTGCTTAAACCAAACCAAACTTGAGGTTAATTTGTGGTGCAGTTGTCATTGTCAGACACTAGTGGAAAACTTGCGGCAATGTTCTGGCAACAATGTCAAATCTAGGGTTAGGGCTAATACCATCCCGCTTGTGATAAATGTACATTACCAGTGATTTGCCAAAACAATTAACCAGTAATGACAAACTTGTGGTGAACTTTTGGTGACAAATTTACCAGATGCATAGTTTTCCACAAAGCTTGCTAGAAATCCACACAAGTTTGCCACAAACCTAATTTGCATGTGAAAATATGACCTTGCTGCAAATTTGCAGCAACATTGCTAAAGGTTAACAGTGACTATTTGCCAGAAGCCTAACATTTTTACAAGGGAACCCATTATCTTCTAGTTTGATATTGGTGTGTTCGAGTTTTACTTTTTTCTAGACCTGTTGGAGAGTTTTCCTTTTGGGATTCTGCTATGAAAGTCGAGTAGCAGGATGATATTTCAGGTTGTAGATTGCGTTCGTGACTAGTGGTTGATTGTAAGGGGAGTGGTTGGTGGAGCTTTATTGAGACACGCTGTTTCCCCAGCCTGTCCGAGGTTGGAGACTTCACAGACAGAGTGATGTCCGGCCGGGGCGAGGAGGATGAAAACACAAGATCCTTAACGGTGAGAAAGCACGAATGCCTTCATGTAAACAAGACATTCCTCTTGAGCCTCTGTGGGACCAGACCCTTTGTGCTGTTCACCTTTACTCAGTATGACAGCTCTTGTCCCACTGCATTGTATCGCAGAAGTGTTTTGACAGATCCTTGCAACAAACACTTACGGTATCCACCATTGGTCATCAGACTGCACAACACAAGTGTATCTGTTTACACATGTTTACACAAGCTGCGTGCAGTGTTTTAACAAAGCTACAATTATCCACGTTCACTTGTTGATGCAGGCTGTCGTAATGTGGGACACTATTTAGGGTGACCTGTTTTTAAATGTTTTCTATTACAGACTTCACCGTGACATGTCGGATTGTTGATCACTTCCTGGGTGACAGCACCTTGTGCCGGACATGGATACGGTTGGGGTAAATATTATACTGTAAGTTGTGGTAATGGCTTCCTTTTTGCTTTCATTCAGGACTAACTACATTAGTATCTCTGAGTAGAGGGTTCTTCAGGTCAACCCTGGAAGACCAAGCTCTTTTATGGTCTGTAGATCTGGGAGTCAGTTCCAAGAAGAATCGATTGCTCTGTTCCAAGTAACTCGGAATGGAGAATCTCACTCCAAAGCCTTTAAATCAACTCCATGCAGTCATTACCAGCTCTTCAAGTTACCTCACTACACACACTCAAACTTTACCAGAAATGTTCAAATTAATTGAGTCCTTTTCAATCAATTGAGAATTTATTGTGCAATTGAGTGAAGCAGGGTACCATCACTTCTTGTTTACATTAGCTCTTTCAGACGCAACAGTGGTTCACACAAAGCTTTTGAGTTGATCTCCACAACGCTTGTCACAAAGCATTCTGCAATCGACTTGTGTGTTGGTGATGCAATGGACTGAGCAAATGAAACTCTGTGTTGTCCAGGTTCAAACACTGGAGCTTGAAAAAGTAACAGTCCACAGTTAGGCCTCTGAGCACAACCCTTAACTCCAAGTCACTCCAAAGAGACCTCCCTGCCATTACATAAAAGCAGTAGTCAAACCTGATCTAGTGTCTGCTAAATATTTTATACTTAAATGCTTTAATTGGTATTCAGTGAGTATTTTTCTGATTTGGTATTGGGAGGTTGGCCCAAAAATCTCCTCATTTCCACTGAGTTTCACAGCTCTGCCAAATCCCTGCCATCCCCGTCACGTCACCGCCACCATTTTTCAAAAACCGGCCAGTCAAATATTTACATAACTCCGCCACGACTGTTTTATATCAAGTCTATTTACGCTGAATTTGGGCCAGTGAGTGTGTTCTTTCGGCAGACCGGCTAATTCTGTACCCACGAGAGACAGTGGAGCCTGTGCTGAGCATGACTATAATGTGATAGAGAGCTTAAAGAGCAGCGCGGGCTGCGGCTTGCAGTGTGAAAGGTGCAATAATACCTAGTCACGCTGCCTGAGCTACTGCCACTGTTACCACAAAGCGAGGAATGGGGGAAACCAAAGTTGCTTAGCAACCTTTGTCCTTTAAAAAAATCCTTTCACTCTGGGTGTGCATTCATTTGTCTAATACAAATATCACAATGCCATACGAGGTATTTTAATATCCTGTGGGAGTATTGTATGCTAAATCTGCCTAATTTGGTTCCTCTGTGCTGCAGGGGTTCTGAAGTGTTTAAATTGCCATTCTACCAATGTGTAATTGCTGCTGAGCTATGTACAGCTGTTCAAGTGAGTATTGCTATTAGGTGAGGACAGCTGACAGAGTGAACGAGGGATGCCGAGGAGAGGACAATAGGATGAATAAAGGGATAGTGCTATGACAACATGGCTCTGCTCTGTCTCCATCCTCCCTAATCATCAAACCAACAATCAACACATCAGCTACACGCATACAAGAGTCAAGGAAGAAATGTGCTGTTGTTGAATGCTAACCCTAACCCTAACCCTTATTAACTGGTTTCAATATTTGTGACCCTCCACGGAAAAACCAGTCGCTTGTCACAAATTTTCAAAATTGACTTATTATGTTTTCATGAAAGGGCATAAATCAAGCTTCAAAACGATACCTATATGGAATGAATGGGACGACATATGACTGAGATATCAACATTCGAAGGAGTCGGGTTTCTCCTGTCACGCCAAGTGAGAAACGGAGAAATCTGCCTTTGAAGTTGACTATCGCCGTAGCACTCACAGACGCTTGGTTCACAACAGTACAGTATAGACCTTCCACTGTTTCAAAACACTAAAAACAAAAAATCCAAAATTTTACCCCACACAACATAAACACTCGTTTTTCTCAGAAACCTCTGTTGCGACAAGCGACTGGTATAAGCGAATAGTATTAATTAATTGTGATTTAATCTGAATTGATGCAGAACCAGGCTGAGATGATTCCTGCTGAAGCACGCTTTTGGTTATTACAGCGATCTTGCCTTACTGTTTCACATATACAAATCACAATACTGCATAAATACACATGTACTAAATATGCACATATAAATGCAGAATTATTCTTAGTGCAAAGCAAACTGTCCTAGGCGCAATAGAAATGTCAGAATACATATTCAAACATCATGCATTAGACACAATGAAAATTCTAAGTGCATTAGTGGGTATTTTGGGATTCACTCACAGTGCTTGGAATGACTGTATTTTGGGTGTTGGAGTGTATATGTATATGAGAGAATGAGTGATTATTTCTCACTGTCAACACAACACAGCACAGCCACAGTGCACCACAACCGCATGTAGCCTCTGCATTTTAGCCATCCGTGAATGAGCAGTGGACAGCTAACACAGGAAGCACCCGGGGAGCAGTGCTTGGAGACGGTACCTTGCTCATTAGTACCTCAGTGGTACCTTCACTGGTCCGGAATTCAAATGGGCGACCTTCCGATCACGAGACGGACACCTTAACCGTTACACTACCAACTGCCACTGTTTGGTCTGGGGTTTATTTCCCAAAAGCATAGTATACAGGTAATGTATCGCTAACTATGTTAGCAACACTACACTAGTTGCTAATGTACACTATGTTAGCTGCGAATGTAGTTAGTGACTATGCTTTTGGGAAACGCACCCTGTATGAGTGTGTGTGTGTGTGTGTGTGTGTGTGTGTATATATATAAGAAAATGATGTGTTGATGAGGGTAATACTTGATGACTTTGAAGCCTTTTAGACAGACCCATGCTGACCACCTAGCTGTAACAAAATACAGAATCTGCCATGAAACAAAAATGTTGGCCGGGATTTTAGTCACTGTTGCTGAATATACTACATTTTTTGCTTCAATATTTATTATTAATTAATTGTGATTTAATCAGGTTTTTCCCTATCATCAGTGTGCTAGGGAACAACGTGCCAAAAGCCAAGGCCAGCCAATACACCTGCATGTCAAACCCCTTTCGGCACGCAGGTACTGCACGGTACGAGAGGCCATGATGGAAAAAGACAAGTTGCCTTGAAAGGAGTTCCTCTTCCGGAAACGGAAAAATGTCACTGACTATAAATGGCATTTTCTTGTGTGGATACACAGCGCACGTGAGGCACAAATTCCAGGATGAATAACAGCTCATGTGTTGTGATGCCTTCCAAATGATGCACTCTCCTCCTGCATACACAGTTGTGCTGCTGACTCTCTCTCTCTCTCTCTCTAAGGCTGATCAAACTCAATATGGGTCAGCCAGCCGCTTCCTCCTCACCGCCACCCCTGCAGCTCCACTAGCATGTGAGTGCAGCATTCACTTGAATGCTTAAAGCCTCTCCATGCAGTCGGAGTTTGCCATGTGAGAGCTCATCTTTTATTTAAGCATACCCAAGGATGAATATATAAATATATTTTGCCTCTCAGCCCATCATAAATGTAACCGTTTCCTTCCTCTCTCCAAATACCATAGCAACCTCTTCCCGCTTCTCCAACACCTACTACACCTGCCTTTCAGATATTTCTGTACATCCCACAATTTACACGAGTGGTTTGTGTCCTGTTTTTGTATATACAAGTAGAGGTGGAATTGCAGGATTTATTTGCAGTCTATCCGGAGGTTTGCAAGAGATTCGGGTGAAACCGAGAAGGAGGGAGAGAGATTTTGATCACAGTGAGAGGAGAGGAGCCTTGGCTTGTCAGATATGAGAAGACAGCGCGTGGGTGTGCTGTGGGTTAGAAGCTTGTGAAGCGCATGGCCCTGTTAACGTCTCCCCCTCCACTCCTTCCCCCTTTAATTTACACCACACTGGAGCGTCCACGCTCTTACAACGCAACCTCAAAGAGCAGGTGCTTTTCAAAAGACCCTAATTAGACCTCCTCCTCTTCCTCCACTCCCCCCTTCCACCATGTCAACACCACAGAAAAATGATTAATGCAGATGTAGAGGAGCTGTCATCAGCACACAGTTAACTCAGCAGACGCGGTGTCATCCACTTGCTTTTGAAATCCACAATGCCGACTTATCCCTTTATTCACCTAATCGCCTAAATGTGGTTATCATCACACGGCTCGCACTTCACCTCAAGCTCCGGGTCTGGACTGACCGGGCCGTGAGGGTTTGAGATTTGTAGGGATTTGAGCACCGCTGGTAGGTTTCCGTGTAGACAACACAGCGCTGGAGCTCAGACAAGAAGCCATCTTTTATTTATGAGGCTTCATTTGGGCGAGTTAAAACTTCCCGGCAATTCAGCAGTCGCTGTTCATGTCCACATCCATGTGTTCTTTAGTATCTAATGCAGGACGTAATGCAGTAGACTACAAAGCCACAATTGTCGTACTGAAAAGATCATATGGTGGAATCAGCCTCACTTTGCACTCTGCACCAAACAGTGACCTTATCTAATATGACAGGCACAGTTAGTGGTGGATAGAACTGGCCAAATGCTGCAGAACCAGGCTGAGAAGATTCTGGGCACATGCTGAAGCACGCTTTAGGATATTACGTCAATGGTGCCTCACTGTTTCACATACACAAGTCAAAATACTGAATAAACACAGATCCCAAATATGCACATATAAATGCATAATTATTTCTAGTGCGGTAGAAATATCAGCATACATATTCAAACCTGACGCATTAGACAATGAAAATATTTAGTGCATTAGTGGGTATTTTAGTGCTCGCTCACAGTGCTTTGCATGTTTTGGATGTGCATGCAGTGTGAGTGTTACATTTACAGCTTCTAGCACACACTCTTATCCAGAGTGACTTACGTTTCCCTAATTTCAGGGACACTCTCCCTGGAGCAACTTGGGGTTAAGGGTCTTGCGCAGGGACCCAGTAGTAGTAGTTCCAGAGGTGGGACTCGACCCTACGACCTATTGGTCCAGAGACGAGGGTCCTGACCACCACCAGCACCCTAGATTTTCTGCAATTTGTAGTTTCGTAGGAGTGTGCGTGTGGGAAGATGATATGTAGGGTCAGCTGGTATTGTAACGTTAGGGAGTTGGCCCTGTAATCGTAAGGTTGCTGGTTCAAGTCCCAGACGGGTAAAGGTATCAGTGAGGTACTCATGAGAAGGACGTTGCCCAAGCCAGCTGCTCACTGCTTCTTCACAGATACAGAGCTCATATTTGGTTGCTGTGTTCACAAACACAAATAATCACTCAAATATGTTGATGGATTTAATGTTCTATGTCTATAAAGCCTCCTAGAACAACAGTGTCCACTTCTGGTTCTGGAGGATCGGTACCAGTATCCTGGAGGATTTCCGATGGGGTCAGTTCTAGTGAGCTTCTACTTGAGGCAAGGTGTTCAGTTCAATATTCTGAACTCAAGTATGATGGAAAATCTGCAGGATACCGACCCTCCAGGACCAGCTCTAGTCTGACCAAAGTTACTGACCATCCACCTGAAGCCAAATACAAAATTTGCCGCGAACCAAAACAAAAAACTAAAATCTCTGATGAGAATGGAGTTGGAACACATAGTGGTTTGTAGACCTTTTATGCCTTACACAAGTATTCTCAGGAAAATTATGATCCTCGTAGAACCTTTCATAGGGGAAATGCATTACGCTTTAGACACACATATGGCACACAAAGGTAATCATGCTTTATTTCTGCAGTAACACACAGTTGTGCATGGTGCACTTTGTTGTTATATAGAGAGTACAGGCTTGCAAAGCAGGATGCATTAGCATCATTTTAAATTAGTTTTAAAGTCAGTATACTAAATATGTCAGAAAATGTCCTTGGGAGCTGGCATTGCGCCATGGGCTGGTGGGTTGAGCAGGATCACGCTACAATCATTTCACACAGTATCTCTCTCTCACACACACACTAACCCACCCAAAACACACTTACTCACTCTCTCCCTGGTTGAGTAACGGCGTCCCATTCTGCGGAAAGGTGATGCGGGCATGCTTGCTAAATGCCCTTTGCTTTAGATTTAAAATCCCAAATAAAAGCGCTGCAGAGTCACAGCACACAGCACTCAGCTGAGCAGCAGCACCCTCCCTCCAGACCTGAAGCACAACGCCAGGCACATTTACTGACCCTGCACTACCTCACAACTCTGGCATAGCACGATGGTGCAGCAGCAAGGATATTTAGCCAAATTAGGCCAAGGAGGCGGAGGAGGTGGATGAGGAGGAGGAGGAGGAGGAGGAGAGAGTAGTGTTGATTATTCCAGCATGCAGAATTTATAATGTTGAAGCTCCAGAGCGTGCATTTAGATTTAGGTTGATGAGAGTATGTTCCAAATGTGAATGATAATTATTCTGCATATGGAATTTACAATGCTGATGCTCCAGAGCGTGCAACCCGTCTGCTTAGATTCAAACTGATGAGAATAGCTTCCAAAAGCTTTACTTTGGCTACTTCCTTCAGTCGATGCAACGTGGTGGCTCCACCACTGCTCTTCATCTGCACCTCTCGTGGAATTTTCAGAGTGTGTTCTGTTGAATTTGGGAAGAAAAACATGACAGTTTCCTGCAACTTTTTTCTGCTTTATGTATAAAATGTCATTCACTGGGTTTCTGTAAAGATACACCGGCGCTAAAGAGATTTTATTCCAGCTTGTACTTGAGCCTGTACGGGAGGGGGAGGATGGGGGCAGTCTGATAAGTTAGTTGCTATGCAACCAGACGGCTCTGTATGAAAGCATCGCCATCCTCACTGTACTGAAATCTGGCTCTATGCAAACATACAGCAGCAGTCCCCTGGTATCAAACACTACTGATAGCATTAATAATTGAGTCCAAATGAAAAGGCACATCCCTGATCAAAATACCTACACGCCTGCTGAACCGTACATAAGAGAGCGGAAGAGATGACCTGCCAAATTGAGGGTCATCATAATTACTCACTTTTCCCCATCAGAGGGCATCAAGGAACATCAACCATCCATTAAAACCCAGCGCATTAATCACAGGCAGTTTCAAGTGTGTATTGTCACCTGTCTGTCCATGCCTGTAACACGTGCACCAGGTATGTACAGTGTAAACTAATAAAATGTGCCATCTAATACAAATTAAATGCTAAAAAGTACACTGTGCAGACTTTTTAATGTGCCATATAGGAAATGAATTTTTCTTTTGTGTAGTTCAGGGTCAAGAGGCATCTGATGAAGAGAAAGCTTTCATACCTTTTCGCTCACACCGGCGACTGTGAAGATCATGCAGCCTCCGGCTCTCTCACACACTAAAGGAAGGACACACAACTGTGAATGAAATCTTTGAAGAAGTAATGATGTGAGTCATGCAGCAGAATTCTAATCAAAACTCTTTGGCATCAACACCCGCAACACAACCCAACCTGTGCAGCCGCCCCTCACCTCAGCCGCCACCGCCGCCGCTGTTTTTCTACCTGTCCCTTTCTAAAGCACATCCGGACTTGCCGTGGCATTGACCTGTGCCACTGGCTGTCTGAAGCGGATGTCTTACGTAACCGTGACATTCCGAACGCTCTCTTGCAGCTGCTGCTCAGACTTCAGCTCAAAATCAGCAACGGGGAGAAGCTTCAGGTATTGCTGCTACTAGCTAGCCCCAGCTAGCTCAGTCAGTAGAGCACGAGACTCTCAATCTCAGGGTTGTGGGTTCGAGCCCCATACTGTGCTTTATTGATAGGGCAAAAATCAGGATCACAACTTTGCTTGTTGTATCGGTTAGGGTGTTTGCTCTGTGATCGAGAGGTTGCTGGTGTGAGACCTAGACCGGTAAAGATACCGCTGAGGTACTCATGAGTAATGTACCGTCATCTGCCTAACCATTATACTACAAACCTCCTCTAGCAGAATGATGGTAGCCTACTGGTTAGGACGTTCATCTCTGGACTGAGAGGTTGTGGGTTCAAGTCCTACCTCCAGCACTACTATCATTGCTCTCGTTGCTCTCAGGGAGAGTTCCTGAAATTAGGAAATGAAAGTCACTCTGGAAAAGAATGTTTGCTAAATACCTCAAATATAAACTGCCCTGTTGCTTCCCCAGCACTGCTCAAAATCATCATGGCATTGACCTTAATTACCATCATTTAAAGTGAGCCCTTGTTACGTCAGCTGAATATTCACTCCACCTGGTTTAACTTTGTTAAAGGAGAACTGAGCTCGTGGGAGGAGAGATGTGCATGAGATGGATGGACGTATTGACGGACGACATATTCATGGAGGAACACATGGATAAATGATGGACTGATTAATTAAGTGAGTGAGTGATTATTTGTTATTGTGAACACAACACAGCACACAGTGCACCACAACCAAATGTGACCGCTGTATTTGACCCATCTGTGAAGGAGCAGTGGACAGCTGACATGGGCCCGGGGAGTACTACTTGGGGACGGTACCTTGCTCATGAGAACCTCAGTGGTACATTTACCCGTCCTGGGATTCAAACCGGCGACCTTCTGATCATGGGGCAAACTCCCAAATCGCTACACTACCAACTGCCCTAATTGTTTGTGCACTTGACTGATTTATAACAGTGCTGCTGCCTGTGTGTCTGCAAGTTTGCCTGTTAACTAGAAGGAAAGGAGACTCTCCGGCATGGTATTTCCATTAAATTTTGGTTATGTAATTCCTCTGAGCTAATCCGAGTTGTTTCTTTGAGAACAAAACGTATTATTGGGCTCCTCTACAGAACGTGTTTTTCTTTCCCCGGCTACATTAAAATGCCATCACGCTCTTGTTTTCCTCTCCGACGGCAGAGTTCTCTCTGATTTTTTATTCATGATAAGTGCAGAAGGAACACACTCTTTTATGAATGTTCTGTGTATCTGTGTGATGCAGTGAAATCTTATGAAAACACTGCAGACTTGGTGTTACGGGGAAATTATTAAATATGTTTATGGTGTAATAGCTGCAGATTTTTCCAGAGAACTTTTATTTATTAACACGCATGCGAGGAGACGTTATGAGGGTTCTTCTGCATGAGTGCAGCACCGGGTTCATGGCCTGAAGGGTTCGGCTGCAAGTTCCCTCCAGTGTGTGCAGAGAGAATCTAAACAGAGGCCGTGTGAGAGGGTTTTCTGTGGGAGATCTCTAGCAACATGCTCAAAGGAAGGAAGGCAGATGCTGACGAGGTCTGTCATTCCCAAATACTGCGCTCCAGGATTATTAATTTCAGCTCATGAATACTGACAAACAGTGCATATGACTACGAACAAAAATACAATGGGTCAATGACATGACATGCATATTTTTGTCAGGTGGTGTGAACAGGTAAAACTAAGAAATAGTAGTTTACAGTGTACAAATGATTGATAACTATGATGTGAATAGCTATTATACTGAATGCATTCATTTGTTCTACAAATGTTTGGTTGCACCACCTGACATTTTTGGGGGGAAGTTAAAAATATTTAAAAATTGAATTTAAAAACTTTGAAACAATATTTAACTACTGAGACTTGTTTAAACACATTGTCTCAAACTTAATAATATACATGACATCCATTTAAAAAATAAATATAAAAGTATAGCCTCAATCAGCAATAGCAGGGCCCAAGCTAAAGTCGCAAAAATCAGCACAAAAGGGTCAGCACTGATCATCAGCAGTGTCTGTGTGCTAATCCTCACCTTTATGATTTAGGACGCTAGAGGTCAAAATGCATTATCCTTAGCTATAGTGTCAATTATACTGTAGATGCACACCTTCCTACCTACCCTAAAGTTTCACCCTTATGCGACTTACGGTTAAAGTTGCACAATCCATTTTGTAGGAGAAAAAAATGTAAAAAGAAGGAAAAACACACTGACAAACACATATGTGCGCATGCATCTCTCTGTCACCCACACACACTAACAAGCACAAACACACACACTCTGACAAACAGAATAAAAATGCACACTGACAAATGCAATCTCTCTCTGTTTCACACACATACACAGACAGAAAAACTGACAAACACATATATCCACATGCATGTGTGCACAATAACTCTCTCTCCCTCACACACAAAAAGAAATAACCCAGTTCTGTCTGATTCTTTTACAATTAGCTCCAAGATAAAAGTGTCACTGATTATATTCTCGATCCCGTTTTCTTTGCAGAAGCCTCCCCTTTGTTCAGAGTGTTTATCTAGCAAAGACAAGAGAGCAGCGGGATAAAACAGGTAGCCAACGTCTCCGACTCTCTTTGTCACACCGATTCCATAACTCAGATCCATAATTGCAACACATTTAATATCTGCCAATGCAGATTAAAACCAGTTTAGACTTGCTGTAAATTGATAATGCATTTGTCACATTTAAACCACAAATCGGGCGGCACGGTGGCGCAGTGGTTGGCGCTGTCGCCTCACCGCGTGACGCTCCTGGGTTTGATCCCGGGTCGGCTGTAGGGTCTTTCTGTGTTGCCGTGGGTTTCCTCCCACAGTCCAAAAAGCAAGCAATATAGATTAATTGGCGACTCTAAATTGGCCCCGTAAGGTGTGAGTGGGAGTGTGATTGTGTGAATGTGTGTGCGCTGTGGTGAGCTGGCGCCTGCCCAGGGTTGGTCCCCGCCTTGTGCTTGTCTGCGGCAGGTTTGTGGCAAACTTGTAGTTAACAGTGGTGTTTGCCAGAAAATGTTGCCACAAGTTTTCCATTGTCAGTCACTCATGAGAACGTGCAGCAATGTCTGGCAACAATGACAAATTATCACTAGTGACAAATGTATTTAGTATTGATTTGCCAAAACAATTGACCAGCAAACTTGTAGTGAACTTTTGGTGACCAATGTACCAGAAGTTACCAGAAGTTTCCCACAAAGTTTGCTAGAAGTACACCGCAAGTTTGCTACAAACCTAATTTGCATGTGAAAATATGATCTTGCTGACAATGCATCATTGTCAAAGGTTAACGGCAACTGTTTGCCAGAAGCAACATTTTTGGGTTTTTACTCTCTCATAACCATGCAGCAAAGTATTCCTTTTGTTCAAAAAGATAATTACCACCTGCATTTTCGAGGCCTCGAAACTAACTTTAAACCCCTGTTGCCTCTGCCAAACAGTGATGTGTAATTCGTCTTGGCATCATTGTGAAAAGGTTCTCAGGCTTGAATGACTTCTTTTTAGTTTGCTCTTCCTCTGAGCTGAGCTTTAGAAGTTATCTCAGCTTCTCACCTGGCTCTCAGCACCCTAATGAGGGAATGATCTGAAGGTTTAGAGCTATACAGCTGTCCGTCCTGAATGGATCATACAGGCATACGGTGTTGTCAGTGTAAAATCAACGAGGGAAAAACAAGCGTTGGTTCGTAGACGAGGAAAGCTTCATCTGGTAGAAGAGAATAATCTAGCGTGACCATCGCAGCTTTCTCAAAGCTCTTCTCCTTCCATCCTCTAACACTCCGGCTTCAAAGCAGACGGGCCACAGTTCCTGAAATATAGATTTTATTGCCTATGGGGTCCTGCCAACTACTTCTGATATTATGCACTTCCCGAGCACTGGCCTTGGTAAATCGAGCAGCGCATAGCGCTAAGATTTATCCTCCAGCATCTCTCAGTATTGTGAAAGTGAGTGATTATTAGTCATTGTGAACACACCACAGCACACAGTGCACCACAACCACATGTGAGCTCTGCATTTGACCCATCCGTAAGGAGTCGTGGACAGCTAGCATGAGCAGTGCCTGGGGAGCGGTGCTTGGGGACGGTACCTTGCTTAGTTTAGGTTAGTGTCGGAAGTGGGATTCGAACCCATGCCTCCATTTGGGGACAGGAAGCCCCATTTGTATATGAGATGTTTGAACCCTGAGTCTGGCGCCTTAGACCATGCTGAACACTATGCCAAAGTTAGTTAGCAGTTAGGTAATATAAAATGAAGAAGATATAGTTTTTTGTGCACATTTTCAAACTGGAAATGATGTGTTTTGAATAACTACTTGTAAAATAAATAACTATGTGTAAAATAGAACTGACTAAAATGTGATTCAAACCTCTAAAGACTAAGACAAATTCTAATGAAGCTGCCAATATTAGCCATACTTTAGCTTTACCGTGTACCATGTGTGTTCTCTTTTCACCATACAGATTCCATGGCTGATGTAAAATATCACTTTCATCCAAGTCGATATCTATAATGATGTAGCAGCAAATGATTTTAAGAGCTTTTAACTCTGCTAATAAGCAGTACTCACTCTACATGTTGTTTGTGTTGTAAGTTGAGGTGAGCCAGTGAAACACAGCTGGCATATTATTAATGGAATTTTGACTCCATTTCCTATGACTTGAGCCATGGCAGGAAACGTCATTGCTAATGAAACTAAATGGCATCTGAGACCACAGTGTGTCCTCAGATTGCACCATTACTCAGAGAGAGCTAGTGATCAGCAAACCAGCAAATTGCCCCAAATCGAATAAGTCCAGTAGTGCCGGGCTTTATACAGGCCATAAATGGCTTTAATGAAACCGACGGTGCGAGTGAGAATTCCTGCACGCTTCCCTCGAGTCCGCCGCCATCACCTCCACTCTGGACCATCAGACCGTCTCTGCAATCGCTCCACATCACTTACAGTAATGTCTGATACACCCCCACTTACATGCACTCTTTTTGGTTTGAAAAATCATGTCTTTTATTATTTAGTGAATTGAAAAACAAGACCCTAAAAGCATCAAGAGGAAGGCCATTTAGCCGGCATACATAATTAAGAAGTGGTCGAACTTGTATGTCCATGTCCCGACTGACTTGGTAATTTGATGTGGGCAAAAAAAAAACCCACGGTGACCAGCATCTCGGTGCCTGACATGGCCATTACGCTGTAACGCGGTTCCACTCCGGCTAATGGAGAAGCAAAATTAATGATAAGCTTTTATAATAAACCACACTGTTGGCATAAATCAATGGCACATAGTACACCAAGAACACTGAGATGAAGGTTGGCCAATGCCTTTAAGTGTCTGAAGGACCAACAGTGACTTCATGTGCTTTACTGTCGACTGATTTAAATACAAAATTCCAAAGAAATGCTGTCTGGACTGCAGATGCACATCCTCTCAGTTGTGAAAGTGAAAGTGAGTGATTATATGTCATTGTGAACACACCACAGCATAGCACAGTGCACCACAACCAAATGTGACCTCTGCATTTGACCCATCCGTGAAGGAGTAGTGGGCAGCTAACAAGGGCAGTGCCTGGGCAGTGCCTCATGAGCACCTCAGTGGTACCTTTACCGGTCTGGGATTCAAACCGGCAAGACTCCGATCATGCGGCGAACACACAACTGTTACGCTACCAGCTGCCCCAGTTAAGGTCATAATGAGACGTTTTATAATAAAAATTAGTGCTAACTTATACACACTGAAGACTTGAACAAACATATCTTACATACATCTTTAGGATAAACAAAAAGCTCGAAGAACAGACTAATTGTCTTTAGTTTTAGTAGTGAACATAGCATATGAATTTAAGTGAGTGATCATTTTCATTGTGAACACTGTGCACCACAACAGTGAAGGAGCTGTGGGCAAAATGACAAAAATGACCAAAACTGATTATCTCAAGGTCACACAGTCATGACAGTCATGACTTGGGGCAGTTGGTAGTGTAATGATTAGATTAGGGTGTTGGTCCCGTGATCACAGGGTCCCTGGTTCAAGTCCTAGTCTGGTAAAGGTACCACTGAGTTACTCATAAGCAAGGTACCGTCTGCAAGCGCTGCTCCTGGAAAAGGCCAAAAAGCTGCCTGCTGTTCATACTGTGTTTACAATGACAAATTATCAATAACTTTATTATACTGTTGAACTGTTGAACAATGTCATGCTACGATTTGACAATGATTTGTAAGATGGCCACTAGGAATTCCAAGATAGATTTGAGGACATTGAGAAGATTCCAACCAAGCCCTTCACTCTCCAGCCTTGGGCACATGGCATTTCCTTGACATTTGATGCGATGTGGACAGTTGGCGAATGTTTTGGTGACAATGAGAAATGTCATTTGACGGAAATGTCAATGAGATGGATATGGCTGTTCTAATGGTGTGAAGAACTGGGCTAGTGAAGTAGGTCTTCAAACCCCGTTATAGACAGGAGCTCCTAGGCACTACACAGCTCCGATGGACACGTGTCACAAGTTCACCCCAACAGTCTTAAGAGAAAGCGAGAAAAAGAAATGAGCCTCACTTCAAAGCCACCCAAGAGGGAGGGAAGAAATGAAAAAATCACAGCCCTTAGAAAGAACTCTATCAGCTTTTATCTAATATCTAAAAAAAAGGGAATTGCAGCTTCCGCAGAGGACTTTAAAGTAGTGCAGACACGTCTAAAGCTATAAATAGCGGTGGAGAGTCAGAGAAGCTGGTCCCACAGAGAGACGATTGGCAACAGACGAGGACGAATCAAACTGGGACACTCTTAAGTCACACGATGACAGTCGGACTCGCTCCCTTGATGCTGACTACAGAGGGAAATCTCCTGACGTACGACGCTGCTACAGTGAGGAACTAATGTTCAAACCTCTTAGACTCTAAATCTGGTATTTATATCGATGTCGATTGCTCTGCAGCACACCTTCTACTTGAACCCATCTCTCTTCTTCACCTGGGTTTGAGGGATGGTGTGCAGCGTTTTTCTGGCAGTATGTTTACTTCAGCCTCTTGGCAGTGAAACTCGGCTTTGGTGCACTTTCGTCATAAACAACCCTGAAGAATCAGGAGAAATGTGGAGGTCGGAGTCTCTCTCTCTCTCTCTCTCTCTCTCCTATTCTCTCTCTCACGCTCTTACACACGGCAATAACCCGCCAGAATGGAGAAATGTAGTGGTCTGAGTCTCACTCTCTCTCTCTCTCTCTCTCTCTCTCTCTCTCGCTCTCGATCTTGCTGTCCATCTCTCAATCTCCCCTCCCTCTCCCACTCTCCCTGTCATCCCTCCCCGCTCCCTCTCCATCCCCCTCTCTCCATCCCTCTCTCTACTGTTCTCTCTTTAACCCTCTCCCATTCTCTCTCTTTCTCCCCCTCTCTCATACTCTCTCTCTCTCCTTTCTCTTCCCTCTCTATATCACCCTCTCTCACTCCATTCCTTTCCCTCTCTTTTTCTCTCTCACCCTCTCTTTCTCTCCATCCCTCTCTCTATTTTTCTCCCTCCTTCCTCCTCCCTCTCTCCATCTGTCCCCATCTCTCTCTCTCTCCTTCCTCTTCCCTCTCTCCCTCTCCATATCACCCTCTGTCACTCCATTCCTCTCCCTCTCTTCCTCTCCATCCCTCTCTCTATTTTTCTCCATCTGTCCCCGTCTCTCTCTCTCTGTCTCTCTCTGTCTGTCTCTCTCTCTCTCTCTCTCTCTCTCTCTATCTCTCCATCCTTCTCTCTCTCCATCCCTCGCTGTCTCACCATGTCTCTATCTCTCCATCCTTCTCTCTCTCCATCCCTCGCTGTCTCACCATGTCTCTATCTCTCCATCCTTCTCTCTCTCCACCTCATTGTCTCACCTTGTCTCTCATCTGTCCATCCTCTCTCTCTCCATCCCTCGCTTCTTTCACCAGTGCCCTATCTGTCCATCTCTCTCCATCCTCGCTGTCTCACCATGTTCTATCTGTCCATCCTTCTCTCTCCATCCCTCGCTGTCCCCACCATGTTCCCCCATCTCCATCCTTCTCTCTCTCTCTCCATCCCTTGCTGTCTCACCATGCCCCCATCTCCATCCTTCTCTCTCTCCATCCCCTGTCCTCACCTTGTCTCCCCATCTGTCCATCCTCTCCTCTCCATCCCTCGCTGTCTCACCACATGTCTCTATCTGTCCACATCCTTCTCTCTCTCCATCCCTCGCTGTCTCACCATGTCTCTATCTCCATCCTTCTCTCTCTCTCCATCCCTCGTTGTCTCACCATGTTCCCCATTCTCTCCATCCTTCTCTCTCTCCATCCCTCGCTGTCCTGCCCATGTCTCTATCTGTCCATCCTTCTCTCTCTCCATCCCCTGCCCCACCATGTCTCTATCTCTCCATCCTTCTCTCTCTTCCATCCCCCTGTCTCACCTTGTCTCTATCTCTCCATCCTTCTCTCTCCATCCCCGCCAGCTGTCTCACCATGTCTCTCATCTGTCCATCCTTCTCTCTCTCCATCCCTCGCTGTCTCACCCATGCTCCCCATCTCTCCATCCTTCTCTCTCATCCCCTGTCTCACCATGTTCCCCATCTGTCCATCCTTCTCTCTCTCCATCCCTCGCTGTCTCACCATGTCTCTATCTGTCCATCCTTCTCTCTCTCCATCCCTCGCTGTCTCACCTTGTCTCTATCTCTCCATCCTTCTCTCTCTCCATCCCTCGTCTCACCATGTCTCTATCTCTCCATCCTTCTCTCTCTCCATCCCTCGCTGTCTCACCATGTCTCTATCTCTCCATCCTCTCTCCATCCCCCGCTGTCCTCACCTTGTCTCCCCATCTCTCCATCCTTCTCTCTCCATCCTCGCTGTCTCACCATGTCTCTATCTCTCCATCCTCTCTCTCTCTCCATCCCTCGCTGTCTCCACCTTGCCCCTATCTGTCCATCCTTCTCTCTCTCTCCATCCCCGCTGTCCTCACCTCATGGGGTCTCTCATCTCTCCATCCTTCTCTCTCTCTCTCTCCTCTCTCTCTCTCCTTCTCTCTCTCTCTCTCCTTCTCTCTCTCTCCATCCCTCGCTGTCTCACCACATGTTCCTCATTCTCCATCTTCTCTCTCCATCCTCGCTGTCTCACCATGTTCTATCTGTCCATCCTCTCTCCATCCCTCAGCTGTCCTCACCATGTTCTCTATATCTGTCCATCCTTCTCTCTCTCCATCCCCGCCAGTCTCACCATGTCTCATCTCTCCATCCTTCTCTTCCATCCCCCGCTGTCTCACCTTGTCTCTATCTCCATCCTTCTCTCTCTCCATCCTCGCTGTCTCACCATGTCTCTATCTCTCCATCCTTCTCTCTCCATCCCTCGGGCCATCTCTCCATCTCTCTCTCTCTCTCTCCATCCTTCTCTCTCCATCCTCGCTGTCTCAATTCATGTCTCTATCTCTCCATCCTTCTCTCTCTCCCCCGCTTCTGTATTAGTTTATTGTCCACTATCACCACCTGGCGGCGAGACTCGGGTTTTTTAATTTCGCCTTCGCCTTTTCATGACGTCTGGATCCTCCCGCTAGCCGTAGTAACGCGTCCTTAGCTTCAGAGCTGTCGTTAGCAACCGAATTCCGAGTTGAGATTTGTCTTAATAGAAAAAGTACCCATTAAAATGATTGTGATTTTAATGTTTAATATTTGTATGGTGTGTCCTGAGATGACCTCCAGCAACTGTCCGTGTTTCTTCTGATGGTGAACCTGACAAATCGAAGGCGCGAAATGTAATGCAGCAGAACTCGCCAGTGTTCAGCGAGCCACGTAGCAGCAGCAGCAGCATGTTGACATTTCAGCCTCTTCTTATCTCCATAAACTCATTTCTGTTTTTGTTTGGCTGTGTAGTTCCCGGAATATGATGATTTATACTGCAAGTATTGCTTCGTGTACGGACACGACTGGGCTCCAACATCCGTGAGTGAGCTGTTACTGAGCTGATTAACACCGAGTTTTACTGTGTGTCCGTGTGTGTGTGTGTGTGTGTGTGTGTGTGTGTGTGTGTGTGTGTGTGTCTGTGTGTGTGTGTGTGTGTGTGTCTGTGTGTGTGTCTGTGTGTGTGTGTGTGTGTGTCTGTGTGTGTGTGTCTGTGTGTGTGTCTGTGTGTGTGTCTGTGTGTGTGTCTGTGTGTGTGTGTGTGTGTGTGTCTGTGTGTGTGGTGTGTGTGTGTGTGTGTCTGTGTGTGTGGTGTGTGTGTGTGTGTGTCTGTGTGTCTGTGTGTGTGTGTGTCTGTGTGTGTGCCTGTGTGTGTGTCTGTGTGTGTGTGTGTGTGTGTGTGTCTGTGTGTGTGTGTGTGTGTGTGTGTCTGTGTGTGTGTGTGTGTCTGTGTGTGTGTGTGTGTGTACGTACCCTCATAATAAGGACAGTTTTTATTCAAGCTGAACTTCTCCATTAAAAATCCTCCCATTATGGTCATATTGTTAAAGAAGTGTGTGTCCTGCAGGGTTTGGAGGAGGGAATATCCCAGATCACCTCTAAGGGACGAGATTGTTGTCGGACTCTGGTGTGGAATTTCCCGCTGGACATCACGTTTAAGAGCACAAACCCGTTCGGCTGTGAGTACAACACAACCAGAACCACAGCTATAACACACCCTCAGTTACATGTCTTCAATCTAATTAGAGCAAAATCTTAAGACCGGCAGAAAAATCAAGCCTTGAGAACAAATATTCACATTTTTCGCTGGTGGATCATAACCAGGTTGTAAGTAGGGCTTCAAAATGCAAAAAGAAGAAGCAGGAGTAAGAGATAAAAGATAGAAAGTAGGCAATTGATTGAAAACTGCATTTAAACTCAAACAGGCGTCCCTCATAATTAGCTGTACCTTGCAGGTCGAGGGACATTTGTTCAAGGGATAATTGTTGAATTAGATTTTTTTTATTAAATCAAAGCACAAAATGTTAAAGTATGGTGAGTGATATTACTGCATGTAATGAGAGTATCTAGAGCAGTGTGGTGATGATTACTGTGCTGTAGTAGGTACTGAATGCTGCTCGTGTGATTGTGTGTGACGTCCAGGGCCTCAGATCGTGGTGAGTGTGTACGGTCCAGACTCGTTTGGGAATGACGTGGTGAGAGGTTATGGAGCCGTACACATCCCCTTCACTCCAGGCAGGTGAGTAGGATTCACCGCTGCAGACGCCTGCTCACTCAGTTACAGCTTTAGTCAAAGTCAAAGTAAACTTTGTCATCTCTGCTGTAAACTGTACAAGTACACAGAGAGACGAGACGATGTGGCTCCCGTTTTAACCGTGCACAGAACAAAGAACAATGAACAAATAAGGCACATAGAATAAAATATATAAGTAGAATATAAAATATACACTTTCAAACTAGAAATAGAAAATAAATGTAAACTTTTAACCTTTAAACTAGAAGTAGAAAGAGGCAGTGTGTGTCACTGATGTTAATGATCGTTGTTGTTACAGACATACGAGGACCATCCCAATGTTTGTTCCTGAGTCCACGTCCAGACTGCAGAAGTTCACAAGGTACTAGAGACGGAGGCCTACTGACATGGTGTTGCTGATACCAAACCTTAGAACGAGAGCACGCACAGAAGACTGCATGGCCCCAAGTTGATGCGTAATTTAACTACCTGGATAGATATTAAATATTCAGTAATGTGTTAAAGGGTTTCTCTATTGAGATGCAATGATAAAAATTAGGACTGGGTTCAAAAAATTGATTCACCGATCAATATCGATTCTTGTTCGAAAAATACGATATCGATTCAAAAATTCGCGGATCGATCTTCTCCTGCGGTTATGCACTACTTCTTGTGACCGCGCAAGGAGAGCTATAAAAACATGAGACCGGCGAAACCCAAACCAAATAGAGCCATGGCTGAAGCTGCTCCGCTCAAATCACCGTCTGGCCTAATTTTATAACCAAGCAAAACTAGTATTGATTATCGAATTGAATTGAGAATTGAATCAGATCTTGATCTTGTGAATTGGAATCGAATCGTTTCAGGAAATCAGCAACGATACCCAGCCCTAATAAAAATACATAATTTCCAGTAAGCATTTTACATGATTTACAGAAATGGAGGTATTAATAGACAGGTGAAATTTCTAAGCATCTGTTAGTACCTACATTACTGTAAATGAGGTAAAATCTGCATATAGAAAATTGGCACTACTAGGTAGTTGACATTTAAATTTCTTCGCGTCAATGGTAGTTTAATTAATGCATGTCAAGAGAAATCCTTTAATACATTATTGAATCAGACTCTCCAGGATTTTGCGATGTTGCGATTGCAACTATTAACACAAATTCAGCCAATCTCTGCAAAAATATGGCTCGCAATATTCAGTATTTTTCACTGTGCTGTGTTCACAATGACACGTAATCACTTAATTCAAGTGTTTGTCATAATTTAGACTGATTGCAGTTTGTAGTATGTTATATGTACACTAAATCACGTCTGATTGTTACAGCTGGTTGATGGGCCGGCGTCCGGAGTACATCGATCCCAAAGTTGTTGCTCAGGGCGAGGGCAGGGAAGGTAGGAGGAACACACCATTCTTCCTTCTGCTCTTTCTTTCCGGGCGTACTGCTTGTACTTTACCAGCCAAATACTGCAAAAAAATCCTCAGTGTTTTCACTGCAATGCTGTGTGTGCGTTTGCGTGTGTTTACAGTAACAAGGGTGCATTCCCAAGGCTTTGTGACACTGCAGTTCAACATCATGACTAAAGACATGAAGAAGTTGGGCTACGACAGCACCAGCACCGAGCCAACAGCTGGAGCACATCTGCCCAACATACAGCAGGCCTGAGGACGCGGCCTGAGGAATATTCATGATTATTATTAAACATTCCCAGATATGCACAAATAGATTCACAACGGCTAAAACTGATATTTTTTGAACGTCTTTAATTTTGTATATTTGTAATAAATTTAATTCTTTTTCCTTTTATAGATGTCTCACACTTGAATTTGAGTGATTATTGGTCATTGTGCAAAATGCCTAATATCAGCCCCGATAATCGGCCGACCCTTATTCACAAATATCTCAGTGGTACCTTTACCAGTCTGGGATTTGAACCCGCGGCCCTACGATTGCAGGGTCAAATCCCTGACCGTTACACTACCAGCTGCCCCGACTGTCTACTCAAAAGTCTCAGTGTGAATCATAAGTCTGGTGTCGTACACAGTTGTAACTTGGCATGTTTATTAATATCATTAACAGACTCAATTCAAATGTCAGTGATACAGTTTATTTATTTTAAACCATTGCAGCTACAGGTCCTTTAATCACACGCTGCGATTTTAGATGGCATTAAAATAGCACATTTTCCCCATGTGACTTTCCTACAAAAAAACATTACACAGAAATAAGGTACAGAACAATATGTTACAATAGAACAAATGATAAATTATATTATACAGTTATAATGCCAACAGGTTGAGCACATATCCATATAAAAGCAGCCTGCTCCCAGTAACGAGACAGCTCGGTAAATATACAGACACTATACCAAATAAAATGTGTTTATGTATGTTTACAGGGTTAGTCCTCCACAATAAATGCATGAATACAGAGTAACAGAAAACGATGATACACGGACAGTAACAGAAAAACGAGAGTGGGGGAGAAACTGCTCTTAATACAGATTTTAGCATCAAAAAAATAAAGCAGAACTAGTTTGTGTTCATGCGTAACGATCACCGCCGGGTGTTTAACGTGATGCTGCTTTCTCAGGGTTTTAATCACATCTGCTACAAGCACATCCCAACGAGCCTCCCTCCGAACACCCGAGTGTGGGGGTGGATTCATGACGATGAGGCGGCGACGCTGACGACGAAAACACACCCAAGCTCTGCTACACGAAGGCCGTACTAGCACAGTATGTCCAGCAGGTGTCACCAATGAAAAGGCCAGTTCAAGAGATCACAGGTAGACATTTGGACAAAACGAAAGCAAGAACACTAATGTTTGGGCCTAAAATAAAAAAAGGCATATCTAAGTAGGTTATAAAACTACAACAGCACCTCTTTCGTAGGTCACTAGCACTGTGAGAACTACATTTGGGTGTGAAAAACTGTAGAACGATCCTGCTGAGGGTGAAAACCCAGACAAAGTTCGGTCAAACGGATTTCTTTATTTCCAAGGTTATAGCATTAGTGATGCCAAAGTTTACATCACAAAGCATGACATCAGACCTCAGGGGAATATCTACAGAAAATACAGACTGAGAAGTAGACTAGTGTATAACATCTCATGTTAAATAATGTGTATCAGTCTGCAGACATAACACCTGGCCTGAAGGATTAGAAAATTCTGATCTTTTTGAATAGATTAGACTGCAAATCCCATTCTCAAGCAAAAATTGTAACTTTTCTACACAGTGATGCTTTTATGGACGTGGACCTCCAATGTGCTTTAATTAGGGATGCACGATAATATCAGAATTATACTGGAATTAGACCCACGCTTAGATTTGCCCGATATTTAGAGTCGATATTTGATGCTGCATTTATTGTACGTGGCAAAGGTAGCGCTTGTGCCAGGCATGTCCAAAGTCTAAGGTGGGATTTTATACGGCCCACGCCTACTGTCCAAAATTTTGAGCACACGGTGGAATGTTTATGAGCAAAACCTCTTGTCTTTACACACTCAACTCTGTCTGCACATGACTAACTAAGCCGTGTTGAATGTGAGCTCTTTTCCATGTGGTAGTATGCCTCTCAGGAACTAGCTGAGGTTGTAGCTCTCTACACACTAGGTAGTGCACATGGAGTGTCATACTCACCCTATTTGACTTGGTACACTACATAGGGCGGGAAGTGACTTTTTCTTAACATGTTGTGCACTACGCTGGAAACGCTCCGCCCTCGCGCCACTCTGCTTTCACGCTCGCTTGACTTGGCGCCGTGTTGGAAATGTCAGAACTATCAGGTTAGTTTTGTGCTGTTCTGTGTGTGCCGTGGAACTTTGGCAAGCAAAACGTCTTCAACTCTGCCTTCCTCATTTATCTGTATCGGCAGAAATAAGCACGAAAAACATCGGCCGATAATTCCCCTATCGTGCATCCCTAACTTTAAGACCACCGCTCAGAAAATGAAGCTCTGTCCACCAGAACGCAAAACAGTAACAACAGTAACAAACCAAAAAGAAAGATATCAGCCTACTGAAGAGCGTCCCCTCACCGTCTTAACAAATCTACTGTAACGTTTATATGTCTCACCTCGTAATAGTAACGTGTCAATGCTTTTCATACAGTTCTGACTGTAATGGAAAGAGCTGATCGTTTACAGGTTTAATGTGTATGAACTGATGACATAATGGAGCAGCGACTGTAAAGATTTGCAACAGTAAGATGCATTGGAACTCAATCTTCCCAGTTCCCTTTGTTCCTTCTAGGACTAGTACATTTCCCACATAAATAAACCAGACAGAAAGCAGAACATACATTGCAGACACACAGTGTAGAGTAGCTGAGGACAGGCAGGCAGCTGAATATTAACCATGAGCTCCGTCCGGCAGCCACTTTAAAGGATGAGAAGCTGTGCAAACGGGTGACTTTTACTTTACACCAGTACCTAACTGTACTGCACTGAGGAAAACACATTCAAAATTTCCAAAGATTTTTTTAGAAGGTAACAAAACAGAGGCCTTGTATAAAAGTAGAGCCTTATTGTGAACGATATGGTGAACAACTGCTCATCTTGTGTCAAAACAAATAAAATCTCTCTCCACTTCAGTATGAAGTTCATCTTCCAATGCATCAGATTTGGAACTGTTGAGACGGTGCTGCTGTTCGGGAGGATTCCTCCACTGCGCGTCATGCGGATACACTTGTGCCCGGTACATAATTGTAAATGTCTTTTACAAACTGTGGATCATTGTCAGGCTAAGGACTAATGGTGAGCCAACAGTCAAAAACAAGAGAAAAATCAGAGTGTGTGCAAAATCCCTGCTTAGAACATCAAAATTATTACCATGTAAACTGATAGTGTCCTCTAAAGTGTGTCTACTTATGCGTACGGTAAATACACATAGTGTATATGCACTGCGTAGAACGTATAGGATTAAAAAGGGGTTAGCTTTAGCGCTCATACGGCTTTTTAAAAGATTAAAAATTAGAAAAGAAGGACAAAAGCAAAATCCCTAGTTATTGTTTTTTTTTAAAAGCCCTGTATATGAAAAGTAAGCAGTCAAAAGAAGTTACAAATTGGGACCCCGTCCGAATGCAAGGCTGTCTTTCTGGGGGAAAATAAAAACTACGTGAGGGAGGAAAGAAGAATCATCATCATCACGCCTAAAGACACAGTAATCAATCCCTGACAGTCCATTTGAGAGAAAAATTTAGAAAAATAAAATACCAAATCACTCTATGGTACCTACCTCTGACAGGCTGAAGACAGCATCTCCTGCCAATGTATAAAACGTGTAAACACCACCGCTACTCCAGAAAGTCTCAAAATAGCACATCGGTCTCGGGAACACAACAGACTCTATACGCTCTAGACCATAGGAAAGGAGATGGCAGGAGGGTGCAGTCAACCACAGCCTTTATTTTACTGTTCCTCACAACAGGAAGGGGTTGGTGGTGCCCCCGGCCTGTGCGGCGGCGGCGGTAGCGCCCCCGGGCTGCAGCCCCCCGCTCATCATGGGCTGGGGCATGGCCATGGGGCCGGGCATCATCTGGCCCACGGGGGCGAGCGGGACCACGCCGGCCAGGGGAACCATGCCGACGGCGGCGGCGGTCGGCGCTAGGGAGGAGAGGGGCAGGGGCTCGTCGCTCCTGGAGGCCATGCTGCCGAAGCCCTGGCCGGACAGACCCATCATGGGGCTCATTCTCATCTGGTTGAGGGTGGGCGGCTGCGGCTGGTTCACCTGGAAGGGGTTGACCTGAGCTGCAGGGGCTGGAGCTGCTCCTGAGGAGGGACAACCATCACATCAACACATTTCAGAACAGTCGAGGTTTTTTAAGAGTACAAAGAAGTACACAGAATACACATATACAAATAAACCATGAATATGAAGTCTAAACTAGAATAGAACATGAAAATGTGAAAATGTTACATGAGGTATCCGTAAAATGTGTAAATATTACAGCAGCAGTCAAGTGGAGAAAAACTACTATTACAACCCCGGAAAGTACTTTTTGCTAAGGCTGTGCAATTAATCGAATTTTAATTTCAATTTCAATTTCAGCTCCAAACAATCACAAAAATAATGTGATCGACAAAAAACAATTATAATTACAATTATTTTGCCGCATTACGCTCTGCAAGTATACTCATATTTTGTCTTGTGTTCCGAATGATACACGCACGCGCACTAATGCACCTTCCGAAGACTGCACGCACGTGTGTGTTCTGGTGGCGGTGTACAGTCTGAGCGGGTAAAGATGGCAGAAGGAGGAGAGCAGCATAAAGTCTTAAATAGCAACACAAAGTAAAGTGTTAAATAATCGTGATTTCAAGATTGACCAAATTAATCGTGATTATGTTTTTTTTCATAATCGAGCAGCCCTACTTTTTGCATTAAATGTGTAATCTGTTAAAAATAAACAGACTAAATTAGCACTAGGGTTTAAAAGCATCTTCCCCAACTCTGCCTGACGTACCTCCAGCAAGAAAGGGGTTGGAAACAGGAGCTGGCTGAGGAGGTTTGGTGATGAGAGAGTCCAGGTTGACCAGGGCAGCGTTGGGACCCAGGAAGGATTCTGGGGTTTTCCTGGTGGGACCGCTGGGCTGCATGTCAAATAAGTCAGGGCTAGTAGACTTGCTGGTCTGCAAGGGCAGTGCTGAGCTTGCTTTGCTGTCTCCTGCAAATACAACCCACGTGAATGGTGCGGGTGGAACCCATGGGTGCTGACGGGAGCATCCGATTAAAGGCGAGTGGTGTACCTGACATCAACGTGGGGCGAAGACTGTCAAATTCGGTAAAGTCTTCTCTAGAGGTACCGTTTGGTGCGGAGAAGAGATCAAACGAACCTGAAGGAATTAAACAAGCAGTCACATCAAGTTGAGTAAACAGATCTGATGAAAAAGAAGTTGAAATATTCCCCCCAAATTAAACTGTTATGATTGATTTCTGTGTAATGTGCATGTTTTATCAGCAATGTAAAGAGCAGTTTGTAAATGTGACAATACATCAATCTACATCGATGCCCTGATCAATAAGACCACAGCACTGACCAGACAGGAAAACATTGATCAGACAGGATATTGTAACATCACTTTATATTTTTATCAGGCAGTCTGATTGAGGTAAAAGAGAAGATTGTTTCCTTATTGAAATATCTGCTTGAGCTCAGGAATAAAAAATGTCGAATGATATTAGAGTTGCCGTTTGTGATTTGATATGAATGGAAGTGATAAGTCAGTATATTGACCACCAGCTCCTGAACCATATCGAATAAAACTGTATCGTAGCAGATGTTGAATCACTGGCCACTGAAAAAAAAAAATATATATATATATATATATACACACACACACATATATATATACATATATATATATATCTCTCTCTCTATTTTTTTTATATATATATATATCTATATCTATATAGATAGATATAGATATATAGATAGATAGATAGATATAGATATATATCTATCTATATAGACATCCACTATCTATCTATCTATCTATCTATCTATCTATCTATGTATGTATGTATATGTATGTATGTATGTATATACACACACACTCACACACACACACACATATATATTATTATACATATATATACATATACATATATATTACTGAGCCTGTGGCAGGTCTTAACTTGGCTTTTGCCCTAGTGATCTGTAGAGGCGGGCTGATATCGATCAATACGGTCGATGATGATAGTGATAGTTCATTCTGAAGTTGATCTCAGGAATACAAAATGTCAAATGATATGAGCTGCTTTTTGTGATTTGATATGAAAGTGCTGGTGTTAAATCAGCATATGATGTTCTTATTGTGGCAGATTTTGTGTCCATTGAATCTATATAATATCATAACTTTACATCACTAGTGAGTAATGTAATGCTAGTCATAAAGGCTTCAAGAGAGCACACGCCCAGTCTGTGTTATAAAAAGCCAGTTAAAGGCTTAAAAAGAATAATTCGACTCTCTAGACGCCAGCTCATCTCAGACGCGTGCTGATCACCTGGGCCTGAGGCTTTGTGCCGCGCTGCCGGAGCCGAGCCCCAGGGATCCCCAGCTGCAGGAGCAGGGTTCGACCCCCAGGGGTCGCCGCTCTTCATGGGCGTGATGGAGGCTGAGGCGGAGGACAGACCCCACGGATCCACCGGAGCGGTTGGCTTAGGGCAGAGCCTGAACACACAAACACAGATCCAAACTCACACACTAGAACAGGCAAACTGACATGAAAAGGCAGGACAACAAAAGCAGGCCAAGTTTAAAGGGATGGAGTGCGATCGGGAACTTCCTGACCTCCACTCCACGAGCGCCTTAATGCAATTTTCCATTACATAACAATCTACAGGATAGTCACGCCTGAGCCCATTCACATGAATCATGATGGGAGCGATAAAACATTAACCAAGATATGATTCATTCATGCCAAACTGAAAATAGCCAACCTGGATAAATCTTTTGATGGAAGAGCAATTTATACACTATAAAAACACCAGCACAGTGAAAGAGCAACAGGCTAAGGAAATTGCTGTCCATCATCAATCGTGGACATCAGGAGCCAAGAGTGATTCAAAAGCTTGAAAGTGTGGCTTAGTTCTTCCTAAGTACAGATCAGCTGCTGAGTGTGTGTGACGAGTTGAGATAATTTTCTCTCCAAGAACGCTCAGTAAATATTACATGCATAAGATGGACTTATACCTCACCTACGCCGCTAATTGGTACACATGTGACTTAAGCTGAAAAACTAAATACCCTAAAAAGGTGACTTAGGACTGCAACACAGCAAAACGTCTTTAATATCAACATGACACAGAAATATATACACACACACACACACACACTTACTTTACGGTATTCTATGTACAGTATATATTAATGATATTAGGCTTGTCATTGGTAATTGGCATTTTTATGTGCTTGTTTCTAACTGGCTGAATAGAATGACCAGAATGAGGCAAGAGACAGGAAATATGCGGCAGAAAGTCGCTTTATTTTTCTTGTTATTTAGGAGTTAGCAATGTAACTTTGAAAGCCTGACGTTAAAAATGACTTATCCGAGGTATCACTGTATAGACGCTATTGCCGTTGAGATGAACATTTTACTTCAACATAAAAGATCACCGTTGCAAGTTTCAATTATTAAGACTTGGAGGAAATGAACTCTCACTTAGGTTGGGGCATACAACACGCCACGTACTTCAACAGTGCCGTCATCGATACACGTTTACGCTTACACAGAACGATAAATATTCATCCATATTCAAGTCTACCACAGAGCAAAAACCGAGGTACCACAGAAAAGGCTGTCACTACAGTCTAGTAACCAATATAAATCAAAAAACTGAACTGTAACGTGGTTAGTTATTATACATTTCGACAAAAAGTAATGAAATAACAGTAACGTGTTACTTTGGTAAGTTATCGTGACATCTTTGATTTGTTCTTTAGAATAAACAATCCACCATGAAGTCATTTCTAGAACGGCCAAAAGCCTGTGGGCCTACTCTCCGCCATGTGGGGGATGAGCTGTGTGCTGATGCTGAGTGAGAGGGAGAATAAGAGAGCAGGGCTGGGGAAGAGGAACTGTCAGGGCAGCGAGGGCGCTCCACCTGCAAATCTGCATACTGAGCCTCTTTTGTTTAGTTCACACAGGAATGCACTACTACCAGCCGAGCTGCATTTTCTCAACTGCAGACTGCATCACCGAAAGGGGAGCACAGAGACGTGGGTGCAATGGAGAGCCACAGAAACAAGAGATAAAAGAAGAGATTAAGAGAGGGACGGAGGAGGGAAGAGAGAGAGAGAGAGAGAGAGAAGACATGGAGAGGAGCGCTCAGAGAGCCTGGGGGGAACCATCTGTCTCAACACTCTAATAAAACAGGCCAAAGGAAGACGCTGAAAGTTGGCTCGCCACGTCCTGATGTAAAACGCCGAGTTAACAGACCACTTGTCCAGGTCTTGTTGTTACAAGAAGCAGCCAAAACGTCCTGTGTGTCTGTGTGTGTGTTTTCTAGAAAGCAGGTTTGCACGTAGCTTTCCATGGGTTCAGAGGAGGCTGTTGATGCCTGCCCCCAGGATTAGCTGCTGGGGAACCAGGTCCATCAGATCCATAAGAGACGACTGTGGAGGCTGACGAGGACACGCGCAGTTAGAGCTTGAAGCAGTTATTACAGTTATTAGCATTATGACACTAAGCACTACTGCATAGTATCCAGAGGTGAAGATACTCACAGCACATTGAGCAAAAGTCGGCACAAAAAGGAGGAGAAAAACAGCATTAATACAATAAATACACAAACATTTGTTGCTCAGGTGAGCCTACATCGCCACTGAGGCATACAGGAAACTTGGACACGGCGGGACACAAGCGCACCGTGGAAATGCATTAGCTGCATTATTGATGAGATTTCAATATGAACAGAGGCCAGGAAGGCAGCACCAACCTCCTTTTTCTTTTTGGTCAATTTGGTCGAGCCGGAATCTTTACGGCTCTCCTCCAGGGCCATCTGGAGACGCAGGTCGTCTCCACGCCGCATCCTCTCTTCCTAAACGTGCATACAAACAGATGTCAGCCTGCAGCACAGATCACGGGTGATGGTGATCTACTGGTTTGGACACTCGCCCCTGGACCAAGAGGTCGTGGTTCAAATCGTATCTCTCATGAGCAAGACCCCCAACCCCAAGTCGCTCTCAGGAAGACTGTCCCTGAATTTAGTAAATGGAAGTTGCTCAGGATAAGAGGAGCAGTCAGGTGCCAGAATGTGTTAGGAGTCTTCGGCCAAGGTCGAAAAGGACCAGTATAAGGTACCACAGCAAAATTATGACTGCTACTGTCCCCACGCATCATGCTTCACGGGTGGGTCGTAATGGAGTCACATTTGGTTGTGGTGCACTGTGTGCTGTGCTAAATTCACAATGACAAAATCATCAATACATTATCTAAATTTCTTTTAATGTGCCACAAATGTAAATGTTAATTATGGGTTACTGTTGTCTTGTTCAAGAGGATGTGGGTTTAAATCCCACTCAGCACTACACAATTACCAGGTCCCTGAGCAAGACCCCCCTTAACCTCAAGTTTCTCAAGATAGACTGTTCCTGAAATTAGGAAAAGGAAGTCGCTCTGGATACAAGCGTCTGATAAATGCCATAAATGCAAATATACATTTCCAATCTTAGTCATTAAGAAATGTCAAAAACGTACAACAATGACAAGTCATTTAATCACTGCATAACTGGCCCACTCAACAACACATGACACGAATCACCGCCTTGTGAACACTGGAGTCTTAAAGCTCCCCAACCAATCACAACGCGACAGCACACTGTGAGGTCCTGCCCGGCTTAGCCTGGCCAACCACTCCCATCCCACCACAGAAGAAGGAAATGATGAACCAGAGGAGGACGATCTGGTGTTGCGGACAGGAAGTCTCCCGCCCCGGTGGGGAGCAACAGAGGACAGACGCTCATCGAAGTAACTGTGCCATTATAGCACTTAGTGTTTGATCAGCCATCTCCATGACCACGACAACTTCCTGAAAGCTCCAGGTCAGAGTGAGACTAATCCCAGCTAAACATGAATTATTGCTTCATCTTAGGGGCGAACACTTACAAGCTGGGCTACAGGCGAAGAAAAAGTCAACTGCTTGTTCTCCAAAAGAGACGGGTCTAATCAAGGGCCGTCCTGCTGAAGTCCTGAGTGTGCTGTAAACCCCAGACTATGAAACGAACTCATTATAAGTGCTTAATTAGCACGCCGAGGAGGTGAGACTGGAACATGATGCTAGGAAGCTTATTTGAATAATGAAGACCGGGGGCCGTGTTCCATCCTTGTGGCAGTTGTCTAGGTGGGCAGCACTGAAAGTCGGCATTTCGTTCA
Organism: Distichodus sexfasciatus; assembly: GCA_032718565.1. Classification (NCBI taxonomy): domain Eukaryota; kingdom Metazoa; phylum Chordata; class Actinopteri; order Characiformes; family Distichodontidae; genus Distichodus; species Distichodus sexfasciatus. The sequence continues at coordinate 3,468,911 of JAVGVS010000030.1, read as the reverse complement.
CTCATTTTGTATAGACGTTGTCATAAAGCAGGATAATGTCTACATTTCACCTGGTCCAAGGCTCTCATGAGCAAGTGTAAGTCAAGGATGGCAAGGAGAAACGAAGACTTGAATCAGAACTCTGAAGGCAGTTGGCAGGGTCACAGTTAGAGGTCCCGGACCGTTAAAGGTACCACCGAGGTACTCTTGAGCAAGGTACCGTCCCCAAGCACTTGCCCCCGGGTGCTGCTGATGTCAGCTGCCCACTGTTCCTTCACGGATGTGTCAAATGCAGAGGTCAGATTTTGTTGTGGTGTGTCCACAACGACAGTCACTCGCTGACTGCATCCTCTACCGTATTCAACTCACGCATACTTAAAATGAATGTACAATGCAGGCAATAGCAGAACACAAGACTTCAGATGATCAATTAAGGTGTTCAAGACGTCTCTGTGGGACCTTGATGTTTCTTCAGTCCAATTTATCCACTACATTTACATTTACAGCAAACACTCTTGAGCAACTTTAAATGTATTAATTACAGGGACAGTCTCGTTGGAACTCCTTGTGGTTAAGAGCCTTCCTCAGCAGCCCAAAAGTGGCTTGAATCCCCAGTTCTTATGAAACCAATATGGTAGGGAGCCCCTACCAACACCCCTACCAGTAGAAAGTTCGGAGGGCTTTTGCAAGGTCCAGGTTTGTCGTAACGTGGCGTACTGCACGACTTTTAAAATTTTGCAGAGGAAAGCGAGAACGGGACGCAGCTCCCTGAGGAGCCATATCAGAAGCACAAATTCCACTACTGCAAGCGGACCTTTCAGTTGGAGCCTATATCTGGGCTCTGCTTCTAATTTCATATGGAAATTCATCCCAGATGTCCAGGTCTGTTGACACTTTCCTGCACACCGCCAGAGGGAGTTTAGTTAGAAAAGAAGAGCCTTCCAGCTTTCAGGACTTGCTTCCTGCTCCCCGGCCCTGGCACATCTGCCCCAGTTTATCAATACTTTCATAAAGATGCAATCACGGCTCCGAGTCCCAGAGAGACATGCAGTTGAGCTGTAATTTGTACCCTAACTGAACGATATCTCAGCGCTGGCTGGGATCCATGAGAGGATCTGGGTAATCTGAAATCAGGGGCGAGGGAAGAGGCTCGCCGTTTCAAAACAGCCCCCTGGCTTTTTCTCAAAGTTGTGAACAACTACAAATCCAAATCCTCGTGGCTGCCCGGAGCTTGACGCTGCTAAATGAGTAGTAATCGACTGTAAATACAGGGCTCTGGAATAGGAGAGAAGTGGCCTTTTGATTCAGGATGTGGTACACACCCGAGGGGAATACTCTGAGCTAGAGTCCTAGAACGACGCTGCACAGACTTGCCCACTTTAGGGTCAGTGCAATTATTTCCTTCATCTAGGTAAAATAGGCTAGACACTGTAGGATGGCCTCAACCTGGAGCTTGAATGTCTTAACACGCGTGATTAATCCGGAAACTTAAAACGCCATCTGACCGATTCCTGCTTTATTCCAGACGCATTTATCATCACATCCTCAACGTTTTGGGATATACAGGCTGACCAGAGAGCAACTGGATTCTCTTTTTCAATTTCTGAAGCCCTTTCAATTTTTTTTTATCTGAAAGGCTTCGCTGAACGCGGACGACTTGTCAGAAAGCGTACCTGCTCAGCCGCCTCCCTGCTCATGGCCAGCGCCAGCTGCAGCTGTAACTCCTCCTCTCCGCTCGTCTGCGTCACACTTGCCCAGCTCCGGCCGACGCTGGGGGACGTGGGGCTAAAAAAAAAATGCAACAAAGGAAAACATGAAGAAAGGTGATAAGCGTGATATTTAGTGTAAACAGCGGCGTGTAAAGGTTATCTCTCCAAAAGCCACACCTGTCCTGATTAAACGGCTAGTCATCACAAGCAAGAGTGACGTGGAAATGATCGACTACGCTTCTTCGTCTTATCGTCAACACTCACACGTCAGAAAGACCGTTAACGTCACATATGTGCAATTACTTGCTCATTTGAGTAAACACGGCGTCTGCCAACTGGTTGTTTTAATACGATCACATTTAGGGGTGTGCAAATTAATTCCAAACCGATATTCAGAAACTCTTTAAATCGATGTTATTCTTCCATATCGTCTAACGAAGAAGCAATTCTGTTTCGTTAAAGAATTATTTCAACAAATGTTATTTGAAAAAAAACTGTTTTGTTCTGTTAATAATAATAATAATAATAATAATAATAATAATAATAATACTTTTCCTAGTGGGTGTTCATGTACTGTTCCGTAAAAAACACAACCTGCACTCTTTCACTCACCTTTAGTTATAAGAGAATAGTTAATAATTAGGTTTTTTTTTTAATCATTCATTAATCGAAATCAAGGTAAAATGTTCAATTAATCATTTTGATTTGAAGTAAAATCGCCTATCCCTAATCAGGCCTACTCTCACCCTCCACGACGGTAAAAAAAAAATCAGACCTCTTGATTCCAAAACAAATAGGACTTTGCAAATAACGTCCAGATAAGTCTGGGATCATAACAAGTGACAACCACGAAGAGCAGATTAAAGGAGACAAAACAAATAAAAGGTTTGCCAGGACTGTCTAATCCCCTGTGTACGGAAACACATGCACGTAGCCTGCAGTCCCGCCGCCCGTCTTGACGCTCCCTTCTGGTTGGATGTTATTTCATCGGCGTGAGGAGGAGAGGCCAGACTCGTGCAGAGGAGCACATCCCACTGCCGGATCAGTCAGGCCGGGCGGAGAGCTCTGATTATAGGCTTGTGGTTAAAGCGGGGAGACCGCTTCCTTGTGCGCTTATTGGATTACGGCTGGCCATGTGTTCGGCCCTGAAATAAACAGGAACCTCAAAGCTGTGAGAAAAGTCACACGCTCTCATCGGCTGACGCTTGGTCTCTTTATAGTAAGACAGTTGCAATGAACGAATACACGAGGTGGGGCGTAAAGATACATCACTCTCCATCGATACAATGGTCAATGATCACATAATATTGATCCAAAAGGAAAAACATTGATCAGACTTTATCTTGAACAGGAGGTGTATTGTTATCACAAGAGAAGATTGTTGTCCATCTTAATGGCTGGTTGAGCTTAGGATTAAAAACGTCATGATATTTTAGATGCTATTTACGATCTGATATGAATGGAATATTTGCGTCAAATCAGCGTATTATATCGTCTCATATTAAACCCTGGATCCTGACTTGAATTAAATCAAAATCATATAGCAGATTTTTTGATATGAAGTCACTTCCCGCACTACATAGTGCAAATAGTAAAATAGGGCATGTGTGACTAACCATGTGCACTACCTAGTGCATAATTTTTTTCATGTGTCGGCAGAGTTGAGTGTGTAAAGACGGGAGATTTCACTGGTGAATGTTCCACTGCGTGCTCAGAATTTTGGTTCAAAATAACACCATACATTTTAAGACAGAAGGTGCAGGCTGTATAAAAAAAATATCATACCTCAGACTTCGGACATGCCTGGCACAAGCGCTACCTTTATCACGGACAAAAAAATGCAACAGATAATATCAGCCAAATCTAAGCATCGATCCAATGCAGATGACTTTTTTAATATATGGAATTAACGGCCGATTCCGATAAGATTCCAATATTATCGTGCATCCCTAAAAATATTGTTGATAAATATTAAAAATGCTGATCAAAATAATGATTTATTATTAATTCTTTTATTAATAATTTATTTTTTATTTATGATTTATACCAATACTAGAAAGCCTAGACTTTGTGTCACTGAGGATAAAAGGCAAGCGATAAAGATGAGAAACCACATCGGAGAGGTCATGCTAATGATTCTGACCCTGACCAGAATGGAATAAATCTTTTACAGAGCCATTTTGGGCCTGTGAGCAAAAGCGGAAAATATTTACGGCAAGACACCGACCTTTTAAAGCGTCCTCATTATTCTGACCAGACCGACGGTAAAGCGGCAGTGATCGATAGACAGTGAGACACAGATCCATAAAGACACTGCCCATCAGTGCTGCTGATGCATTTTCTCAAAAAGGAGCAGAAAGACAGAATCAGCTGCAGAGCGGCACAGCTTACATGGCCTTATCAATTCCCCAGACGGGAAACTACAAGCGAAAGGCCCATTTGTGTGAGGTGGAGAGGAAGGAGTGGACACGAAGCTCAGCGTCATATCACATTACGTCATGAGCGACTTCCTGCCTTCGCCTCACTAAGGCAGGGTGTAAAATAATACGACACACACAGGAGCTAAACGAAGCGAGAGACCCAGCCTTGAACTTGCACGCAGCCGTTCGGCTCACAACAACTACACTTCTGTCCTAACCTGAACTACAAGGTCAACTCGTCTCACATTAGTCAACATCTGTGCCACGCGTCAGCCACTGCTGACAAGCTCCTACATCACGTTACAGCAGGTGTGAGCCGGTATCCTGGAGTTTTCCCATTCTACCTAGTGGGTCACCTCTACTCAAAGTTGAGGACAAGGAGGATGGAAAATCTCCAGGATACCGGCCTCCCAAGACCGGAATTGGCCACACTTGCATTTATGGATGCACCGATCCAACACTTTCAGTTTAGTGACGCTCCCTAACACTGCAGCACTAAAAGCATCAGGAACAGTGAGATCTCCAGTAAGACCTGGTGTAGTTCAGCACATTAAACAGTAGAATGGTGGGATTTGATCAACTTTTGGGCTTGTAGTGTGTTGTCTTGCTTGTTCTGCTCACTATCCTATCAACATGTTGGAGTTTGGAGCTCGGTTTAGCACCAATATCAAACCAGTGTGGAACGTTAAGACCACTTTACTGCAGTACTGCTGCCCACACAGAACCAAGTGCACAAACCTAGAAACTGGACGATTATTTTATTGAATCGGCACAGTGTTGGTGATAACCGATCCAGCCGTTTGAGTCGTTATCAGACACTAATGCCATATATGTTTCAGATCTGTGGCTCCCTAGTTGCATTACAGCCTGACCAGGAGCTTATTAGAGCCCTAAAAAGGAGTCTTCTTATTCCAATATTCACACATACAGGAGGTTCAGACTTGTGCAAATAAACCAGTTTTCACATTTTTAACTATGCAGACTCAACTCTGCAGGAATGAAGCCGAGTGTGGTCGCTTCAAACCGCACTACATTTACAGCATTATCCAGGTTCATTTCCTAACATCAGGGACAGTCTCCCTGAGAGCAACCTGGGGGTAAGGGTCTTGCTCAGACACCCAGTGAAAGTAATGCCAGAGGTAGGACTTGAACCCACAACCTCTTGGTGAAGAGGCGAGTGCGCTAACCACCAGGCTAGCACTACTGAGCAAGGAACCGTCCCTAAATCAGCTGCTCGCTACTCCAAATGCAAAGGTCACATTTCGTGCTGTGTTCACAATGACTCAAATATCATACACCCACTGCTGGGCACTGACAACTTTAAATAGACATAGATGCAACAAATGCTCCTTTTAATTTTTATATTCTTATTTCCATGTATTTTTTCCTATCTTTTTAGATGAGACATTAGGTTGCCATTTTATTGAACTCTTTAATTTATTTTAACAAATAGTTACAGACATAAACAGTAGTTTTAAAAACACATTTACATTTCACTAGATGGGAACTATGCATGTGAATTCTGAAAAACTAAAAACAGAAATATCACAAGACTATTAGCTACTTTTAAACAGACACCGATGCAACAATTGCACTTCATTTTAGTAGTTTTGTCATATTTTTATGTATTAAACAAGACTTACTGTGAGCATTCTGCTTAAATTAAGAATGTACCAGGTTTACATTTCCCTACATGATGCAAAATTATTAATCAAGAAAATAAAGAACCTTGAAAAAATAAAAATGTTACTCTCCATTTGTAACTAAGCAGACTGGTTAAAAATCACACCGTTGAATAAGAACAGCTGGTGTGAGTAAGACAGAGAAAGGCATACATTAACACAACAGTTTATAGTCAGCTTTGCTTCAAAGAGTTTCCTTTGCACAGACAGTGAGGTTTGTGGGGTTTCCAGCCCCAGTGGCAGAAAAACATGCGGGGGAATGAGAGCCTGCATCACATCTATGAGCTTTGATAAGAACCAATAAGAGGGCTGACTGATTCATATTGAAATAAGAGCTAAATTAAGAGTTAAGACAAAGTGGAAAGTTTAAAAAATATAGTAACATCTTCAAATAGACTGACTCAAAATCAAAGGCATGATGGAAATGTCATTCTACACGTTTCCATCAGCTGTTCCACTAGAGAACATAATCTTCCACTAGACAACAAAGAGACCAACACCTCAAGACATCAAACAAGATACAAGAACCCGGTCAACTGATAGTAAAATTTACTGAATTGTCTCTTAGCCTCAATGAAAAATGTCTAATAATACAGCCCAGAAATTCAGATTAAAAAAAGCAAAACGAGGACTAATGACAGCATAATGAATACACACTACTTCTTAAAGTTAATGATCAGACTGCTTCAGTAGAAACGAAATAAGTTACAGGCTGAATAACTCGGAAAGGAAGACATCTCCTAATCAAAAGTAACTGGTCAAAGTGTGAATTACATTTAACAGACAGTCAATTCAGAATTTCTTGAGGGACAATACTCGGAAACGTCCACTGGAATTCCAAACATTCAGCTGTTAACGGTGCAGCTTTCGTGTTCCTTTTTCTCCTGCTTTTGTTAATGACTCAGCTGCTTGCGCTTCCGTTTTGGCCTCTCCTTTTATAAAAACCACATCAAGCGAGACTCCTACTCCCCTCCACACCCCAGGCCACTTTCACACCTAAAATTCCCAGACCTTGTCAAAAGCTGCTTTCCATCCTCCCCAAAAAATGACAGAGTGGGTTTATGAGCGGGTTTATCACTCTGCAGCAGTTGGTGTCTCTTGAGGCTGACTTGTGTGGTGTGAACCATCACATTCTTTAGCCGTGTGTAAGTGGGGGAGGAGAGACGCATCCCTGTCTGCCCCCCACCCCCACCCCACAGGAGTGGCCGGCAGCGTGTCCGACCTCTGGGAGTTCGGGAATACTGGCTTCCTGTAAGCGGTGAAGAGGAGGGAAACGCAAGGTGCACGCAGGCTCCGGAAATTAGGGCTGGCCGATACGATCAACATCGGCATTTCTGATTAGGATTTGCACTGTAAATATGCTCAACTATTAAAGCTGGGATATTGTTTCTCATGAACAGCAGTTGTTGAAGTTGAGCTTTGAAGAACAGACGTGAAAGCACATTAAAATAACTGAGCTATGTTTAATTCTGAGAACTTTTCATAATTATCTTAACACAAATTGTGCAGGGAGCTCTGACTTTCAGGGTCAGAATGCCAGACTTTCAATGCCTTTAAATAAATGTTTTATGGGCATACTGGTTTTAAAAATGACTGTTAACATAACCACCAAAATGCTTAATATCAACACTGATAATTGTCTGACCACTAATATTAAGTGGTTATTATTTTTAGTGTACAAGATATATTGTAGCTTGTCTGTCTGTACTAGAGCTGAATAATAATAATAGTAATAATAGTAATAATAGTAATAATAATAATAAATGTTATTTATAGTTACAGCATATCGTTCATCACTTTTTAAAAAAAAATAAAGAAGATTTTTCTGGAACAAAGACAAACCTCCCCCTACTAACGCTGATTCCCACAGGTTGAGTAAGCACAAATTACTGCTAGCTAATGGATACTGCTGCATACAAACAAACAAATAATGCAACATTCGGAACACTAAGTGAGATTATATCATTTCTGTAGAAGCCATAAGCTTGTCTTCCCTTTGGAAGGTGTCATGACTATCTTCAGAATGAGTTATGTAGGGTTATACTGGCACGGTGTCACCAAAAAGCAAAGCCTAGAACTACTTATGCTAAAGTTATAGATCAACAGAAAATGGAATTTATTTCTAATCACAATGAAGCCACAGAACCAACTTCTATTTTGGTTACTTAGAGGACTGTGTGTAGTTCAGGTTTAAGTTTTTAATTTACCTCTCATATTTTACATGTAGTATTGTTTTTGATAAAGGTTAAGAATACATGCTAGTCTCTACAGGCTGGTAGGGCTGGGAAATACGACCTCAAATCAATATCATGACTGATTTTACCTTGATTATGATTAATGAACAATTATTGTTTTTTGTTTGTTTATCCTCATAGTTTACTGACAAGGTGTGTGCTATGAGTATGCTCAACAGTTAAAGCTGGAATATTTTATCTAACGAAAGAGCACATATCTTTGAGACAGATTTGAAAAAATAATCAAAATAATCATCACAAGCTAGATTATGTTTCGATTAATTTGTGTGAAATAATTTCAGATTGATTTGCAATATGACAAAAATGTACACAAAAAAAACAGGAGACTTACATCCGTGATATGACGCGGGAGAGCCCTCTGAGCGGCCGTACTCCTCCGAGTAGCTGGTGGACAGGTTGGGCTGGCTGGAGCCGCGGCCGAAGCCCATCTGATGGTTGCTGCCCACGCTGGTGGCCACCTGGGCCATGCGCTCCTTGGTCTTGAGCGCTTGCGAGCGCTCGCCCTTCAGCCGGTCGTCGTCCTTCAGGAGCACCACCAGCTGCTTGGACTTCTCTCGCACGTTGATGCCCTGGTCTTTTCCGTCGCGGTCGATGTACTGGAAGTCCTTGAGCGTCTGGATGGCGAAGATGTTCTCTTTGCACTGCAGGGCCACTCGCTCCGAGCCCGTCTTGATCAGGTAGTCCAGCAGCGTCAGCGCCTTGTACACGTGCCGCCAGTTCTTGCCGTGGTCGTTCAGCCTCTTCCAGATCATGCTCATGATCTCGGAGAAGGCCACCACGTTGTACGTGAGGTCGGATATCTCCGACATGAGCGAGCTGGACGGCCCCCACGGGTCATTGGAGGTGGCCTCTCTCACCTTTTTCTCCGCCTCCGAATAGTTATTCACCACATTTTTCATCTGCCTCCTGATGGTCGAGCTCGGCATGGTGCTGCTTCTTGTTAAAACTCCTTGTGGATGACGGACGACTATAAAAAGCTGTTTTTTAATCCCTTAAAAACAAAGAGAGTCCTTGAGTATCTGAGTTTTTTTTAAAAAGGTCCAAATGTGTGTTCCCTGATTCAACAATTCCTTGGGTTACTCAGAGCTATTTCCACACAATCCAGGGAGTCAGTACGGCCAACTCCTCCATTACCTGGAAAACAAAACCAACGATGTAAACACATACTGGAGAAGGTTAAAGAAATCAACTTCATTAGCTTCAGCTGTACACCTCCAAACCATTTAAATCAAACCTTCACACTTGGATCAACAAAACTCCTCTTCCCATCTTAAAGCCTTCTTACTACAAAACAAAAACTTAAGCTAGAATTTGGCTCTGCTTACAAGCTCCAGGCAAGGCTCAAGCCTCTTCAAATCCTGCCCTCTGCGTCAAAGAAATGTGAACAGCCAAAGTCTAGCGAGCACATTTCCTGACAGGCCGAGCAGCTCCTCGCCATTAAACCGATCCCTCCAGTCAGATAAAGAGAAATAGGTCACAGCTGTGCACTTTCCAAACACTGAACGTGTAGTAGGCTTCTATCCAGGTAGTGAAACCTTCACCAGCATGCAGATACGCACGTTACACTCTACAGAGAAGGGCAGCAGTGGCTCAACATCTGACGTGGTTCCTATTACACATCTTACGGTAATACAAGCCCCTGCTGACATGCAGCAAGCCTCATTTCCCAAAAGCAATTGCGCCACTGTGTCCTTTATTTCGGAGAGAAATGTTTGAAATCTCTTACGTGGAACTCCAGAACAAAAATAATCTCAGACATGTATTAAACTGTTGAAATACAGAGAAACTGAATATGACTGCAATTAGAATCATCAGACATTCATCTCACCCATTACTCTTTCACCTGCTGACATGGGGCCAACGATTCAAAAGCATAAAAGAAGCTAAAAGAGGAGGAGATTCTTAAACAGGACATGTCATGACAACTTTCTCAAACCAAGTCCACATTTAAGCTGTTACACACTGCCTATATGACATTACACAACACATGCACATTGTACAAAAACTCTTATGTTCATGTTTTTAAAATATCTTATTGTCTTAGATTCTGTTGTTTTCTCATTCATTTAATCCACTGCGCAACACTTTTTACAGTATTCTTGCATATTCTTGGGAACAAACCAGGCAGGCTTCTCTACGCTCTGTATTGGTGACAAATCTTAATCTTGAATTTCAATATAAAAAACTACTGTGTCTTGTAAGGATTATGCTGGTGCAATAATATGATACGCCTAAAGCCCCACAGACCAGTGAGGACATGAGACACCAACCGACAAAGCAACTTGGCACGTCCCATAAATTCATTAAAAGTTACTAGAACTAGAGACGCACCGATCCAACATTTTAAGTGCCGACATTGATACTTGGCTTTCTGTGTGGGCCGATCCCGAGTACTGATCTGATATCAGGGTGTAATTAATAATCAGTATATTTCTGTGGGGCAGCATGGTGGCGCAGTGGTTAGCGCTGCCGCCTCACAGCAAGAAGGTCCTGTGTTCGACTGCCGGGTCGGCTGTGGGGTCTTTCTGTGCGGAGTTTGCATGCTCTCCCGTGTTGGCGTGTTTTTCCTCCGGGTGCTCCAGTTTCCTCCCACAGTCCAAAGGCATACACTATAGGTTAATTGGCAACTCCAAATTGGCCCCCTTAAGGTGTGAATGTGTGTGTCCTGCGGTGTGTTGGCGCCTACCCAGTGTTGTTCTGCATCTTGTGCCCATAAGTTCCCGGGATAGGCTCCGGCCTCCCCGCGACCCCGGCTGGGACTGAGCGGTTCAGATAATGAATGAATGATTGGATATAAGTCTGTGTGAGGAGGAGACTGAGGAGACTCTGTAGGAGACGCTCCCTAACACTGCAGCACTAAAAGCATCAGGAACAGTGAGATCTCCAGTAAGACCTGGTGTAGTTCAGCACATTAAACAGTAGAATGGTGGGATTCGATCAACTTTTGGGCTTGTAGTGTGTTGTCTTGCTTGTTCTGCTCACTATCCTATCAACATGTTGGAGTTTGGAGCTTGGTTTAGCCCCAATATCAAACCAGTGTGGAACGTTAAGACCACTTTACTGCAGTACTGCTGCCCACAATCTTAGAAAAACATATATTATTTAAATCGCTCCCATTGATCAATCCAGCGTTGCCCATACCTCCAGTAGTGACTCTCTATCTGAGTCACTATCAATATGTATGTATCATATCGGTACACCCCTAACCGAAACATGACTCCTTCAGGCCGCAGGGCTCGACCTCCCCGACCGCCCCCTTCCCTGTGTCCCCAGAGTCGCCATTCTTGTGAACGCAGCCGGCCTCTAATGAAACATCTGCTGCTTTAATCAGCCATTCAAACCCAGAGCGCAAGAGGAAGAGAGGTGCAAGTGTATCAGCGCCGGAACAAAGCTCCAGCAGGCCTCATCCCGAGCGGGGGCCCAGGAAGCCAGCACACAGGCAGGGTCTGTTCCAGCGTCCGGGCCGGGCAGCCGTCTCTTCCATACTAAACAACAGGTCACGACTCAGCCCTGCCAATATCGAGGAGACTCAACGATCGGCCTTGAAAAAGAGCCAAGCACCAGGCAGAACGAGTTTGGCGAGCAGCGACGGGGAGGAGGTGCGGCAACCTCCACCGCTCCATCCTTGCAGGCGTCTCCGGCAATAAGGAGAAACGGCAGTTTAATCAGGTTCTGATTAGCTAATCTTAGACATAAGCAAAGTATTTTCCTGGTAAAGGAGGAGATTAATAACAAACGCTAAAAAGGCATGTTTGTGGGGGAGTCAAAGTTGAGGAAGCAGTTCAAGTTGAACTGTTTATGTTTCTAAAAGGCAAAGTGAAACTTTCCAGAATTTTCCCAGCTACCGTTGAGTAAATATGCAGCTAAATTTTTCAAGAGCACAGTTTTGGCAAAGAAACGTAAACCCAGAAGTCTTACATAGCATCACAAAGGAAATGTTCAAAGAAACAAAGTTTGGAATAAATTGCCAAGATTCTTATATTTACTGTTAACTGCTATACCTACTCTTTTTGCCTTTTAATATTTCTTTATTTTGTTAAAGAAAGAATGTAGGAGCTAGCCAATACCTATCAATATATTTATATATTGATACACAATCTAGTATAATTAGATAATTACATACATCTATATATAATTTCCAATACTGATAATTCACACTAAATAAATAATGTACACTACACAAATTCTGCATCTACTCATTTTGCCATATCATTACTAACCGCCTACTCACATCAAGTAAAACCTCAAATTCTCACATCACACGATGTTTAATCACAAATGTGGTGGAATTAATTTACAATGCCAAAACAAACAAACAAAAGAACAACAGGTATGTAAAACCAGGTGAAATGCACATCATTTAACAACGAGATCAAATTACAAGTTGTGTAAATACATAGTATTCATAGTAGGAACTATCATCTAATAAATATGACAAGAATGTTGCTTCCAAACCAGCCTGTACTGCACTGGAACAACTGAGTTTACCGGCAACAACAAAGCTTAACCAAGCACCTACAGTAGTCCTACACTACTAAAACCACCACTATTTCTGTGTAAACATTCTGAATGTGAAGTGGAATTTCAGCAGCTAAATCTGGCGTCTGCACACGCTCAACTCCACCGATACGCTCGCTCCACTTAGTACTGCGTTATAAATGTGGCTAAAAAGCAGCCAATCACAGGCTTCAAATAAATAATGGCTTCAAATAAAAGGCCATATTCCAGTCGTTGCCCTCATCCCTATCGTGTGAATGATCTTGTGAGCTGAGCGTCTCATCACGTCCCTATTGGTGATATTAATAGGGACTAGGATCTACTTCAAAAGTAAAAAAACAACAAATAAAGTCTAAACATCTATGAACACATCTAGAAGAAGAAAGAGGCATCAGCTTTAAGATTCTACCCTGACTGCCTTGTAACGTTAGTCAACAGGAGCTAAATCCCCACCGATCAATATCTGCCCCCGACCAAGACTGTGTGAATACTAACAACTCCGCCAAATCGCCAAATTCTCAGAGGAGCTGAGCACAACGGCACTGCACAGGTGTGAAGGACAAACCGCACTGATATGCTTCCACCTTGACGAAGAAAAATATGTGACAAGTGCCAACAAGCCCCAAGTCTACACAGCTCCACTATCAAATAAGCACTGCAAAAAGGGCACAAGTGGGACAAAAAGACTGAAGGAAGGAGCAGCTCTGGAGGTCTGAAAAGGTCCGACATTAGAGATCTCAATACAACTGCAAAGGATTAAAAAGAGGACCAACACCTGGCTAACACCTAAGTTCTGAGGTTGCAAAAGTCAAGAGACAGTTCCAACTAGGGCTGGGCGATACAATGTCAAATCAACATTTTACCTTGATTACAATCAATGAACTATTATTCTGTTCTGGGTTAGTACCATAAGTGTTAGAAATCGATTGGTTTCTCAGGGCCGATGTTGATACTTAATATCAGTGATGGTCAAAATTAAACTGATACCGCTAATCAGTAAAATGTCTATTGTCGGCCCCCGATAATCGGTCAACCCTTAGTATGTTTACTAGTATAGATGCCATATTTTTTCTAATGAAAGAGTGCATGTCTTTGATTTTAAAATAATTGATGAACACACACAGACGCTGTGGAAGACTGGACAGAGTGGAGTCACGTGACAATACTTGTGATAGAATGTTTTTAAGAGGGCACTACAAGAATTTGGTTGTGGTGAGCTGTGCCGTGCTCACTTACAAATAATCCCTCACTTTAATTTCATTCACTTTAATTATGTAAAAAAATCACAAATAAAACACAAATTTCTTATAAATGAGATTATTTTGAGAGAAAAACTCCATCACAAATTATGCAACACCCTCACCACCTTCACAAAGGCAGTGGGAGATGCATCACCATAACTTTCCCACCAAGCGTGCACTCCCACGCCTTCCCACACTTCCCCACATCAACACTGACTTCTTGAAATACGGTATTCACCACCACCATTACTTACTCCTGCTGTGTGCATCTTTACTGTTTATGCTGCTCTTATCAGCACACCTGCACCAGTGTCAGGTCTCTATCAGAAGGAAGTGTGTTTTGTGTGTCACACCGCTGTACCGTGGCAAACCAGTGGCTTCGGCCTCCTCAGTGTTTAGAAACTTTTCCATGACTGAACTATCCCATTATTAGATGCTCATTTATGTACCAGCACAAACATCTGTCACACGGTTGTGACTTGTAGTTTCCGCCACTCTGCTCTACAAGGATCATCTCTCAACCTACTGCCCTTTTAAGGGCCAACATACTAGGGCTGGGTGATTTGACTCAAAATTCAAATCACAATATTTTTAGACCAAATTTTTTATATTATCTAGGGCTGGGCAATTAGTCAAAAATAAATTAAAACCAAAATTCAAAACCTTTAATCAATGTAATCATGATGTCCATTATGATTTTTTTACTTTAATAGTTATTAAATATTTACAGTACAAAACTGGTCAGCAAAGTGTTCAATTAATTGTGATAAATATCTTTCCTATCCATTTTTATTCAACGTCACTCATTTATCTTCTCGTATTAAATCATCTGAATATTACTATATAGAAACAGCTTATGATAGGCCTAAACAAATTAGATATTAATGCAAGACACACATACAACCATTACAAGCATGAAAGCCAACTATGCGCCTGTACTTAGCAATTTTAAGAGTAGAAGCTTTTACTGCTTGAAAAAACTTCACAAATTTTGCTCAAATGCAAGTCCATCTACTGCATCTAGCTTTTACGAAAACACACAGTTTAAGGAATGATCAGGGTACATTTCACAACATGTACTTTTGAGTATATCCATGACGATTATTTTTGAAATTCTGTTTCTAAAAATACAATTCTGTTAATACTTCCTCCAGTGCGTGTTCATGTACTGTCGTCAAAACAGCTGGCAACATCATCGGAGCGTCTCTTCCGCCGCTGCAGGACATCTTCTACAAGCGCTGCATCAGAAGGGCCTCCTGCATCGTGCTCGACCCCTCACACCCTTCACACAGACTGTTCACACTCCTTCTCTTCCATCTGGCAGACGCCAAGAGCATCAGGTCTCATCCTCTAGATGTGCGTGATAGCTTCTTCCCACAAGCCATCAGACTTTTTGAACTCACTCCCCTGCCATCACATCTCTGCCACACACACCTGGACTGTGAAGAACTGTTTCTGTTGCACCACTGAGACTTTACTGCACCTTACTTTTTACACACCACCCCGCCATTGATGCCAATAACTACTTTCTGGTATGACACTGCACCATGCTACTTTGTAATATTATATGCTGCTTTACTTAATGTTTGTAATATACACTGAAATATTGTACACATAAATAATGAATATAGCATCTGGTCATATTATAACCTTCTACCTCCTGCACATCCAATGTAAAATGTCAATTTGCACCTGTTTAAATGTTTGCATATTTGCACACACATCGAAATATTGAACATTGTACTTGAAATAGTCCGGATATAGTATCTGTCTATTATAACTCTACCTCTTGCACACTCAGTGTAAATGTCAATTTCAACCTGTTAAGAATACTGAAGATCCCGACTTGACAAAATGTTTATTCTCATGTCTGTCTTCCTGTCTAGCCTTAAAAATGTATATTGTATATTGTCTGTTTAAATGTATGGCTGGTTTAATGTATATTTTAGTATTTTTACTTATTTATTGTTTATCCCATGTGCCTAGTCGTGCCACTGCCTATTTTATTCTCTGTTCTACTGTCTCTGTTTGTAAAGTTTGCACTGAAAGAACCTGGTCATTGCCTGCCTCTCTATGTATCTGTACAGTATAGCAGAGGATGACAATAAAGTTGACTTTGACTTTGACTTTTGTCCCTACCAGTGTTGTCACTTGAATCCAGCACAACCAGTCTGCTACTACACCAGTGTGTTTCCACTGATAATTTATGTCATAAAGGCATAAAAAGCGTAGAGTGCTCACTATTGTAGAGGGTATTTTCAATCCCCGGGTCGACTGCGGGGTCTTTCTGTGTGCAGTTTGTGCGCTCTCCCCATTTGGTGCGGGTTTTCTCTGGGTGCCCCAGTTTCAAGACTGACTGGTGACCCATAAATGAAAGTAAGTGATTATTTGTCACTGTGAGCACAGCACCTTGTGACTTTGTGCATTTGACCAATACTTAAAGGAGCAGTGTATAGCTGACACGGCCAAAATCTGGAGAGTAGTGCTTGGAGTTTTACCTTGCTCATGAGTACCTCAGTGGTACCGCTACCAATCCGGGATTTGAACCAGCAACCTTCCAATTACAGGGTGAACGTCCTAAGTGTTACACTACCAACTGCTCAAAGTGTGACGGCGCTCTCCTCGTGACCAAAGTCCCAAGATAGGTTCTGGTCCCTGCAACCACAGTAGGGATTAAGTGATTGGTGGTGGTCTAGTAATTAGGATATTCACCTCCGGAAAAAGAGGTTGTGGGTTAAAATCCTATCTCTGGCATTACCACCATTGGCGCCCTGAGCAAGACCTTTTATCTAAAGACTATCTCAGGGAAGCTATTCCTTGAAATTAGGAAAATGGAAGTCACTCTGGATAAAAGCATCTGCTAAATGCATAAATATAAACTGTAAATGTAAAAATGTAAGTGGTTCAGATAATGTTTTCATTAGAAAAGCATTCTCCAGCTTTATTAGTTGAGGATATTTACTGCACAAACCTTGTCAGTGAACTATGAGGGCTAGAAACAAATAAAAATAATAGCGCATCAATAGTAATAGAGGTAAAATGTTGGATTAACCGTGATACTCAATTAAGGTGATATCGCCCAATATTTAAGGCAGAAAACGTGCCGTGTCATTCCCCCGCTAACATGCAACAGCTCTGGACGTGTAAAACAATGCGCTCCGTTCGGCTCGGGGTCGCATCCACGCTGCGTGTCACGAATGCTGGTCATGCCACAGAAAAATAGCCTCCATACACGGGTGTGTCCACGGTGAGCCCCAGCAAAACACCACGACACGACCATCTATATTATGCGTGTATTATCTTTATAAGCGTGTAGGGTTCGTTGAGAGCTCCACGGTCGCGTCAGGTCTGAACAACGCCACCAAATCAACATCGCGTTACACACCCTGGCGCCGCCGACCCACGTCGCCCACACGAAACTTTCCCCAAATCGGAGAAGTTTAATTGCTGATTTGCAGCCATTAAATATGTCAAACGGCGGACAGTACCAGTTTAAGTCAAATCGAACCTAAAGGAAAACGGAAGAATTCTCACATATAACATTAAATTCTTCTGAACTTAGCTGCCGGCTAACACTATCAGGCTAACGTGATTTCAGGAGATACGAGTGAGAAAGAAAGCAACCGCAATTCGCTTGTCTAAAGTAAAGAGAGGGAAAACGATCGATAATCGATGTGAAAGCTGAAATAAGTGAATGGTTATTTTTAAAGTTTGGCTTCACGTCAGAAACCGGCTAAACGGTATCCTAGAGCGCTAACGAGTTAGCCGTGGAAGCTAACGTTAGTTGGCGCACGAGCTAGCGCAACAACTCGATTCAACTATCAAGAGATTTGGTGCAAAATAAGTTGCTATACGTTTTGAGAAAATTGAGAGAAACTTAGTACTGGTTACGATGGAAGTCTGGTTTTTATAGTTATAGTTTAATATATGGCAATAAATACACTTAAACACACCCGTTTCGCAACGCGCCTTTAGCCTGTTAGCAATATGCAGGAAAACTTCGAGCAGCTGGGAAAACAAGATTCCCAGCACCGGGAGTCTCCTCTAAGCCATTAGCCAGCCGGCTAACTTTAGTTTTGAGATTCTTTTACAACAAATCGAGACATCAAATAAATTTCTCCAACCCAGATGTGTGGCATATTACACACAGATGTACAAAATGTGGGTTTAAAAAGGATGTGAATTGTTATACTTGAACGTTTCAACAGCTCACGTATCAGCTACAAGTTAACACTTGGCTAGCGGGGCTAACGTTGGGCAACTGGTCACTACAAATGTGTTTATTTTTTCCAGTTTTACAAGCCAGTGAAAACCTCACCAGCGCGGTTATATAAAATACCAATATACAGTTTGTGGCTATCGTCTCGCCAAGGGCAGCTCGGTACCTTACGGGGACATCGCCGAGCGGAGAGGCAGGAAAGCGCACGGAAGCAACTAGAAAACAAAACAACTTACCAAATCCCTTTGTGCAGATTTCAGATTCGTCCGGGAATAACACCCGGCATGCGTAGCCTGGTAAATCTACAAACGGGAGAAATGTCGATGAATGAGAGTTATGAAACTTTGTGAAAGTGGCTGACCGAGGCACTGTTAGTGTTTATATGGAAAGCTGGCAGGCGGGCTACACGTCGCGCTCTGTTCGGGCTGCTTATGCGCTTCGCACGGGAGTAGACTCCGGCCACGTCCCAAACCGCACACTACAAGGCTAAAGAGTAAGCAAAAATACGCGATGCTAACGCTCTTGTCTACTAGTTAGTACTGATTGTTACTTAGCCTGCTTGTGACGTCACCCAACATGGCGGCGGAGCTGCTCGACTTCGGGAAAGTGCTAAGGGTGTGACCAAATTCTTCAGGGGAATTAGAGTTAATTTAGTTTTTCTGTACATTTATTGTATGAGTTTATAGACTGGTGCCTTCTTAAATCGCAAGAACACCCATATATAACCGCTGGTTTTTACAGAATGCTTTACATAAGTGAAACAAAATAGTTTAGTGGTCATTACCGCGATTGTATGGGCTTGCGAGTTCTCGTCGATTCAGTGACGCCGGAGGATTTGTAGTATCACCAAAAAGTTTTCTACGTACAGTTTGTCAATAAAAGTCTTCAAATAAGTAAAATATAGTCAACCGTGTAGTGATAATTGTAATTGTAAAATTATTTTATTTAGTTATTTACTGTAGTATCTACTAGCCGATTGCGTTATGTAGCAGCAATCAAATTAACAGCTAATTTATGTTTGACTCAAACTATTGTAAAGAACTGACCTGTAGAAAAACTTTCATAATTGAATAAAGCACAATGTTCAATGAAATGTAATATAAGGAATAGCTAGTAGATGATGCATATATTTATGAGGTGATGAGCATCTACTGCAGTAGCTGTGGAAAGATCGATATTAAAACTGCATTATCCAGAGATTGGAGGTCGTAATATAAGTCATTATAAAATTAATAGCATTCAAAGAACAAAGAAGGCACCTAGAGAATATGCACATATAAATAACTGTAAAATATAGCATATATAAATAGACTATGAAATATAGCAGCCTGATGGCCTTTAGGTACTTTTGATTTCCAATTCAATTAACTTTCAATAGAAAATATGACATTTGTTAAGATTCACAAATTGCTGTATCGGGCAAATCCGTTCCTCTCTCATTCCGACCCAGTGTGGCTTGGATATTTTTGTGCTCCATCTTGCTACAAATAGCTCCTCATTTACAGAGGCACCATACACCGTTTGACTGTAGATACAAGCTCTGGATTAGCCGATGCTGTAATCCGAACTGTTTTAGGTGTGTATATTTACTTGGCCCCAGGTGTACCCACATGTACCCAGGTGCACAGTACCATTAATAAAAACGGCTCTGCTAATAGCAAGACACAAACAGAATGTCCTTGCATTCCACACCTGAATCATATGTAATAGGCCCAATATTTATTGATTGGTAGTGGGGGAGCTGATAGTGTAACGCTTAGGAAGTTGGCCCTGTGATCAAAAGGCCACCGGTTCACGTCCCAGACCGGTTAAGCCACCGTCCCCAAGCACTGCTCCCCGGACGCTGCCAAAAAAGCTGCCCACCGCTCCTTCACGGATGGGTCAAACGTGGAGCTGACACTTGTTTGTGGTGCATTATGTGCTGTGCTGTGTTCACAAGGACAAATAATCACTCATTTACACTTCAAATTTACCAGTGTTCAACACAAATAAAACCTTCACATTATTTGTGTTTGCAGGTATGTTCTTGCACTTAAAAAATACCTGTTTGCTTAGGCCCAGTTGGATGCCTCTTCAGATTCTCTGAAATCCATATCTGAATTTATATTCATGATGTTCATAAAGTTATTAATTTGTATTGCTGACCTGGATCAGCCTAGTGTTAAGTGACTTGATCAACAACACAGTGATGTTCTGGATTTGGATCCCGGCAGATTGCCACTAGTTCAGCAGCATCATGATTCCCACAAACATGCTTAGTGTTGCCCTTAAGGTGTAATATATTATTTGTTCAAGCTCATACAGTCCATAACACTGTAAATGGTATAAAAACTATCTCAAAATGCAGACTTGAATTCTTGTAATATTGACAAACCCAAACGTAAAACAGTTGGAGGATGTTGTCCAGCAGAGAGCAGCATCACATAAGCTCCGCTGCGACTGAAGCCTGCATTTCAGCAGAAATGTGTACATGTTGATATCAAGCATCACTTCTACATTTTAGAGGACACAATTAGGCCAAAAATGTCCTCTTGGGATATGAGACCATAAATGTTTACAGCTGGTTGTCCAGGCTAAAACCTGTTTATTTACTAGCAAAAGCAGCACATACTGTAATAATAAATAAATGAAGAAATAAATAAATGTGTAAAAAAAAGGGTTAGGGTTAAAAAGAGTCTTAAGTTATTTGTTTGAAAAGAAATTAAGTTAACCCTGAAATGTTCTTGTGCATTTTTTAAACAGTAAACTATTCAGAAAGTTAAATGAGTAAACATGTCATTCTTAGGGCACAAAAATAAACACTGTTTAGCACCCATATAGAATGTGATTTTTATTATTCATTGAAATATTATGTTTATATTACTTTACATTACAATTACATTAATACTTTAAAATTTTACTGCTTTTTGTATTTTGTCACTTATTAGGACTATTAAGAATGTTCACCTAACTAATGTGCTAATGCAAAGTATTTTCCTGTGGCAAACTGTGTACATGGACTTGCCCTTCCCAGTACGCAGATTAATAATAACACACTCACAGGGTGATTCTCCACAGACGCGTTGCAGGAAAACAGCCCTTGAGCCTAGTTTCCCTGCTTCATTGCACTGCTGTCGTCTCCTCCTCGCCTTGCTGTGGCTCTGAGCAGCTTGTTTTTTTGAGATTTACATGATTACTGGACTGAATCTCCTTTAGTTTCCTGATCGCACATTAACCACACCCAGCTACACCGTCCCACCAGTTTAGAGATGAAATTAGAAATTAGGTTGAACTTAATCCAACCATGGTGGCATTAGTTAATTAGGTAAGTCAGGAGAAGCATCTTCTCGCACGGCGTGATTGTTATTTTGAGGGCTTGAATAGAAGGCACCTGGAAAAAGATGGCCCTCAAGATAACCAAGTCCTGGACAGCTGGAACCTACACATACAGTGCTGTGAATAAGTATTTGCCCCCTTCCTGATTTCTTATTTTTTTGCATGTTTGTCACACTTACATGTTTCAGATTATCAAACAAATTTAAATATTAGACAAAGATAACCCAAGTAAACACAAAATCCAGTTTTTAAGTGATGATTTTATTTATTAAGGAAAAAAAACTATCCAAGCCTACATGGCCCTATGTGAAAAAGTAATTGCTCCCCAAACCTAATAACTGGTTGTGCCGCCTTTGGTAGTAACCCAAGAACCCAAGTGCGCTTCAGCTTGAGGTCGCGAACTGATGGCCGCACATTCTCCTTCAGGATTTTTTGGTAGACAGTGGATCCATCAATCACAGCAAGTTGTCCAGATCCTGAAGCAGCAAAGCAGCCCCAGACCATCACACTACCACCACCATGTTTGACTGTTAGCATGATGTTCTTTTTCTGAAATGCTGTGTTACTTTTACGCCAGATGTAACGGGATGCACACCTTCCAAAAAGTTCAGCTTTTGTTTCATCAGTCCACAGAATGTTGTCCCAAAAGACTTGGGGATCATCAAGGTGCTTTTTGGCAAAAGTGAGACCAGCCTTTATGTTCTTTTTGGTCGGCAGTGGTTTTCGCCTTGGAACTCTGCCATGCAGGCCATTTTTGCCCAGTCTCTTTCTTATGGTGGAGTCATGAACACTGACCTTAACTGAGGCAGGTGAGGCCTGCAGTTTTTAGATGTTGTTCCAGGTTCTTTTGTGACCTCTTGGATGAGTTGTCGCTGCACTCTTGGGGTCATTTTTATAGGCCAGCCACTCCTAGGAAGATTCACCACTGTTCCATGATTTCTCTGTTTGTGAATAATGGCCCTCACCGTGGTTCGCTGGAGTCCCAAAGCTTTAGAAATGGCTTTGTAACCTTTTCCAGAACGATAGATGTCACTTACTTTGTTTCTCATCTGTTCCTGAATTTCTTCAGATCGCAGCATGATGTCTTCCTTTTTTGGGATCTTTTGGGCTCCTTTTTAAGTGATCTCTTGACTCAACAGGTCTGGCAGTAATCAGGCCTAGCTGTGGCTGGTGAAATTGCACTCAGCTTTCCAAAAAATGTGATTAACCACTGTTACTTTATGATTTTACAAGGGGGGCAATTACTTTTTTCACATATGTAGGGCCATGTAGGTTTGGATGGTTCTTTTCCTTAATAAATAAATTATCCCTTAAAAACTGCATTTTGTGTTTACTTGGGTTATCTTTGTCTAATATTTAAATTTGTTTGATAATCTGAAACATTTAAGTGTGACAAACATGCAAAAAAATAAGAAATCAGGAAGGGGGCAAATACTTTTTCACAGCACTGTACATTATTTCTCTTTGTGAACACAGCATCCGTTCCTACACTATACTGTACAATTACTATACTACACTATATTGTGCACCACAACACAATGTGACCTCTGCATTTGACACAGCTACGCCTGGGGAGCAGTGCAGTATATTATATATTATATATGGCCAAATCATTTTAAATGGAGGATCCAAATTTCAACAATTTTCAACAGTGGATTAGAGAATGACAGTTGTTAGCTTTGTTTTAACAACTGGACATTACTTTACTATCCTCACATTACTGCTGCATTAGTGTCTTTAAGTCTATTTGACTTCAATCCATTTCATTTCCCTTGTGAAGCAGAGGTTTTGAGTTCTTGGTTAATATTTATTTTTATTTTGTGGGGACAGACGCCTCTGTATGTGTCTCTGTGTGTGGTTTCCTTGTCTGTGTACTCAGGAAGTGATGCACGATTCTTTTTAAAGCTTGAAGAGTGACGCATGTCAGATTGATGCCTCAAAGCTTCAGTTCCACAGCGTGTGGTTGGAAAAGAGACCGGGCCGGACAGCTGTTGGCATTCACACACTTCACTAAACTAAGCATTTGATGTAGTATTTCAACATTGTTTCAAATTTCCAAATTCTCACCATGGCTGTCATTGCATCAGAGGCACTATTGAGCATAGCATTTTTGACATTTTAACACCAAGAGCAGTAGGTTGTGACTGTTGTATATTCCGTGGTACAACCTTTACAAAGAATACAAATTCCCAAAGTGCCAAACGGCTTTTGTGTTGAAGATGAGCTTATCTTAGAACCCTCGACCAGCTGAACCTCAACAAACCAGCCATAACTAGGAAAGCGAGTGAGTGATTATTTGTCATTGTGAACACAGCACAGCACACAGTGCATCACAAGCAAATGTGACCTCTGCATTTGACCCACCCGTGAAGGAGCAGTGGCCAGCTGACGGGGAGCAGTGCTTTAGTGGCACTCTTACCAGTCTAGGATTGAAACCTGCGACCTTCCGATCACGGGGCAAACTCCTTGATCATTACGTTACCGTCTGCCTTGTAATAAAATAATAAAATAGCACCATAAACCTTTAAATGTGGCAGTTCTATGGTGTTTTATCGGAGCATGAAAGCCTGAAACCTGTACCTGTTCATACATTTTGGTTGTTCCTACTAAGTATTATTCATATCACAGTTGCTAGCGTAACATTAGGGCATTCAGCCTGTGATCGAAAGGTCACCAGTTCAAGTCCCGGACAGGTAAAGGTGAGTGCCACTGAGGTACTCATGAGCACTGCTCCCCATCAACTGCCCACTGCTCCATCAAGGATGGGTCAAATGCAGAGCTCACATTCGGTTGTAGTGCACTCTGTGCTGTGCTGTGTTCACAATGAACAAGAATCACTCACTTATCACTTATTTTTCCAATGATAAATTAGTGCACAACTTTAAAGCACATGACTTTAGTTTAACTGTCTTGATTTGCCTCGCTCCTTTTAGTCATGAGCAATCCTCTGGAGAATCCTCCTCAGACTGTTCTACACATCGGCTCAGTTTCGAGCGCTCAAGTAAGGATCCCCATCATCTCTCTCCCTTGAGTTGGCAGAAGAGCAACTTTGAACACGACGCTGGTGTTTTGCAGGGATCATAGCTGCTGTCAAATATGAGTTTTATGACTAAAAATCAGAGAGGCATCATGTAGGGAAGAGCTGCCTTTCTACCACAGATTGAATAGTAAAGCAGTGGAAAATAAGAGAGATTCTCTGAGCAGCTGAGTCACTCAGACTCTTTGGAGACTAATACATCCCAGGAGCTGCCAGGATTCCTTTATTCTCATATTCTGTTAGATGTGCTCCTTGGGGGACTGTCCAACTTTATGAACTTCAAATCAACTTTACACCTTTTGTACCTTAAAGTGTGAATATTCATGAGCTGCAATACCTGTAAACAAGAGGAACGTTGGAAATGCAAACAGACATAAAAATCACTCGTCTTCAAACAAGTATAAGTAATACACGTTTACGCTACATTTATATAGTATTATTTGTGGTATTACTTTTATTATTAGTGGCGCAGTGGTTAGCGCTGCCGCCTCACAGCAAGAAGGTCCTGGGTTCGATCTCTGGGTCAGTTGTGGGGTCTTTCTGTGTGGAGTTTGCATGCTCTCCCTGTGTTGCTGTGGGTTTCCTCCGGTCCTCCCCACAGTCTAAAAGCATGCAATATAGGTTGACTGGTGATTCTAAATTGGCCCGTTAGGTGTGAATGAGAGTGTGATTGTGTGAGGTGTGTTGGCGCCCGCCCAGGGTTGGTGCCCGCCCTGCGCCCGTAGTTCCTGGGATAGGCTCCGGTTGCTCCCGCCGTAATTGATTAATTCATTCATTCATTATCTGAATGATAATGCAAGCTCCACACAGAAAGGCCCTACGGCCGGCCCGGGGGTCGAGCCCAGGACCTTCTTGCTGTGAGGCAGCAGCGCTAAGCACTGCGCCACGGTGCCACCCCACTGAGATTAAAAACTTGGGCTGGGTATCGTTGCTGATTTCCTGAATCGATTCGATTCCGATACACAAGGTCATGTTTCGATTCAATTCAATTCGATATCGATTTATTTAGAGATTTCTTTGCGTCAATACTAGTTTTGCTTGGTTCTAAAATTAGGCCAGACGGTGATTTGAGCGGAGCAGCTTCAGCCATGGCTCTATTTGGTTTGGGTTTCGCCGCTCTCACGTTTTTATAGCTCTCCTTGCGCTGTCGCGAGAAGTAGTGCATAGCCGCAGGAGAAGATCGATCCGCAAATTTTTGAATCAACATCGTATTTTTCGAACGAGAATCGATATTGA
This sequence comes from Distichodus sexfasciatus, assembly GCA_032718565.1. Lineage (NCBI taxonomy): Eukaryota > Metazoa > Chordata > Actinopteri > Characiformes > Distichodontidae > Distichodus > Distichodus sexfasciatus. The sequence continues at coordinate 3,443,321 of JAVGVS010000030.1, read as the reverse complement.
TCGGTGAATTGATTTTTTGAACCCAGCCCTATTAAAAACTCTTTACTAGATGAGCCCTGACCAAGAAGGCAGCACATAAGAGTAATTAACCGTCAACAACAATAAAAGAAATAATAGTAAAGGAAAATGAACAACAGGAACAGACAGATTGATACACTTGGTTAAGATAAGACTTAAAATCAGCAAGTGAAATAAAAACCTCAGATTTTAACTGTGTCTGTGCTTTATTCCGTGCAGCTTTAGCACTGTAAATAATGGCTTATAGTGGCATCGTTATCACCCTGGGTGTTTTTCTGAGTGGTCTTCTCTTTTCTTGTTCCTTTTTTAGTTTTCCTGTTTCACATATTGCTGTGTTTCCTTGTGTGAAAGAATGCAAAGACAGGAACTGCCACCCCCTCCCTGCCTCCTACACACTCACTCTCTCTCTCTCTCGCTCTCACACCGACCCTCTTCGGCTCTCTCTTACACACACACATTCTCTCACCTGCTGGGTCTATCACATGTTGAATCCGCGAGCCAGCTTTTCCGCCCTCTTCCAGCAGACAGTCTGCTCCTCGCTGCCGTCGTGTTGAAGACTCTCTTCTCCTTCCTCTGTGAAGTAGCTCCTGTTCTCGACACAGTTTGCTTCGCCGTGCCGGAGCTGCCGACCCTCTGCCCTGCTGCTCTACTCGACGCCGGCTCCAGTTCCTTCACAGGGGTGGCGGGATGGAGGCTGTGGCTCTCTATGACTTTCGTGCCGCAGAGAGCGACGAACTCACCTTCCAGAAGGGTGAAATACTGAAGGTAAGAAATTCAGAATATTTCAGTTGTGTTAGTAGTAATAATACTAATAATATATGCAACACTAAAACCAAGGTTGTGTGGTTGTGAAGAGATTAAAATAATACGTTCTCACCCATGATTCAGAAACAGTTTGGTCTAAACTGGTGGACTAATTTGTATATTTGGAGGTCTAAGAGTTTTGACAGCTCTGATCGCCAGCCGTGTTGGTTAATGTCTTGACTAAACTTTGCTGTTTACGTCTTGTCAGATCACCAACATGGAAGACGACCCCAACTGGTATACAGCAGAGTTAATGGGAAGGAGGGGCTATGTGCCCAAAAACTACATCAATGTTAGACCGCACACGTGAGTATAAATCCCAAACCTATCCTGACTTTTACCTTTCTGTGCTGGATTTTGCTGGATTTCAGCCGTTATTATTTCTTCTCATGCCCAGCCCTGGTGAAAAATGTAAACTGTATTCAGCTGGAACCATTTTATCCTTGTGCTGTCACCTTAAACCCGATTATGGTTCCAGATAAGTTTGAACCAGCTTCGAATAAAGGTTTAGAGCACTGACCAGCCTGATCAGGTTCAATCTAGCTTGACTATGTTGTATATTCTGTTGTACTGCCTTACAAAATAGGCAAACAGCTGCCGGGGGTGTTGGTGGCCTAGTAGTAGAACACTCGCCTTTAGACCAAGAGGTTGTGGGTTCGAATCCGACCGCTGGCGTTACCAACATTGGGTCCCTGAGCAAGACCCTTAACCCTAAGTTGCTCTCAGGGGAACTGTCCCTGAAATTAGGAAATGTAAGTCGCTCTGGATAAAAGCGTCTGCTAAATGCTGTAAATGCAAATGATGTTTTGTGTTAAAGATGAGTTAATCTTAGAACTCTTCACCAGCTGGACGTCAAAACAAAGCACTGAGCAGCTTGATCAGGTTCAAACCAGCTTGACTATGTTTTCACAAATTTAGGTTCGTCACACCAGCTGCACATTTTAACAGGAAGTGTATCATCCCCTGTGACCCCCTGGCTTTCCTGTTCACAGATGGTTTGCAGGACGGATCTCCAGACATGTTGCGGAGGGTCGACTGCGCCATCGGGAGTGTGGGGCGTTTTTGGTACGGGAGAGCGAAAGCGCACCGGGGGAGTTCTCCATGTCTGTCAGGTCAGTTGGCATCACTTTGAGTTAGCTTTTTGGTTTCAAGGTTTAGGTACAAGTTTATTTTTGTTGTCGTCAGCAGCTTTGTACATGAACAGAGTGTAGGGAGGCATTCCTCTGAGACCACAGTGCAATATAAAGTAACATTTAAGTGAGTTATTACTTGTTTTTGTGAACACGCCACAGCACACAGCGCACCACAACCAAATGTGAGCTCTGGATTTGAGCCGTCCATGAAAGGGCAGTGCGCAGATGCTGGGGAACAGTGCATGGGGACGGTACCTTGCCGATGAGTACCTCACTGGTACCTTTACTGGTCTGGGACTTGAGCCGGCAACCTTCATTATTATATTCAACAAGGTGCAAACAGGCAATACAATAAATAACAGGCTTCCATTTGTTAATTCAGGGACAGTTTCCCTGCAGCAACTTGGGGTTAAGCGTCTTGCTCAGGGACCCAGTGGTGGTAGTGCTGGAGGTAGGATTTGAACCCACAACCTCTTGGTCCAAAGGTGAGTATCCCAACCACTTGACTGCAACCACCGTCTCGTTCTCAAGGCAATGAAATAGTAGATATTTAACCTTAACACTTATTTAAGAGACGCTCTTATCCAGAGTGATTTACATTTTTTACTTGGGGTTAAGGGTCTTACTCAGGAGCGCATTGGTGTTAGAATAAAATCGGGCTGGAACATATGACCTCTTGGATTGTAACTGAATATCCTATCAGCTCCACAGATAGATCGTTAATTTATACGTGGCAGTTAGTTTTTAAAAAATCCAAACTACATTATAGGTGAAGGCGACAGTCCTGAAGAAATGCCCCCCGAAAGCTATTTCCGCACACAGAGATTACGTCTCAAATTCATCAAGATCTCTAGCGGAGGTATAACATTACTATCTGCCACGCTTCATTAACTCGTGCTGCACGTTGGCCGATTTGGATTTAGACGCAAGCAGCAAGCAGGAATGAGATCTCCGAAATGGGCCGCGCTGCTCTCGGAGCTAATCATCTCTGCGGTCTTGAGCGCGGCAGGCCTCAGGTGTGTAGGCGCGAGCTCCTGTTGGCGTGAGATTAGGAGGCTGCTCGGCGTGCCACGGGAAGCGAAATTGGCAGCTGGTCTGCAGGTCTCGGGCTAATATGCGGCACGGCCGGCGGCCTCCCTGCTCCTTTTTTCCCTGACAGAGAGGTCTGGCGGTGACCGGCGAACGCTAATCGCATCACAACCCTCAAACAAAGCGGATGCCTGCATGCACGAGCTGAGCGTTTCACACCACGCAATGGTGAAGGGATGAAATTCTGACTTGCTTCACCTCGGGCATTTCGTGACTGAGGATGGTATCCATGGAGCAGAGGTCTTTTCTAGAAGGAGCAAAGCCTGGAGTGGAAATGAGGCCTAAAGAGGTTTGCTTTATTGCAGTGTTGAATCAGAATTCTATAAAGTCAGCGCAAATGTAGTAATACAACCAACGTCAGTATGTCATGGGACACGTCAGCTTCAGTAGTGAAAAGTCAGCATCATCATTGGTTGGTTCCCCTTTCCAGAGTAAGCAGTATCTGGAAAATCTGTTACGGCTGAGCAATCGCTCCGTGATCAGAAGGTCGCCGGTTTGAATCCCAGACCAGTAAAGTTACCACTGACGGCCTCATCGGTAAGGCCCCGTCCCCCCTACACCGCTCCCCATGTTAGCTGCCCACTGCTCCTTCACGGAAAGGTCAAATGCAGAGGTCACATTTCGATGTGGTGTGCTGTGCTGCGGTGTGACAAATAATCACTCACTTTAAGATGTTTTAAGAAATGTTGTATATCTATGCGCTTGGCACGAGGGTGTAGACGTCTGCTCACTTGTTCTCCTCTCAGTGTCCCAGCAGGTAGAACTCGAATACGCGATTTAAGCACTACAGAGCATGTGTGCGTATTTGAAAGTTATATGCACGCTAAACGAGACTCGGTTACCTCACTTCTATACTGTTTGCAGTCTTTGAAAATGCAGTGTCAAGCAAATGAGTAAAGGTAACCACACTGAAAGTGAAAAATTATGTGTCATTGTGAATAAACCACAACCTAATGTGAGCTTTGCTTTGACCCATCCACGAAGGAGTAGTGGACAGCTGACATGGGCAGTGTCCAGGAACAGTGCTAGCTAATTAGTGCCTCAGTGGTACCCAACGCCCAGTAACCGTTATGCTGCTGGCTTTATGTCACCTGTCCAAAGAGAGATACATACTAATGATTTACAAAATGATGAAACCATCTACTGTGTTTGAAAGTGGGGTGATGGTTAGGGAGTTGGCACTGCGATCTGAGGGTCGCCGGTTCAACTCCCAGAGTTGGTAAAAGGCACCGCTGAGGTACTCTTGAGTAAAGTACTGGCCCCAAGAACTGCTCTCTGGGTGCTGCTCCATCATGGAAGGATCAATTGCACAGGTCACGTGTGGTTGTGGTCCACTGTGTGCTGTGCTGTTTTCACAATGACAAATAATCACTCACTCACTGGTGATTAATCGTTGACAAAGCCATAGCACATACTGTAGGTAACACACCCACCAGTAGTGCGGTAGAAATAGTGTTATCGTGCCTTGTGTCTGTGTTGTAGCCCTTGTAAATCTGGTGCATTGCATCAGAGAAGGGACTAAAACACTTGCAGGGGTTTCTGACGGGCCTCATATTCACCGGTTTGTGGGTTTTGTTATATCGATCAGGATGTAGAAGGCTGTAGCTTGTTAGTGGCTGTCAGCCTTCATCCCTCTCACCTCCCACAGAGAATGCAGGCGTGGCAGCAGCCGTATGGGCCGTAGAGAGCTCACAAGCTTGCAACTTTCACAAATATATATATACACACAGGCTTACTGAGATTACTGAGACATTTCATCATAATTCTACATATTATATTATATATATCATATAAAATTATAATAATCTCAGTAAGCCACTGCAGTGGCACTGACCTGAGTGTGGGAGGTTTATCTCTTCCTGTTGTTTGCTATAGGGTTAAAACCACTGTTGAAGTCAGCAGCACTACCATGTGGGTTGGTGGTAAAGAAACTTGCTATCAATAGACCGACACGTTAGCATGTACGTCGTAACCTGCGCTTGCTGCTGCTTCAGTTGCCATTACAAATTTGAACAGACACGGAGTTCCTGTAGGGTTTTGGATAACAACCAGGCCGGGAACATTAAGTACTTGGAAAACTGAATCACAAAAACAGGAAACCAAATCACGCCTCCCTGCCATATGTTGGTCATTTTTATGAGCTCTGTGTTGCCACACGGGAAATCGCTTTTTGTTCCTTAGCCAGACACACTTCAGCTGCACTTTGTGGAACTTGGCCTGCTGATTTATGTGAATTTAGGTGAGTGATTATTTGTCATTGTGAACACACCACACAGTGCACCGCAGACAGATGTGAGCTCTGCATTTGACCCATCTATGAAGGAGCAGTGGGCAGCTTTTTGGCAGCACTCAGGGAGCAGTGCTTGAGGAGGTGCTCACCTTGCTCATGAGTACCTCAGTGGTACCTTTTTTTTTAAAAACGGCTATGCTATGAGTCTGAGTCCTGACCATCTTTATAGATGCAGGTCATGTTAGATGTTTACATTGTGAGGAACGGGGAAGTGGCTTTAGTGGCCTAACGGGACAGGAAGCGTAAACAGCACTGATAATTGTTCAAGTCATGATCTGACTGCAGCACTTAAAGTTTGGTAAAAACTCAAGATTTAAGTTGTTTAAAGTGACAGCCTGATCATGTGTCTGACTAGTTTATACATTTTATTACTCTATTGTGGTGCTTTCATTTTCAATAACAAATCATTGCGTTCTTTTTCTGTTCCACTACCAATTTTACAAATTAATATTTTTTAACATCAACAACAAAGCACTCAATACACAACAAAAAGGTGGGAAAAGAAGGTGTAACACTAAAAGTGTGTGTGTATCTGTTCTACACTTTGCTATTTTTAAAGTAGTTATCTAGTTTAAACTATGTGTTTTGGGTATATTTCATACTGGTTTATAAAATAATTTCTAAATGTTAAAGTAAGCTTCTCCATTTCCCGTACTTGTTCTGTTGTATTATACTATAAATATAGTTTTGGTGTTTTGGCTTGTTTCCATAACCTCGTCAGTTGCTTCAGTGCAGTTAAACGCAACATATTAAACACCTTTCAGTCCTTCACTTTTATCTTGTGTTGCATGTTAACTCCCAAAAAGTTTCATTAATATTCAAACTATATTTGATAGCTCTCTCCATCTCTTCCCAGAAGTATTTTATTCTCGGACATGTAAAAAGTATATGTGTATGATTTGCTTTATTTTCACCACATCTTCTTCAATCACCAGCTCCTGCTGCATGAGTCATTCTTCCACATCTATCTGGTGTAGTGAAATATCTAATTTTATCTTATATTAGTCTTATTAGGGATTGTCTCTATTCTCTATTCTAGAAATCAGGGTATTCTATATTTTTGCATGTTGTCTATTACAGCTGTCTCCAAACTTGGGCAGTTGGTAGCGTAACAGTTAGGGAGTTGAGCCCATCATCAGAAGGTTGCCAGTTCAAGTCCCAGACCGGTAAAGATACCACTGAGGTGCTCATGAGCAAGGTACCGTCCCAAAGCACTGCTCCCCGGGTGCTGCCAAATAAAAAGTAGCTCACTGCTCCTTCACAGATGTGTCAAATGTTGTGGCGCACTGTGAGTTGTGCTGTGATGTGTTCACAATGACAAATATTCACTCGCTTAATCACATGAATTTCCGTCTACTTTGCGGTGGTTTCCCAGTGTTAAATTTAATATCACAGCGTGTCCTCTGAGAATAAACCACGACTCATAACGTGAACTGGGTCACAATGGTGTAGATCAGTATTTAAAGGCTTCTGACAGTTCTCAAAACTATTCAAACACTGAGATCATCCCAGAAGCGAAACTCATGGCTCTTATCCTTTCAAATCTGATTAAATGATTACACCTTCTTGCAGTGAACCTTCCGATGGAGATGGTTTGCAGTTCCTCAGATGTTTCATTTTAATGTGTAGATATTACTCACTGCTCTCTGAGTGCTCCGTGTGCCAGTAAATACCTCATGCTGAAGCAGGAAAACCGTTTTACCGGATGTGAACAGGAATGGGGCGGCACGGTGGCTCCGGGTGCTCGGGTTTCCTCCCACAGTCCAAAAGCATGCGGTATAGGTTAATTAGCAACTAATTAACTAATGTGGTTGTGTGAGTGTATGTGCCCTGCAGTGTGTTTTGACGCCTGCCCAGGGTTAGTCCCCGCTTGGCACCCGTAATTCCCGGGATAGGCTCCGGTCCCCGCGACCCCGATAGGGATTAAGCGGTTTGGATAATGAATGAATGAATGAATGAACAGTAATGGAGAACTGATTATGCCTGATGATCTGAACTGATGATCTGTCCCAAATAACTACTCTGAGGAATCGGGTTCTCGGGTTCTCTAACTGGCAGATCTCACCATCCAGCCAAACCTTACAAGCTCTAAGAGCTGTTGCTCGCCTGTGTGTGATGGTGAAGCACAATTTTGCTTGAATTAGATTTCACTTCACTAGTAATGGGGCATAGTCTTCAAACATATTAATGTAGGAACTAAAACTTGTTTCCTCTTAACAGCTATGGTGAACATGTCCAACACTTCAAGGTTCTGAAGGACAGAGAGGGACACTACTTCGTCTGGGACGAGATCTTCATTTCTCTCAACCAGCTGGTGGATTTCTACAAGAGCAACAGCATTGCTAAAGAGAGGACGGTCTTCCTCAGAGATGCAGAACACTCACAAAAGGTGAGAAGAATGTTCTAGCAGATTTTCCCCCCACATTAAATATTTATGATATGTGCATAAAAAATAAGCATTACGTCTAAAGCAGAGACGCACCAATCCAGCTTTCTCAGCTCCGATACAGATGCTGATGGGCTTTGAGCGTTGGCCGATCCCGAGTACCGATCCAATACCAGTTTTTAATGAGTAACTTGTGTATTTCTCTGTGAGGAGGAGACTGAGATGATTCTGTTCTGCTTAAGGAAAAACTTGACTTAAATCCTGTTTTCCTACTAAAACAATGTCGTAATTACACACCCATATGTAGGTGCTAAATGATTTATTATTAAAATAACATCTCAAACATGACTCCTTTAAACACAGTGGTGTAATTTAGTGACGCTCCCTAATCCTGCGGCGCTAAAAGCATCAGGAACACAGAGATTGTGAGTGAGAGCTGGTGTTGTTGAGGAAATTAAACAGTATAATGGTGTGATGTGCTTTTGGGCTTGTAGTGTGTTGTGTTGCTTGTTCTGCTCATTGTCATATCAATATGTAGGAATTAGTGTGAATGTTGAACAATAAACCAGCTTTACCACAGTCACACTTCACATGAAGAACCACATGAGCGTGAACACATTTACAGATCGACCCAATGTCACCCATACACCATCCAGCTGTTTGAGTCGTTATCAGACCGATATCCGTATCGGATCAGTGCCAGAGTCTAAAGTCTAAAAAGTGCTAAAGTCAACACGTTTATTTTATTTTGTCTAGGTCAAACATGACCAGAAAGAATATAGTCAAACAAACTATATAATTCTGTTGGTTATGTGAACACAAAGAAAATTGTAAAAATATGGTTCTGATGTTGGGCATATAGGGGATGGTGTTGGTCTAGAGGTTAGGATACTCGCCTCTGGACCAACACGTTGCGGGTTTGAATCCTACCTCCAACCCTACCATCATTGGGCCGCTGAGCAAGACCCTTAACTCCAAATTTCAGAGAGACTGTCCCTGAAATTAGGAAAATGGAAGTCGCTCTGGATAAGAGTGTCTGCTAAATCCTGTTAATGTAGATTTTCAGAATGACACTCATATCTCAGTAGCTTATCACTCACCTTTCAGTCATATGTAACTTAACAGAATCTTTTTTGTTGTTACCACCAGAGACCGCATCACGCCCATGCCCTGTTCGACTTCAACCCACAGCACAACTCCCAGTTGCATTTCCTGCGCGGTGACATCATCGAGTTGCTCGACTGCTCAGACTCACAGTGTTGGAAAGGACGCTGTCACGGCCGCGTGGGCATCTTCCCCAGAGATTACGTCAAGCCCATTTTCAACTGACTTTCGCAACCGCCTACTGCCACGTAACCACCCAGTTACCTACTGCACCTGCCAACGTCTAGAGACTGACAACCAGACATTTAGTAGAGTGGCTAAGTTGATGTGAAAAATATAAAGGTGACATAGAGATGGTGGCTGAAAAACTGTGTAATGATGCTGATTTAGCCACCAGTATATATATATATACGTGTAGATGCTGACACTATGTTACTTCACTTTGGACCAGGAGGAGACGAACAAACATCACTAAAAAGAAATGAATGATTCCAAGTTTAAACTGCATTCTGTACATAGTACAACAAGTGCAACACCTTCCAGCACTTTCTTGTAAATTTAAAGCAGATGAGTTCAATTGTTGTTGTTTTTTCCATTTCCACATTACAAAAACAAAATGTTTGTGGCAAACCTGTGGTTAACTTGTGGTGAACGGTGGAGTTTGCCAGAATATGTTGCCACCAAAGTTGAATCAGAGCCTCCAGGATTTTGCAACTGTTAACTCAAATTCAGCCAGTCCCAGCATATTCATTACTACCGTGCAAGTTTGACCAATAACTGCAACATTTCCGCAATTGTTGACCAATCATGTTGTTTCCCTTAAAATGTTGAGTCATATGTTAGTGAACTCACTCGTTTAGAAGACGCAGGAAATGTGTGATAAAAACGCCTCATATTTACCTTCAAGAAATAACTAAACGATTAATAACATTTACAGCATTTAGCAGACGCTCTTATCCTCTTACATTTCCTAATTTCAGGGACACTTCCCTTGAGAGCAACTTAGGGTTGAGAGTCTTGCTCAGGGACCCAATGTTGGTAACGCCAGAGGTCGGATTCGAACCCACAACCTCTTGGTCCAAGGGTGAGTGTCCTACCACTAGGCCACAACACCCCCTAATAACATAGTGGTTTTGTTTTATTTCATTTAATTATTGTTTTATTTTACTTTGTTTTAATTAATTGTTAAAGAATCATTATAAGGGGGGACAAAATCGCAAATTTTTCCACAACTTTGACTTGCTCCTGCAACTTTATTGCAACAAAACACCTAAAAACACAACTTCCATCACAATTTTTCAGAAAAGCTGCCTCGAGATCAGGCATTTTGGGCCACAACAGTCTCAAAAGTTGGTCATAAAGTCCTGGAGGGACTGGTAAACGGCAACTGTTTGCCAGTAGCCTACGTTTTTGTAAAGGCCATGTCCATGTATTCTGTGTTGTCTCTGTAAGTGTGTGACTTGTAGAAGTAAGGTGAAAATAAAGGAGTGATGATAAGAGTTGGGTCAGTTGTTTATTCAGTCCATTGTAATAGAACTGGACTTTCACCAGGTAAGAGCCATTCACAGCAAAGCAGATATCCCAGCAGAAGACCTCCCCTCAGACCGGAGTGGGTGTTATGAGGGAGTGAAATGGCAGGAATGTTGATTTTGCAAACATCTCAACACACTGCAATGTTTAAAGTTCTCCCATACAGTAATCTGTGACTGCCTGCAGGAGCCGTGAAGTGCAAAACGTCTCATATTCATATGTATTTACCCGCTTTAGTGGACACTGTTATGCAGAGTGACCCTTATTCCCTAATTACAAGGACATCTTGCGGTCTTCCTCAAGGGCTCAATGTCCTGGTGTTTAACCAAGTTTCCCACAGTCGAGCTGCCATCACCACTACATCAAAACACACCACTTATCTCCCCCGACATGGGGTGCAATAGTAGGTTACTCAGTTACAAGCCAAAAGTTTGTGGGTTCGAGTCTAGCCCTATCCAACCTCCTGCGCTCTCACAACTGAGCTTCAACCACACATCATGTTATATAGTTTTCAGTTTTAAGTTGTTCCTCATTTGTAATCATTTAATTAAGTTTACATTTTTCAAATCTGTCTAATTCATTCTTTTATCATCTTACACTTATTAATACTCCTACTGCTTATTCCCTAACTGCTTCCTGATCTTTTTCCAGAGTTTATTCCTTAGTGTAAATCACTTTGGGTTGCATTTTTAAGTGACAACATGAAGTGAGTGATTATTTGTCATTGTGAACACACCACAACACACAGTGAACCACAACCAAATATGAGCTCAGCATTTGACCCATCCGTGAAGGAGTAGTGGACAACTTTTTGGCAGCACCCCTGGAGCAGTGCTTGGGGAGGGTACATTGCTCATCAGCGGCACCTTTACCGGTCCGGGATTTGAACCGGCGACCTTCGAGTCAACAAACTCACTCTTAATGCCACTGTATAATTAATATAATGATATTATATTAACATGGCATGACCCACTGCCCTGCCCTGCCCTACAACAAGGATATGATGTAAATGTACTACAATAAATGTACTGCACTCTTGGAAAAGACGTATTAAAATGGACACAAACTGTATCAAATTCTTACACATTAACGGGTGAGTTTTGGGACATTTCTCGTGTTAATTTCAACGTGTAAATATGTGTAATATTAACACACGTGCTGTCCTTGGTTACACATATTGTGTTGAATACTGTGAACTAATGCACATGTTGTGTACATTTTAAAACTGCACATAACTACGTGTAAAAGATCTGACTTTTGCCAACACAATTGTATTAAATATTAACACGAAATGTGTAAACTAAAGTGCTGCACACGATTGGTGTAATTGTTCTATACATTCGTTCTAAGAGTGTAAGCAAAGAAGATTTTTTGTGCAGGACGGAGTCAGGTGACTGGGCGTGCGCACAAAGCCTCACCTGCGCAGGTGGCAGTCTGGAGAACTAGAGGGGATTGAGGAATGGGACCTGGCAACATTCCCCGAGTTTCCCAGAGACATCTCTTCTCTTTTGAATCTGGAGCCCACACGGAGCAACCCGCGGCTTGAAAGAGGGGAATAAAAAGCTGGCGTGGGGAGCGCAGGTGGAGTAAGGATTTTGAATGCTGACTTGACTTGTAGATTTGTGCGCGTTGAGACTCAGTGATGGCTCAGTCCCAGCTGCAGTGTCTGGATGAGAGTCACGTCAATGTGCGGATGAACGAGTCCAAGCCCGAGTTCCTGTACAGCGAGGAGCAGAGGCTGGCGCTGGAGACGCTTGTGGACGACGGAGCCGCTCGCTTTGAGCAGTTCATCACGACGCACCACATCCGCCCGTTTTTATCAGACCTGGAGCTCGCCCGGTACCGCGCGGATGTGGAGCTCTGTAGCCCGGGCTCGGACGACTCGTTGGCCGGTGTTAACGGGGTCGGTGAGGAGACGGACTCTCTCCAGTACTGGCCGGACCGATCCGATTACTCTCTCCCGGACCTGGATCTCGGGTGGCCGGAGCGGGCGTCGTACCGCGGGGTGAGCCGGGTCAGCGTTTACCCCCAACCCCCTCTGCAGGGCCAGACCCATATTAAAGAAGTCATCAGGAAAACAATAGCGCAGGCTCAGAAGGTACGTTCAGCAGCATTTACACTGGGTACCACTGAGGTACTCACCAGCAAAGTACCGCCCCCCGTCTGCCGAAAAATCTGCCCACTGCTCCTTCACGGATGGGTCAGATGCAGAGGTCGCAGTTGGTTGTGGTGCACTGTGTGCTGTGTTCACAATGGCACATAATCACTTCGTGGTATTGAGGAGACACTTTTATACAGAGTGACCTCCCTTTCCCTCATTTCAGGGAGTTTCCCCACAGCCACTTGGGGTAAAGGGTTTGGCTCAGGAGCCCGGTGGTTTTAGTGCAGGAGGTAGGATTCAAACCCACCACCACTGTCGAGGGCCGAGGGCCGAGAGGCTTGGAATAGATTTGCAGAAAGATTCACAGTAACATAAAAATGAAAATGATTCAAAGTGTCTTACTGTTTTCCTAATGTACATATTTGTCTTATTCCAGAAGCAATACATCTAAATGTTTGCATTCCTGAATGAAAAAAATGAAGAAAAAGCACTTTTTTATTAAAATATGTATTATTCTGGAATACAGTTTTAATTTGGAATTTCACTTTCTTTCAGCTATTTTTTGTTACTGAGGATGGTACAGCGATTTAGACCCTAAACAAAATGATTTTTGTAGTGAGATAAGCAGTTGCCAATTAGAAATCAGATAATCATTTAGAAACATAAGTTCATTGTAGGTTTACAGCCTTGCTTTAAAAATGTACATCATTTTACTGTATTAAGAAAATACTATACAATACTGTAGGGAAATGCGTAGAGTGTAAATATCTTGGTCTAAAATCTGGTGGTCAAATAACAGAATCCCCCACAGTTTAAACCAGTAGAAAATATTGCATTTTCATGCATTTTTGTAATGCATTGAGGATCAGATATCAGCTGCGTGAACTTCACACTACAGAAACACTATGGGGTTGGGGCATACAGTGCTCTTCATGACACCAGCAAACGTGTATAACAGGTTTTACCAGAAATACACAATTTCATTTAGAGAGAAAAGCGCATTTCATATCTACTGTAAAGGCAAAGTAATTCTGTATGTCTAAAAGAGGATGGTCAACTGAGTCAAAACGTTGAGAGTTCTCCATTCAAGTGGCCACACTTCATGAAAGGTTTAAGTAGCATTCTTCAAATATCTTATGATTTAAATTAGGATTAAATTATATTAACCATCAGTGTCTGTTAGGAAAAAATTATTTGAATAAATTGCCTTTATTTACCTAAAGAAAAGATGCTACCGTTACCCATATTGTTTATTATTTGTAGCATGTTTAATTACATTTGATAGTGTATGAGTGTATTACAGTCAAACATATTGCAGGAAAACAATCTGTTTAAAATGGTGTCTATGTTTGCTCTAGCTATATAACATATTTTATTACTATAAGTGTTATAATGCATGCTTGTGTATTTTGTGTTTGATGATCTGCTGAATTACTAAATTTGCACAGAATTAAAGTTTTTACCTTTTTGTTCCCTTGACAGGTCATTGCTGTCGTTATGGACTTATTCACAGATATGGACATCTTCAGAGATCTGTTAAATGCGTGCTACAGGCGGAAGGTGGCTGTGTACATCATCCTGGAGGCCACTGGGGTGCCTCACTTTCTGAAGATGTGTGAAAGATCAGTGATGCACACAGGACACCTGAAGGCATGTGTAACATGTAGGACATGGGTCTTCTTTCACATGCAACAAGACAGTTCATGCAGTTCATAGATTATACATTTCAGAACACAAGCAAAAGAGTATAACAGCTTTCGGAAGAAACACTTTGAGACAGCATACCGGTTAGGGAGTTGGCATCCATGATGCAAAAATGAGCTAATATATTGTAATGTTGGAATATAAAACAGTAAAGCTACAAGTTGCAATGGCCATTTTTTCTACAGGAAATGCCCTGAACACTGCAGTTGTGTGAGAGGTGAATGTAGCTGTGGTTTCCTACGCAGAAAACCTTCAGTTGAGAGTGTTGGCGCGTCATACTAAATACTAAATGTCAATTGTCAGCAGAAAACTTCATATGGAATGCGATGATGTCGGACCTGTTCATCCACTGTTGAACACTGTTGATCCATTATAAAACACTTATAATATGTGTCACAGCTTAATGATTTTGTTGAATGTTTCTAGTAGTCTGACAGCATTAAATATATAATTTATTTACATATGACAAAGTTTGATATAAAATCAGTGTTAAAGTGTTTGATACTGCTGTACTGGGACACTGCTCCTGAAATTAGGAATATGGAAGTTGCTCTGGATAAAAGTGTCTGCTTGATTCTGTAAATGTCAATGTAATATACAGCTCTGGAGAAAAATAAGAGACCACATCACTTTTCTGTGTTCTTTGACTTTGCAATATGTGGTTGTGAGTGTAAAATGTTCAGGTTGCTGTTCTTTTATGAGATATTGCAGTAGCAGGTGTGTGGAAAATAAGAAAACAGTCCATATTTTAATATATAACTGCAGTTGTGTTTTTATAGCAGCTATTCCATGTGTTATATTTATTTATAGTGTTTTATGAAAAACAAATATCTTATAATTATGTTACCTTTAATTAGCTCTTAAGTATTACATCTGTGAGTGTCAGAACATAATCTTTATTTTGTTGTTTGCTTTTACCTTCTAGAATTTAAGAGTGCGCAGTATCCGAGGAACAGAGTTTTTCACTCGCTCGTCTAAGAAAGTATGTGGAAGCCAAAGTCAAAAGTTCATGTTTGTTGATGGAGACAAAGCAGTGTCTGGCTCGTACAGGTGAGAGTGTTGACAATCTGCCATTCCTGAGTTAGAGTTGAAAAGCCAAGCCTGTTTATCATGAACAATCGCTGTGTGAATGATGATCTCACGATGTAGAGAGTGCATTATTTGGTTCTTTTATGTGGTTGTAGATAATCAGATCTCTTAACATGAACCTCTTGATCAGTCAATAAAACAGGGGCTAGTTTGTAGCGTTGCAGTCAGGGAGTTGGCCCTGTGATCAGAATGTTGCAGGTTAAAGTCACAAACCGGTAAAAGTACCACTGAGGTACTCGTGAGCAAGGTACCGTCCCCAAGCACTGCTCCCCAGGGGCTGCCCATTTCAGCTGCCTACTGCTCCCTCACAGATGGTTTAAATGCAGAGGTCACATTTGGTTGTGTGGCACTGTGTGCTGTGCTGTTTTCACAATGACAAATAACTACTCAAAAATGTTACTTACGTACTAAGAACTAATATTGTTCAGTTTCTCCTGGATTTTGTGGGCCTTTTTTTGAGATTTTTCCAGCCTAAAATGATTGATTTTGTGGCAGCTTTTCTAAAAGAAATTGCAATCAAACGTTTTAGGTGTTTTCTTGCAATACAGTTGCAGGAGCAAGTCAAACTGTTGAAAAGTTTGTGATTTTGTCCCCCTTTATAGTGATTATTTAACAATTAGTAAAAAATAAAGGGAACAAAACCACTATTATTTTTAACCATTAATCATTTACTTATTTTTGATGGTAAATGCGAGGTCTTTTTATCACACATTTCCTGCATCTTCTAAACGTAACAAAGAAGTGAGTTCTCTGATGTTCAATGCTTTGTGAGAAATGACAATGATGTGGCAAAAACTGCAGGAAAGTTGCGGTAATTGCACAGTAGTAATGAATTGGCTGAATTTGTGTTAATAGTTACGATCACAACGTTGTCAAATCCTGGAGGGTCTGATTAATGTCATTAAGATTGATGTATATAATCCTTTTTTCAGCTTCACGTGGTCTGCCTCCAGACTGGACAGAAACATCATAACCGTGCTTACGGGCCAAGCCGTGGACGTGTTTGACGAGTTGTTCCGGGACCTCTATCTCAAGTCTAATGGTGTGAACCTGGACATGATTAATTTGGACAAGGAGCCCAAGCTGGATCCAGCCCCACGGTCAACACCTGCTCCCGCTCCCTCAGCCAGCGTGGCCCTCAAACTCATCAACCCCAAATACGCTCTGGTCTCCGGCAGCGCTACCGCCACAAGCAACTGCACTGCGCGCTGCGAGAAGCTGGCAGCCGAGGTCGGCAGCGTTCCACAAACAAAAGAGCTGCAGGAGGCTTCACACCTTCACCCCGCACTCCTCCACCTGGAGAAAGCAGACATGATCCACTACCTGCCCGTTTGGCCTGAGCCTGACCCTCCCAGCGACGTCATCGGGTTTATTAATATACGGGACTATAATAAGCCACTGCAGGCCCACCTCATGCGCTCTGAACTCTTTGAAATCTCACAGGCCATTCGATTCAAGGAGCCCTTCCACGTGCCAGAGGAGCCTCTACCTGATAAGGCTTATCCCAAATCTCGTCTGGAGTCCGTCTGCAGTACCACTGCTTTTGAGGAGCAGCAAACTGCTCCAAATTTCACTGGATCAGATGAAAATAACTTGCATCCAAAAACTCACAAAGAGGAGCAGGACTCGGCTCTGAATCAGAGCATGGAACAGCACAAGGTCTGCGCACCAAAGCAAATAGAAGAGACTTGTGTGAAGTGTCAGGGCTCTGCTAAAAGTGGTGAGAAATCTACAGATTCCTGGGTAAATTCTCAACTTCGGCCTGTGACGTCTGCCTCTAAACCCGCACTGCTGTTGTCAAAAACAACCCATACTTCCTGTGTGCAATACGAAACCACCTCATTCAAACAAAGCAGTGACATAGCAGCAGAAACGCTCTGTAAAAACGTCCAAAATGATGAGAAAAAAAAAGTTAAAGACCTTGGCCCTGACTCGAGTGGTGTGGTCCGTTACTCTTCGGAGACGTCTATTTACCCGTCCAGTTTTTCCTCCACGTCAGAAGAATACTTTGAGTGCAGCAACTGTTTGAGCGTCGACTCTGGGTTTAAAGGCACAGGTTTTAAGGGACCTTCTGAGCAATGCTGTCGCCAACATGTGCCTAATAATGCTGTCACATGCTGTCTGTCCTCGCCAACACTGCAGATCCAGCGGTTGACAGGAATGAGATTAATGACCGGCTCATGTGAGCGTGAGACGAGCGATGTGAGCATGACGGAACGTGAACAATGTGACGCTCAACATATAACTAGTGTGACAAATAGCAAGAGCTCGGAGCACCCAGACCTTAAGGACACAGAAGCGGGTTTTAGGATTGAAGATGACAGTTGGACTGAACCGGTTTGTAAAGCTCAGAAACAGCAAGGACGTGGAACAGATCACGGCAGTAAACTACAAGGAGAAGATAAAGTCATCAGTAACTCACCCGAGGCTACAACCGATGCACTAGATTCACTAGGGGAAAAGAAAGAATGCACAGATGGGAAAGTAGAAATTGAGTCCTGCAGTGTGAGACCTAAAGAGTGTTCAGTAATAAATGATAAGTTTGTAGCAGAATTCAATCCACAACATAGTTATGATCATTCACAGCTGGCAGAGAATAAAACTCATTCAACATCAGCACTGCTTCATGGCCTGGCTTCACCTCTGTTAGGAATCCAGAAGAACGCTGAGGCTCAGCCCATAGTGAAAGAAGTTCCACTGTTGGTGATGAAGCCTGAACATTGGTCAGAGTTTACTTACACGTCTAGCCTCCAGGCAGCCAGGCAGCCGAATGACACGAAAGCCTTTAAAACACAGGAGAAAGCAGCTACATTCCACTTTCACATAACCCCAAATCCTAACACCGCTCATGAAAAGAATGACAGCTTTCCTACACATCTTACTATTAATCAACAAGTGCTGATTGTAGAGGATTCAGACTACAAGCAGGAGATAAAGTCAGAGCCAGTGATGAAGAAGAGCACATCAAGCCAAACTGTAGACACCAAGTTCAAAGCCCAAACCTCACAATGGAGAACATTACCTGCTCAAAAGGTTGCACAACACAACAGAGATGTTCCTCCTCCTGCAGGGAAGCACACAGTTAGGAGTAAGGAGAAACCAGTCGGAGAACATACTTGTAAATATCGAGAGAATAAGAAGTTTCCTGCAGCAAAACCCAAACTGGAGGAAAATGCGAGAAAGGTAAGGATATTGAAGACAAGTTGAGTGAAGATTCAGGATACCAGATAAGATCTTCTGTAGATATATATAAAAAGATATACTGTATATATTTATATGGTATCTAGGAGTAATCATAATATCATACACTAAGTTTTATAAAAACTAAAGTCCCGTGATAAGCGCCAGACGCCGCATCCCCCAACAGAGCTGGACCAATAAAATTCTGCTTAGGGCCCCGTATAGGCTTGGGCCGGCCCTGACCCCAGTAGAGATTAAGTGGTTCAGATAATGAAATTATTAATGAATGAAAAGTAAAACTAGATGACAAAATGAGATGATAACCAGATACAACCAAATGAATCTAGAATGTCTTACCAGGAATAAACATTTTCATTTTCATTTTACGTTTTATTACCGTTCACAGTATGACCGTCTGACCTCACCTAAACCTGTCCGTACGTGTCGAGAAGCCAGCAGCAGTCCAACTAAAGCATCAGTCGACAAACTGCACAGTAGTAATCATCCTTGTATTCCTGCTGCACCCAGACCCGGAGCCCACAAATATCCACATGGAAAAGTGTTGGAGCATAACCGGACTATTAATGCAGTTCCTACTTCACTTGACAAGATTTCTTCCAGACGCACCGCTCCCAGTGGGTCAACCCAAACTCAGCCCCGACGCTCTCGGACAGAACCCTCTCCGAGCCGTCAGATCTCTCCCCTAAAACAGCCTGAGGCTCAGCCAGACAGAACCAGAGCCGTCCAATTAGGCCAGTGGAGCTCCAGGCAACGTTCTGCATCCACAAAAGAGCACAGTCCTCGCCCCTCTGGCACGTCGTTTCCGAGAAGATCAAGAGCCGTAAAAGAAAAAATTACAGCGTCTTCCCCAAGCAATACAACAAGGGCTCAGAGTCTTAAAAGGAAAGAACAAGAAAAATACATTTAATGTTGTTGGTTCTTTTCTTTTTAATGTAGTTTGTATTTTTTGTGGATTTAATATAAAAAACTTGAGAAATTTCTAAAGTGAGGCACTTCTGAGTGGTAACTGTAGCGCATTAACACAAATATTTACAGCAAGTAAAGGCAGTTAGGCCACTAAAGCCACTTCCCTGTTCTTCACAATGCAAACATCTAACATCACCTGTGTCTGTACAGGCGGTCAGGTCTCAATTAATGCATTCAGACTCGGACACTTTGGGTGCAAAAGCAGGCCTTTGGGACTGTAGGTAGTGTAACGGTGAGGGAGCCGGCTACATAATCGTAAGGTCGCTGGGTCAAGTTCCAGACTGGTAAAGGTACCACTGAGGAACTCTTGAGCAAGGTCCCATCCTCAAGCACTGCCAAAAAGCTGCCCACTGCTCCTTCACAGATAGGTCAAATGCAGAGCTCATGGTGCTTGTGGTGAGCTGTGCTGTATTCACACTGACAATCACTCACTTAAGACATTTTCCTTTACAGCTAGTCTGTACAGTTCCTGCAGTCAGGTAGGGACAGTCCTACATTTGCATCGGTCCACAAACGCTCTGTGGTCCTCTGATAAAGCATTTAAATGGAACTAGGCTGTTGGCCAGTGCAGTCTTGGTAATGAACAACCCGAGCAGTGATTACATCTTTATTTCTGCAAAACAGCCTTTACAAAGCATTTACACAGCAACCAGTCACCACCAAACTGTGCTAGACTCTGCCTCTTCAGGGCTGGCCTTGGCACATCTCCAAAGTCAGAGGCTGTGGTGGTGGTCAGTATACTCATCTCTAGACAAAGAGATTGTGGCTTCAAATCTCACCTCCAGCACTATGTTAACGGCATTTAGGAGACAATGCTATTGAGAGGGACTTTCCTTTCCTATAATTTTACAGACAGTCTCCCTGGAGCAACTTAGGGGCTTGTTCACAACCTCTTGGTCCAGGGAGAACCACTTGACCAACGCCACCTCCTTTGCCACTTGTTGTGATACTCTAAATTAAGCAGGAAATCACCAAACTGTGCTGGATGCTACCTCTCCAGGTTGAACCCATGACCTTTCGGTCCAGAGGCAAGTATGCTAACCACCAGACCCTGGGTCTACTAGCACCACTGGCTCCCTGAACGAGACCCATAACTCCATGTTGCTGCAGGGAGACTGTCCCTGTAAGTAGGAGATGGAAGTAACTCTGGATAAGAACATCTAAATGCTGTAAAAGTAAATGTAAGGAACTGTGTCATTCTTAGACGGTGGGTGTAGGCTTTCTGTGTATTATTTTACATATTTTACATATACAACATTGCCCCAAACATCGGGGGCCAGTTAGTAGCGTAACAGTTAGGGAGTTGGCCCCATGATCTGAAGGTCTCAGACCAGTAAAGGTATCACTGAGGTACTCATTAGTAAGGTAATGTCCCCAAGCACTGCTCCCCGGGTATTGCCGAAAAGCTACCCACTGCTTTTTCATTGATGGCTCAAATGGGTGCTTGTGGTGCCCTGTGTGCCGTGCTGAGTTCACAAAGATGATCACTCACTCACGTGCTGTTGACTCATGATGACCATGGAGACATTTAAAACTGAACAAATTGGCCAGTGAGAGTTTTGGAAACAAATTTGAAGAGTGATTATCAATTCAAATATTCTCCCAGAGGGCTTTGTGCTTACAGCAAGCAAATGCATCATATCAGCAGCAGCAGGCAAATCTTAGCGGTAAAGGCAGCCATTTTGGAGAGAAGGAGTGAGAGAGATGGCAATAATACTGTCATGTTGACATTAAGGGGCTAAGCTGAATGGCCTGAACTGCCTTTACATTACGGTTGCCACATAGGTCTGACAAAATTATTTTGTCATTAAATTATGGACATTTCGCCAAATACTTTGCCTATAAACTGAAACGCCCTTCACGCATCTGACCTAAGACATTCCGCGTCCCGGGAGAGGGATTTTTCCTCCAGGATAGACCATTAAAAAGAAGGACGATCCTGGTAAAATCGGGTGGCAACCCTAATTTACACGCTGGCCTAAATGACAAAACGTATGCTGGCAAATACTCTATATTGCCAAAGGTGTTAGGACACCAGCCTTTACACACATGAACATTAGTGAAATCTCATTCTTAACCCATAGGCTTTAATCTGGAGTTGGTTCACCCTTTCCCACTGTAACAGCTTCAACTCTTCTGAGAATTGTTGACCACTCTCCCAGAAGAGCGTCTGTGAGGTCACCACTGATGTTGGATGATAAGGCCTGGCTCACAGTCTCCACTCTAATTCAGTCAAAAATGTTGTTTTTACATGATCTTTCAAGGTTTGTTCAAATACAGAGGTCACATTTTGTTGTGTGCTGTGTTCTCAATGACAACTTATATTTACTCGGGTTCTTAAAGCTCTGCACACTTCACAGCACCCACTAAAACAAAACAAAACCCACACAATATGTGGATATTCCAGCCTCGTCACTTCCTACGTCCTGCCGGGAATTACCTGGATACTGGGCCTAGTGGCTGCGGAAGCAGATGAAAATAACTCACATCGTTTTTCCTGAAACACACACACACACACACACACACACACTCTGAGCGCTCAATCCAATTACCAACATGAGTGTGTTGGAGTGATGAGTTATTAAAACAGGAGCGCTGCATGAGGTTTTCCACATTGTGGAAAGTCTTTCAACTGACATTAACACAAGTTTGTTTTTCATAGTGTAAATTTGAAGTGAGTGAATTTGTTACTGTGAATACAGCACAGCACAGAGCACAGCTGTGGTGCATAACAATTAGGGTGTTTGATTCATGATTGGAAGGTCACCAGTTCTCATGAGCAAGGCACTGCCCCCTAGCACTGGTGCCCAGGCGCTGCCCACTGCTCTTTCATGGATGGGTCAAATGCAGAGGTTATGTTTAATTGTGATGCACCGTGTGCCGTGCTGCGTTCACAATGACAAATAACCACTCACTTTCACAACCAAATGTGATCTCCGCAATGGACCCATCTGTGGAGCAGCAGTGGACAGCTGTTATGGCAGCGCCTGGAGAGCAGTGGCTTGAGGACAGTATCTTGCCTATGAGTATCTCAGTGATACTTTTACCAGTCCAGCACTTGAACCGGCGACCATCTGACACCAGGGCCAACTCCCACATATAGTATTTTGTGCGTCAGCGCCCTCTGCTGCTTAACTGCTCACAACTCAAAATATAAAACATTGAAAGACATATTCAGACACTAGTATCCAGTATATTCTCTCTTTTATTCATTGTCATCAAGTGCTGTGAATAAATATAAAAGCCTGAAGAGTTAGTACCAAAACAAAGCCCTGCATTCGACCAGAAAATGAGGGACTAGACACAGTATAACGACTTTTAGAGAAGCAAGACTGCTTCTGTGGTCCCACGTTCGGCAAAAGCGAATGAGTTTACATGTGATTAAACGTTAGCCGAGAGTGAACATTCATCTAAGTACATTACCATGTCTCCGAGTTGTGGATATCGAATGACGCACGTTAAATGCTGATGGTGCGGACTGCATTTGATCTGTAAAAATATATATGTTCATTCCGTTCAATATAAGCAATGCCGAAAATTCACCAACGTAATTATATTAACGTCTAGTGGCACAGTGTTTACAACAAGTCCCGAGGCAATTACGCTGGAATACATCATTATGGCAAGGTGTCGTCAAACGGGAAATGCATGGATCATGGTTATCATTGGCCACATGTGGGGCAACTAACCCTCACAAAATGCTAGAATAAAAATGAAGGTCCCTATCTGAGCTTACAGAGTACTGATGCTCATCATCATCATCATCATCATCATCATCATCATGCATGCCAGCCCGGGTCAGTTAACACAGCAAATCCAGTGAAAAAACAACCAGTGTTTTCCCTCTTAAAATCAATACAAAATTAACAACCAAATCCGTAAACTTATCAGTGAAAGGCATTTTGTAACTCTCGTTATCAGAATATCGCTGCAGAAATGTGAACGTGAGTCACAAACAAAACACGTCTTACTACTGCTAGCGACCTTAACGCACTTAAACACACATTTCAAAGCAGCAAGCTACACAAACAAAAACAAATTAAAAAAATAAGCAAAAAAAAAACCTTTTCTTAAACTCTTGGCCACACTTTACATATGTAAGATGAAAAGACGATTTGGACCACTGTGCACATTCGGCAGCTGGCAGTGCTGGGGGGCAGCGGGAGGCCAGGCCGTCAATCATCCATGCCGATGTTGCGGAACAGGTAAGACATGGATTCGCCGTTGTGGATGCGTCGGATTGCCTCAGACAGAATCATGCTGATGTCCACCGTCTTGATCTTGGGACACTGCAGCTTCTGAATCTCGTGTGGGATGGTGTTTGTAACGACCACCTGTGGGGTGATGGGGGAGGAAACATTACTTTTAAGAATAAATCATCACATTTTCAATTTTAAAAAGGCACAGCACCGCTTAGATAAAAGGCACATGCCATTTAAACATTTTTAATAATGTACAGTACTCAAGGACGAGGCTGTGTATCAGGGCTGGGCAATTAATCAAAAATTAAGCGAAATGACTTTCAGAAACTCTAAGTGACAATCTTACCCATGATGATTTAATTTAATTAAAAAAATATGGTTTACACTTAAAAAGAAAGAGTTCTGTTCATTCGTTCCCCAGAGTGTGCTCATGTACAGTGTTCTTAAAACATACTACAGTGTGGAATGTGTAACAGTTGAGCATATTTATGCTACACACTTGTAAGGGGGGCAAAAATCAAATCAAAAACTCCAAAACAGAATGGTTCACTAATCATAATCATAATGTAAAATGTTCAATTAATCATGACATTGATTTAAGGTTACATCATCCAGCCCTATTTGTACCTGGAAATGTAATATGTAATTCAGAAAGTGACTCTTTTAGTGCTAGATGAAATGACCTCAAAAATCAATATCACGATTAATTAAACATTTTAGCTCTGCGACGATTAATGGACACATGGAGTGGCAGTATGTTTTTAACTAGGGCTGCAACAACTAACCGATTAAATCGATTATTAAGATAGCTTGTAACTACTTTAATAACGGATGAGTTGTGTCTACGTTATCATACATATACGTACAGTGGCTACTCCCTAATGTGTGGTCAGTAAGCTAACCAAAGCTGCAGTAAAGCAGCATTAAGCTGGACGCCGACCGCCATAAAAGAAGAATAAGGAGACGAGAACCAGTGCCATGTCTCGGCATCACAAAAACTAAAGTAATTGTGTAGAAACACGTGAATGAGATTTTTCGTGATGTAAACACGTGCTGTTTGTTAGAACACGACTCTCTCAGGGAAGTCTTTCACTAAAGCGTCCAGTTCAGTCAAATCTTCACATTTATTACAGACAAAACTCATTTATAGCTGATAAACAACAACAACCAGCGTTCTACTCACAATACAGACATTTACTCGATATTTTCAGTGATTATTCCAACGCAAGTCCACAGCGTTATTGTGACGTGACTCATGTGGAACGCCGTCTTGCACAAAAATGTAGTTCTCTCCCAGAAATGAGTCAAAAATGAGTTAAAATTAGTCCAAATTTCTTCATTTTCAATTAATCAGAAAATATTTTTTCCCATTTTATAATATTAGAAAGTAAAAAATATAGAAAAATAGAAAAAGACAGTTTGGTTTATTAAAAATGCTGGAAATGAAGTAGTTTTTTTCCCTTATTATCCGATAAATAATCAATTAACAAAATAATCATTAGTTGCAGCCCTATTTTTAAAGGCACAGAATATGAACACAAACTGGGGAAAATAACAGAATTATCGTTTTTAATTATTACCAGAATTTTAAAAATAATTGAAATAAGTCAATTTCAGTTTCAATTAATTCTCGATTAAATGTTCAGCCCTAAACTGTAGTATCTCAATGAAAGTAATGAGTTACAGCTTCCTTCGAAAGTGAGTGTTAAGAGACACGTCTCCAGACCTCGTCGATGGCCGACTCCTCAATGAGACGAGGTGCATCAGAGGAGAGGATTCCATGCGTGGCCATTACAAAGATCTTATAGGCACCTCGCTCCTTAAGCGTCTCGGCTGCAGCCAGAAAACTATCCACATCATCTATAATATCATCCTACAAATCACACGCACACACACACACACAATGAAAAATATCTGAAAATATTGGGCAATCAGTCCAATGCCCAAGACTTAAATAAAGCAATTATCGGCCGATTCCTATATGATTCCGATATTATCGTGCATCCCTAGTAAAACAGGAACAGGATACTAACAGAGCACATGTAAAACTCACCACTATGATAGCAATTCGACCGCCTACATCTCCCACCACGGTTATAGGCGGCTTTTCTTTGGGGATTAGCACTGCGAAAACGACAACAAAAACACTCAGCCACACTCAGCACAGTGTTCAACCTCTCAGGCTTCTTCTGTAGTTCTTATAGCCACAGAAGTGACAACAAATCTGACAAATCAACAGCATCATGCTCACGTGGTATCTCCAGGCTGGGATGGATGGCGCCGATATTTTTTACGGTAGGTGGAGAATGTCGCCCGTCTACGAGGTCCGACTCTGCGTCCTGCGCTTCACCGTGAATCACGGCGATCCCCAAACGAAGCCTTTCAGCAAACGACTGGGCCCTAAAGAGCACAGGGCAGACATTAGGGACGCACCAGTGCAACTTCTTCATCTCTGACACCGGTACCTGTGTATTGATCCGATATCAGTGTGCAATTAATAATCTGTATAGTTCTCCGTGAGGAGGAGACCGAGGACACTGTATAATGTATAGTGTTACTGATACCAGTGCAGCTGTTTGATTCATTATCAGACCCATATCCCATGATATTTTTGTCTTGACAACATGTATGTGTGAACGTACCTCTTAGCTGACGCAGGAGACTTGGCCACAATTACAGCATTCCTGTAGTCAGGGATCTACATGTTCGGAAATGAGGAGCATAATCAGGTGAGGAAGAGACACAAATACACTCTAAATAGACATTCAACAAACTTCTAGCTGGGATTAAAGGCTAGACAGAATTACAACAAACAAATAAAAATGCTTTACGTTGAGAATTAAATCAGCAAAAAGGAGACAAGCAAATAAACTAATGTAAAAGCAACTGAAGCATTAGTAAGTGTAAGATAATAAAGGACAAATAAGACTAAAATGGAAGATAACTAAGATTAAAATAAAATGGAAATATTACAAATCAGAAACAACTAAAACTAAAAACGTTACAATAATCAGGGTCCCCACACATCAAATTCAAGGACCTTTCAAGGACTTTCCAGGACCAATATCAGCAAATTCAAGGACCACACGCAGCGGCATTTACCTACTGCTACCGCTGAATATGTTATCAATAAACAATTTTAGACGCAAATTCAATAAAAGACTGTGAATGGCATATAAGTGACAAAATCAATGCAAGAAAGTGGACTGAATGTACAACCTACACTCATGTCAATAATATTCATAGCCTACATTCATATCCACAATGCACGGATATGTCTACACTACATACAGTAAGGATGTACATTACTGTTTTATGGAATTTTAGTTGAAATAATGTGAGATGTTCAGAATGATATCAGTTTGTGTCACTTGCCTTCATCATTGATTAAGCTAGTTTTAGACTCAAACACTTCCGTTTAAAGTGCCATGGTTGCCATAAATGTCACAAAATTATTATCAGAATTGAATCTTTAGGCTCAGAGATGCATTTAAACTATTCTCACAGTTAATATTCTAAGGCTTTGTTACCTTAACTAGAATTGTTAAGGTACTGTTACGGAATTTGCATTTTCCAGGCATCCAGATGCAACGACTCTTCAAAAACTTCACTTCCACTCTGACTCAGCGTAACTCTGGTTGCACCTAAAGCGGCTACGCACACGTTACATTGACTACGTACAGGAAACACAAGAACGTAGTGCCGAAAATGTACAGAAGAACAAACGAACTTTTGCAAATTAAAAGTCGGCGTAGGCATTGATTTAAACAAACTTGTGTCGGCAAAATAATAACATGTTAACAGCGGTCGTCATCCATGAAATTTCAATTTCCAAAAAATATTCAAGGACGGTGTCTTTTTATGCCTGTTTTGAAAAACTTTCCAGGGCCTTGAACTTATTTGTTCAGATTCACAAACTTTCAAGCATTTCAAGGACCCGTGGGAACCCTGAATAATTTAAAATAGGGAAGAATAGAGACACAAATTTAAAATGACGTTAAAAGTCGCGGTAGAGAGATTTAAAAAATATTTTTTAAACTGCAAAGTCATCCAGCGTTTCTAACTGCTCTGTTCCTTCCTTAACGTGTGTAATGACTGAAACGCTGCTGCGCCCCCCCCACTAAATTTTTTTTTAGAACATAAGCAGACTGACTGTTTCATATACTCTAAATTTGAGGGTCACATGGCTGAATGAGTGTGTGATGAGTGTGTTTACTTCTTCCTGGATGTACTGGAGCAGGAAAGGGGAAGCTCGCAGGTTGTCCACCGGAATGTTGAAGAAGCCTTGGATTTCTTTTTGGTGTAAATCCATGGTGATGAGGTGAGTCAGACCTGGACACATTTCAATTCAAACACAGCATGTGATATCTCCCTACACACTCACCCATTTTTTCAAATTCAAACACATTTACAATAAAATTAATTGATAAGATAAAGTGGAGTGAGAGCGAGGGTTGCACCGATCCAACTGTTGAAATACCAAGACCTGAGCTTTGGGTAGTGAAACAATATCAGTGTGTAATGAATAATCGGTATATTCCTGTGTGAGGAGGAGACTGAGGAGACTGTATAATTGATTTGTTTGTGTGATTTAGTGACGCTCCCTAACACTGCAGCACTAAAAGCATCAGGAACAGTGAGATCTCCAGTAAGACCTGGTGTAGTTCAGCACATTAAACAGTAGAATGGTGGGATTTGATCAACTTTTGGGCTTGTAGTGTGTTGTCTTGCTTGTTCTGCTCACTATCCTATCAACATGTTGGAGTTTGGAGCGTCTCTTTATGTGGAACATTAAGGCAACTTTACCACAGTACCGCTGCCCGCACACAGCCAAGTGCACAAACCTTACAAAGTACAATAGATTGGTCCCAGTGTTACGCCCCACACCACATCCAGCTGTTTGAGTCATTATCAGACCCATATTCCTTAAACATATAGGATGAGTGAATTCCTAGTGAAGACCAAATAAGTTTCAGCATCTCTCACCTGCCTTGCACATCATGGAGGCCAGCAGTTTGGAGACAATGGAGCCTCTCTTCCTCATTTTACACTGCTTACTGTAGGGAAAGTAGGGAATGACCCCAATAATATTTCGGGCACAGGAGGTCCGACAAGCATACACCATGATAAGCAGTTCCATGATGGTTGTGTTAACATCCCTGTCAGAAACAAAACATGTTAGATTACTTCCACATGTGGATACTTCTAAATAAAAACAGGGATGCACGATGATATCGGAATCATGTCGGAATCGGACCGATGCTTTGATTTGTCCGATATCTTATGATGCAGGTATCATACATGGGAAAGGCAGCACTTGTGCCAGGAATGTCCAAAGTCCAAGGTGGGATTTTATATGGCCCGCGCCTTAAAATGTATGGTGTTATTTTGTGCCAAAATTCCGTGGGCGCAGAATCTCGTCTTTGCATGCTCAACTAAACATAAAATTCAATAAACGGTGTGTTTGTCTCATTTGGTAAATGTGAGCTCACACATGGGCTGTCTTCCGAGCTGCATACTAACACACATAATAGTATGGTAGGTGAGGTGCTCTTATCATACTTTTCTATGTGGTAGTATGCATCTCAGGAAATAGCCGAGGTTGTAGCTTAATGGCTCTCAATGCAGTAGGTGGTGCACATGAAGAGTCACATGCATCCTTTTTGACTTGGTATACTACGTAGGACGGGAAGTTACTTTTTCTTAAAATGCTCTGCCTTTGCTCCACTCTACTTTCACACTCACTTGACTTGTTGCTGTGTTAGAAATGTCATGCAAAACTTTGATGAGCAAAATATCTTGTCTTTATGCGTTCAACTCTGCCTACGCTCATGACATTGGACAACGGCATCAGCCAATAAATCTCATATTGTGCATCCCTACTAAAAATAATAGAATGGCTACTGTAAAATAAACACACTGCATAAGTGGAGAGAACAATTCTGACTCATCTTAGAGGAGTGTGACTTACTTGCATACAGTCTGGATGATGAAGACATCTTTGCCACGCACCGACTCCTGGATTTGAACCCGTGTTTCTGTGTAGAGATTATATACTGTTACTTTTACTTTCTATCTTTTTGCATCATGTTCTTTTGTTAGAAGTCAGCACATTATCAGCTTATCAGTGAAATATACAGAAATCTGATCCAAACATGAAAGATTTAATTACAACAGTCATTTCCGGGCGGACTCAACGTACAAACCATTTAAATCATCATTATCAACTGAAAATGGAAGATGCAATCCATCATTATAAACCAAAAGGACAGAACAGACACTTCTATGCCTTAAAGGTCTTATTTCCATGTCTGACACACATTGATTTTACACTCATTTTACACTTTTTCACTTCCGGCGGTGCCTTAAGCGGGCAGCAGCTAACAGCAATCAGCAGCAATGAAGACCGTACACATTCTGCTTGAAATCTGGTACTTTAGATTTAGTACTGGACCACACCCAATTCTGGGGTCTGCACATTATAGCAGTAGAGTGGTCTGAGCTGACAGTCTTTATAAAGTCCATTACACTCCAACACATGAAACCTTGAGCCAAAACAAAGCGTGTCAGGTTCATTAGTGAATCTCAGCATGGCCAACTTTGTTTTGTCTGTACTTTCCAGCAAAGAATGCAAAGAATGAAAAGCGCTGCCTAAATCAACTAGTGCAACTGGTGTCTCCAAACAAGGCCCAATGCAATCACACTGACAGCACTAACCTGTCACTGAACAAAACATCAACCATGACCACCACCCATCCTGCAAACACTTTCACCAAGCATCATACAGGACATTACTCAACATTTTACCTCTGTTAGCTTCCTGATAGACCTGCACCTTGCCCAGCTCCACACCCAAGCGTCTGCCAAAAACGGAAGCAAATAAGAGAAATGAAACTCAAGACGAAGACAAAAGGCAAGTTTGGCAGGTTTCCAAGAGGAACATTTTAATTGAAAAGAAGAAGAAGACAGGACCATGCAATAAAACCTCATTTACTCCCATGTACCATCAGAGTGCCTTCAATCCAAGCACTCAAAGACCACCATATCTCAGATCAGGGTTGTCCAGTTCGGTCCAATCCTGCGGGTTTTCCATCATACTTGTGTTTAGAACATTGACATCTTGTCTCAGGTAGAAGCCCACCATTACTTACTTGCCAGGTATGACAGAAATCCTCCAGGACCTTCTGGACCAGAACTGGACATCCCTGACGTCTTTGACCAATTCCGGTCCTGGAGGTTTTTAATCCTAAATGATGAGTCTGTTATGGTGGTTATCCACCTGACAGCAGGTGTGAATGTTCTGAAATCTAGTAATATGATGGAAAACCTCCAGGACACTGACTCGCCAGGACCAGAACTCTGTCTTAGACAACTGAGAACGTACATAGACATTCCGTTTACTAAACGCAAGTCTGAACACAAGAAACGTGATCACAGCAGCTGCAACCTACTCTGCAATCCTTTTCCCCAGCTCCCGGCTAGAGGGGTTGGAGTTGGCCGTGAAAATGACCAGACCTCCTTTGGTGGCGTTCATATCCGTTTTTTTCTCAGTGACTACCTCTAGGGACTCGGGCAGTGGCTCCCTGGGCTCCCAGGCACTGCTGAGCCCTTCCTAACAACAGGATCACAGGCAGACGGGTTAGTTTTAACAGCACACAACGCAAGAATCCGCCCAAATCCTGTAAGAAAACAATAAGAGGAATGCAACATATTCAGCTGAGGGTTTCATCAAAAAAATCCATTCATGACTGCTTTTTACACGTTCTATACTGCAGAAATCCTCAATGCAACATTCAAACCATTAAGAGTAAGATGCTAACAGTCTAAAACGTGTTTTTAAACTGCTAACATTGTACTCTTTACCGGGAAAAAAGGTTTTACATTAACATTGTATTGCTTTTTAATGCTTTTACATTGCAAATACTGCAGAAATCCTCAATATCATATCAAAAGTATGCCTGGAGAAGAGATGCTAGCGGTCAAAAACATGATTGTCCAGTGATTTATTTAACATATATATATATATATATATATATATATATATATATGTATATATATATATGTATATATATGTGTTATATTTTTTTATATATTATATATTTATAATATATAAAATAAAAATTATATATATATATATATATATATATATATATAATATAAAATATTTTTAATATATATATATATATTCTCTTAATAAATGACCCTTTTCATGAAGTTGCTTCATATGGAGCTAACAACTCAACCAGAGGTAAATTATCAGCTAGCTAGCTAACGCTATCTATAAATCAATTGGCTAACCATTGCTAGCTGCAGCTCAAAAATAGAATACAAATAAAACATATTAGAGACTTTAATAAACATCTCCTGCCCCAACTATTACAAAGCATAAAACTCCCTCCACATGACCTAACATGACAGACAAGTCTGAGCTGCTAGCTATCTCAGCTAACGTCCAGCTTGCAGCTTGTAAATGCAAAGATGCAGGTTAAGCACCTTTAGCTTTAGCTAATGTGCCGGATGGAAATGAAAGGTTAACTAAAATTACAGCTGTGATAACATTCATAATAATCACGCAAAAAAATGTTTAATATCTTACCAGTTTGCGTTCTTGGTTTTATTCTTTCCGCTTGATTTACTTTAGCACAAGTAGCGCATTCGAACACAGCAGCGGCGCATGACTAGTAATGGCTGCCGAGGCTAACACATTTCAACATAAAAGTAGAAAGACTCGGAGATTAACAATGATAAAACTGTTCTTCAAGCTTTTGATAAAAGATTATTTTCCACATACCTTGGTGTTAGATATCTTTTTCTTCGTCTTCCGTATACGAACACCATAAAAAATATTAAACGAGGGAACGTGAAGTTTTTTCTTCGCGACGACATCGCTTTCTAATTATGATGCGCGAAAACATTTCACAAATATATTGCATTAACACTTTAAACGTCACTGATTTAAGGTGTACAATTTTAAATACTTGTAAGATTCTGAATACAGCTGCAAAAGACGGACTATGAGTAGAGAGATTGATTGAGATTACAACAAGTAAATACTGTACAATCAACTGCGCTATGTTAAACTGCAGCTGATCTATATTACATTCAGTGCTCAAAACTATGGTTGTATTCCATGATTGTAAATTTGTAGTTTTCTCTACTTGACTGCTGCTACAATATTTTCTCCCTTGGTGACATAAACATTACTTGCACATATTTCTGATTGTAGTTTTCTCCACTTGACTGTTACGATATTTGCACATATTATTGAACCCACACATAGCTTAGACTACAAAAATGACTGGAAGTAATATCTGTCAGTCTGTCTGTTTAACTCCTATGTATGACACACTTAGTCATTAATAATACGGTACATTTAAAAAAGAAGAAATAGGGGAATTTTAATAAAGATTTTTAAACTTTGGAGCATAAAATGAAATGATAAAATGAATGGTTTTATAGTGTATTTATTATTATAGTTAAATCTTGTTTTAATATACTACTTGGTTTCATTTTAAACAATAAAAATAAGTGAGTGGCTTTATCTTTGTGTATATGAACTTTTGCCAAATTAAGAAGAATTTAGTCTTCATATAGTAACATTTTCATAGAGAGAAATCAGAATCAAGAATCAGAATCAAAATCAGAATCTACTATGCCAAGGAAGAGCCTTCCAAATCTTAAGGAGAAGGGATACAGATGCAATAACTTCTCTGGTCTGTCTACACAGTGAGCGGTCAACACAAATGTCCATATTATTTAAGAAGATAAGGATTTGCGGGACATTTTAAAGGAAACTTCCCGTATGTTATTGTTAATGAGATGTTTATGTTAAAGATTGTTGAAATGTTGTTGTTTTTTATTAAATAAGATGAATGTAACACCAGAATTTGATTCTGAAACGTTGACGATAGGCACACGTCCTTGCGTGACGTCATGGAGGCAGCTTTGGCTGATTGGTGGATTTGTCGCGGCGAGAGCGGACGCTGCCGTTTGGCGCCATTTGCGGGAAAAAGACAGAGACTGAAACGAACTTGAGCAGCTTTTACAGTGAAGGGAATGGAAGCTTTTTAAACGCGTTTATTCTTGCTCAGTGGAACTTTCCAAATTAGTGTTTGTTTAAGATCACGCGAGTGCGGGTGGTTAGTTATTTCACTGGGTCTGTGACCTGTGTGTTATTGTTGTAGGTAAATAGTGGGCTAAGTGAATTAGCAGGTTAGCTTTTGTGTTTGTGTTATTTATTACTGGGCAATTTTCTTTAAGTTTCGCTACAGCATGGATTAATTTTGTTTAACTCTTAAATGGTATTTTGGGACACAACGGCAATGTATTTTCGTGTTTTAAAAGAAGGACAAACACAGGTAAGCTTTCTTTTATCGTTTTAGACCCCGCAATAGAAGTGCTGTATGGTATTAACGGGACAGATAAGCAGAATTCAAACTACATTCTTGGCCCTAGAATTATCTTTTCGCATTAAATGTGCATATGGTTGCAGCAGTTGGAAGGACACCCAAACAGGTGTCAATTAAATTGCACAGCAGTCAAGTAGAGAAAACTACAACTTGTAATCTGTACAGTAATGTTCAAGAACACGCCGCAGTATCATAACAGATGCGAGATATGGAGATAAACAGTATAAATACAATAAGGTACAGTGTTCTACTTCATAGTGCTTCTAATGTTTTGACTTGTACCGCGAATTCATTCATGAAAAGGATTTATCTACTACAGGACGCGTTTCATCAAAATCAATGAAGTTTATTGCCAAGTATGTTATGACATTTGCTTTGGTGGTTGGTGCTAAAACATTAAGAAATTTTTAAAATGTCTTTGTGTACAAGATACTATATAAAAGTAGAAAATGTGGATATTAGTTATAAAATGGAAAGGAAAATACTTTTAAAGAGAGGCGATATAGTCATATTTACAAAATGTATTTCTACGGAACACAGAATGAGAAAAGTCATGACATGAAGAAGTAGAGAATGTGTTCAATGGATTAAAAAAATAACTACTCTCTGACCTAAGAAGTGCAATGTTGACAGTATGAGAAGTATGTAATAACTATGTTTGAGGTTAAAACACAGTACAGAGTGGAAGAGATGAGTCAGTTGTGGCTTTACTGGTTTTATTTGTAGTGGTAAAAACCTGACTTCATGGTGTGACGTTTTGGTTTAATTCAATATACGTTTCGCATATCAATGATTTTGACACAATTTCCACCAAATATATAGATATAGAAAATAAATGAATGGAACAGAAAAAGATTCTGGTTGTTATTTTGCACATCTGTAGATCTGTAATTTGAGTAGACAATTCCCCACAATGGCTGGTGTTGTGGCTATGGCAGCTGTTATTGAAGACTTTGAGGTTACTCAGGTTGGTTTATTATTATTATTATTATTATTATTTTGCATGCTATTCTACTACATTCTGAAAACTGCCATTGTTTAAACGTGTTGTTTTTATCTAGCCATCCAAGAAGTCAAGGAAGGATGACGATCCTCCCCCTCCAAGGACAATCACAAATTACTTCACACCATTGGCCAAGACGACAGAAAAGCCGCTCACGCATCATGGGTCAAACAACATTATGCATTACTTTAAGAAGACATCACCGTCTCAGGAAAAGTCTTGCTCTCAGAAGCACCCTCAGCTTCCATCTGCAGAGTCACTCGTTCATCAGGAGGTTTCTGTGAAGCTGCCCCGAACACAGAAGCAAAAACAGACCAGGAAAGTCAAAGAGCAGCATAAGCAACAGAAGGAGGATCAGGAGATGCTTGCAGACTCAGCAGGATTGGAGAATCCAAATGAAACTTTGATAAAGGATGGAGGTGGGTTTCTGTGTTTTGGTGAAAGTGATATCATGTTTGCTTTCAAATTAGTGGTGACATCTGCTCAGAAGACGAATCTCTCGCAAAAACGAATGCCACCAAAGCCTGTACTAATGAGAGAACGGCAAAGGATGTGTTGCAGAATAATAAAAGTAAGAACATGGTCGGCATGTGCCAGGACAGCGACAATCCAAGTAGTGATCATGCCGCAATCTGACAAGACAAAGGTAGAGCTAGGAAACCTTCAGCGAGAAAAAGCAGAAAGGCCAAAGTCAGCCAGAGTGAATCATGTAACACAGAGCCGGAGCAGTCTTTACTTAACGCTAGCATGGAAGTTACCGGATGAGACTCCATTCTGAACGCCAGCAATACATTGTAACCTTTTGAGGAATTTTTACAGAGTCAGAGACAAGAGGATGCTGCAAATCCCGAGCCAGACGAATGCAGTGCTGAATCCTTAAACAACGCCTGTAAGGACGAGAATGATGTGGTACCTCCAGCTCCACAGGTATCACCCAGAACGCTCACAGTCAAAGCCGAAGTGCATCCCATCTCCCCTGAGCATGAGGCTGCCCTGGGCCCCAAATTAAAAGTGGCATCCATTTTTAGCAGAAATAAGGAGGGGTCCGTAAAAGACGTCATCACGTCCTCATCGTCCTCCTCCTCTAACCCGCTGATAACAGCAGACGTTCTGCCCGACCGTAAGAGGAAATCTAATGTAGTTCTTCATGAAGAAGATTTGGAGCTTGACGTAGTTGAATCAAGCACCACCCTTAAATGCACCCAGGAAGAAAGGAAACAGTTTATGAACGCATCATTTAGAGCCCAGTCTGGAGGATCTAAAGGTAAACTCTAGCAAGCCCCAGGGAAAAGTGAAGCAAGCTCTAGAGACGGTTCCTGAGACAGTGGGAAAAGAACCTGAGGAGAAAAATGATGAGAGCAAGTCTGACCTGGCCAGCTCAGAGCCATGTGTAGAGCAAAAAGATAGCAAAAGTGTTGGGAAGAAGAGAGGGAGGAGGAGCGTGAAGAAAAAACAAGTAGACAAGGCTGAAGTCGTGCAGGATTCCTCTGAAAAGAGTGAGGAACTCCCTGTATCTGGTGAGGTGGAGAAGAGTTGCTCTGGAAATGAGAGTAATACACTAAATGTGAAGGAGCTCAGGAGATCCAGCAGAGATAGGACACGCAGGCAAAATGCTTCTGTGCCTGAAACGAATCCAACTCCTTCCAGGACACGAGGTCAGAAAGCAGCAGAAGTAAAATCAAAGAAATCAAAGTCAGAGACGGAGACTCAGGATGACCCAGCTCAGGCTTCCACCCCAAAATCTCACAAGGCTAAAAAGTCAGTGTACAGGGCGGAGATGCTTTTAACACCAGATGAAAAAGGAAGCCCAATTAGGTGGGTTCTAGTCATGTCAGTTTTTATTTGTTACAGTAAGTCAAAGTATTAATAAACTTGGTCATCTCAGCTTTATAAGGCACACAGAGAGACAAGACGCACATGGCTTCAGTTTCTACAGAGTACAAAGAAGACAAACAGAACATATATATATCTATATCTACAGTATATCTATATCTATCTATCTATCTATCTATCTATATATATATATATATATATATATATATATATATACATACATACATACATACATATAAAATACAGTAATACCTCGGACTACGTAGTTTCCACATGTGTCTTTTTTAGTCATGTTGCTAATTCTAAAGTAATAAAGGAGTCGTTGTATTCAGATACCATTTAAATACAAGCGCATGAGAGTGTAAAAGAGTGCAGAGAAAGGTAAGAATTTATCTAAAAAGTTTGATGACTGAAAGACTTGTGATGCCACTATTAAAGACGTTCTGTCATGTTTATAGGGGGTCTAGGTTGCCTTCTTAGGGGATTTATTTGTGTGTTAAGAGTGTTTAATTTGCATGTTCTGGAACCAATTAACAAGGTTAAACAATTAAGATGAGTTATTACTGTATAAAGTCTAAATTAGAAGTTGAATCTGAAAATGTCCAATTTTGGTTACTCAGTATTAAATGCTATGTGCAAATATTGCAGCAGCAGTCTACAAACTGCAGTGACAATACTGGAATGTACTGTTGCATTAAATGAGAATATTTCTAAGAATTGCTGGTTTAATGTTCATTGTTTTGACTTTCAGAATGAAATTCACACGAGTCTTTCCATCTTCTACTACAAAAGCTGGCAGTTTTCAAATATCAAGTCCAATGCAGGTAATTACATTTTCTTTTTTATTTTGATTAGGTATGCACAATATGGGAATTAGTGGCCGATGCCGATATCCACGCTTTTCATGCTTATATCTGCTGATAAATGAGGAAGGCAGAGTTGAGCGTGTAAAAGATATTCCACTATTCCCACGTACAAAAAAGTGTGGTTAAAACGTGAGGCAAATCTAAGTATTGATCCAATGCCGATGAAAGTTTACACAATAATCACACAATAATCATGTCGTGGCCTCTTAAAACCATTTCAGCAGGAATCAAATTCACTGAAAAGAAGGAAACAGGCTAAAAGGTTGGTCCAGAAAGCCAAAGCAATTCAGCAAAGCAAACAGCTGTCTGCAGCAGAGCCACCGCCCGTCAGACGCTCCTCAAGAACTAAAGAGTCCGTCAAAACGAACTACTGCGAGGACAAGGTGCAGACTTTATTATATCATGCTTTAATTTGTCCTCTAAGTTTTTGCAACTTTCTGAATCACTGTTTGTTTTTAGGACTCTGTCATGTTCTTGGAAGACTGTGTAATCAGCTCTGCACCGCAGGAAAGCGCCAAAAGTCAGAAGAAACTGCGCAGTTTGAACGACGTCCTGGGCAAGAATGCACCTCCAAATAAAGCTTCTAAGAATGCTGCAGGTAATATGCTATTTTCATAAGAAAGATGTATTCACTTTTATTTAATGACAAGATGATCTCGTGATACTGATCTTTTTTTTTTTTTGCGTTTTGCAGGTTCCAAACTGGCTCCTATGTTTCTGGAAAGAAAAGATCAAAAGCCTTCAGCTATAATCTCCATATTTGATGACAGCAGGTAATGCCATGTATTAATATGTGCTTTAATGGTTGAAGTCAGAGTAAACATTATTTTTTGTCAGTCCTCGTAGCTATATGCAGGTATACAGAGAGACAAGACGGCTCCACTTGCTACAGAGTATAAAGAAGTACAGAGAATATCCATTTATAAATATAAACTCTAAACTATAGGTAGAAAAGGAAACTGCAGTTTTATTTACAAGAGGTGTCAAATAATATGCAAATATTGCAACAGCAAAATTACAATTGTAATACTGGAATGTACTTTTATACATGAAGTGTGCATATGATCAGCAGCTTGTGGGTGCACTGCAAGCAACATATTAATGAGATTTAAACTTTCTTTGTAGCCGTGAAGGCTCGGAGAACTCTCAGGATGATGAGAAATTCAGGGCCAAGAGGGAGTTTCTGAAGAGTGGCCTTCCAGAGTCTTTTAAAAAGCAGATTGCTAAAGTGGCAGCTAACCGAGAAGCCTACACGCAGGTCTGCGCCTCATTCCAGCCTGTTGTTCATGTCCAGCAGAAACCTCCGGGTAAGCTGGGTCTCTTCTGTCCAAATCTGCCTGTATGTGCTATTAGGGCTGTACAACTTCAAATCAGTATCGCAACATTTTACCACAATTACGATTAATGAACCATTGTTTTGTTTAGCATATTTTAAAATGTCTTCATGCTTGTAGTTCCCTGACACGTTTTGTGCTGTGTGCACAATAACAAATAAATACCTACTTTTCATTATCTTTTGATTGATTTCCCAGCCCCTTGTGCTATTATTTGATCAATTTAAGTTGGGTTTGTGTTGCCCTGGACAGATTGTGCGATGTGGAATCTTCCATGGCCTGAAAATCGATTCCTGACTCGGTTGAAGGAGTTTTACCAGTTAGTTTCTGTGCCAGTGGTGTCATTAGAGAGTGGCAACACCACCAAACCTGGTCTTAGAACTCCAGGAGAAAAGGTATGCGATCGGTGTATAAATATTATGTACTTTATGGCAGCAAATTGGGAATATTTTTCCATATTGACCTCATATTCAAATAGCATTAATTTGTCTATCTAAAATCTCTCCAGGTCTCTGGTTGGCAAGAACAATTTTCAGAGTCTGTTCAGCAGCATCTCTTGGAAGAAATTACTGCCTCCAATCGCTCCTTCCCTGCCCAGAGGTTTTTTGACCGCTTTTTAAAGAGACAGAAGGACTGTTTGCTGCAAGCTGCTACAGCAGGTGAGGACACATACACAAGCAATCTGTTCACGTGACTGATTTTAATACATTTTCCTGACGCTTTCCCGCTTCTTATTAATGTCCTCAGAGGCCGAGTGTGGATCTAAAACACCTCATGCAGCTACCTCAACTCAGTCTGTAGGAGGAAAGCGTAAACGTGTAGACGAGGGAGAGAAAACCGGCAAGTCTGCAAAGAAGCCGAAGTCGAATCACGCGCGGGAAGAGCCCATAGTGATCGACGACAGCCCGAGCCCAGATCGCGGAGGAGCGAAGGACAGCACGGACTCGGCGTCGAGCAGCAGAGGCCGGCGCAGACGACCAGCCCGACACAAACAAATGGAACTGGAGTCCAAACCCAGAGCCCCGAGTCCACCCAAGAAAATGCAGTGTGATTCTCCCATTATAATCGACTCTCCATCCTCCGAAAAATATTGTCCTGGAGGTGAAAAGGGAATTTAATAATTGTAGATTTTTTATTTGTAGCATAAACTCATGGGGCAGTTGGTAGTATAACGGTTAGGGAGTTGGACCTGTGCTCAGAAGGGAGCCGGTTCAAGTCCCAGAGTGTATATGTGGATTTTTCTTTATTTTTCTGCTGAGTTTCTCTTCACATGGTTGTATTTTCATTTGTATTTAGAAGGTGTGAGGGAGGATGTGTTATGGACTGAGAAGTACCAGCCGCAGCACTCCAGTGACGTTATTGGCAACATAGCTTCTATTAGGAAGCTGCACAGGTATGAGTCTGATTCATGAGCCTGATCTGTCAAATCTGGACTCTGTGACCTCTATAGATACAAATAAATGATTGGTCATTTCTCTCATTAGCTGGTTAAAGGAGTGGAAATTGCGAGCTGACCGGGAAGAGAGAAGGAAACAGCAGGAGAAAAAGCAAGAGGATGATAGTAATGATGGTAATGAACACAGATTTCATAATTCAAGATTCATTGTGAGGTACAAAGGTATACAGGTAGTGAAATATTCCCTGATCACTGCCAGGACTATGCAAACTAATATAAACAAAAATATAAAATCGCAATTCTTTCTCTGACTATTCAAAATCGATTCACTACTTTTTCCCCGACACGAGTTCAGCTCGCCAGTCCTATAGATGGTGCAATGTGGAAATCTGACCAGATAGAGCTCCTTCACGTGAGCATGAAGGAAACGCAGTCAGTGTGCTTACATTTAGCAAACTGCATTTGATTCAGCGTGATTTTGGTTGTTGATCTGCCACAGTCCAATGGGAAAAGTAACTCAAAACAGCGATCTGGAAACAAATCCATCTAGGTTATAAATCGTGAATTGATTTTATATCAAAGTGTGAGCTCAAGAATCGGAAGGGAGAGTTTTTTGGATCGTGCGCCCCTGAAAATGAACATAGAAATGAACAACAGATAAAGTTTTTAAAAACAAAACCTAAATCTAAAGAATATAAAGATATATTGAAAAAATGTTTCCCAAATAAATATAAGAAAAATAAGCAGTAACTGTACCTCTGCATATTGTAAAACTATAATGTCCTGTGCAGTGTTCCTCTTTGTTCAGTTGTTCCTTATTGTTCAGCTGGGGCGGCTGGTAGGAAAGCGGGGATCGGAAGTTTACCGGTTTGAATCTCAGAGCAGTAAAGGTACCACTGAGCAGATCCTCCAGGATCTCACGATGTTGCGAACGCAACTATTAACGCAAATTTAACCAATACCCATAACTACATCGCAACCTTCCAATTTTGACCAATTACTGCAACTTCTCCATAATTTTTGAGCAAACGTTCCCGCAAAATGTTAAGCCATACAACAACAAACTCATCACGTCAAAAGACGCAGGAAACGTGTGATAAAATTCCTCACATATACCTTCAAAAATCACTAAATGGTTAACAGTTAACAAAAATAATAGTGGTTTGAATTTTTTTTTAATTGATTGATTTTAATTAATTGTTAAAGAATAATTATAAAGGGGGAAATCGTGACTTTTTTTCCACCAATTTGACTTGCTCATGCAACTTAACTGCAGCAGAACGGCTAAAACACCCCAACCTCCATTGCAATTCTATTCTGAAAAGCTGCCACAAAATCATGAACTTTGGACCACAACAATCTCAAAAAAGACCCACGAAATCCTGAAGGGACTGACTGAGGTTCTCATGAGCAAGGTCACGGATGGGTCACTTGGAGAGGTCACATTTGGTTGTGATGCACTGTGTGCTGTGCTGTGTTCACAATGACAGATAACCACTGATTTTCGGAGTGATGATGTGCGTGCGTGTGTTTGTTAGACTCCTGGATGGGAGGTGACAGTAGTGAGGGACTGGAGGAGGGAGACGACCTGCTGTGTAACACGCTGCTCATCACAGGCCCCACTGGAGTAGGGAAGACTGCTGCTGTTTACGCCTGCGCCCAGGAGCTGGGATTTAAGGTCTGTGCTTAATTGATCTATTCAATTAAACTGTATGTTTTTCATGGTATTGTGTTCGAAATGTTGGTTTCGATTAATTGTCCAGGCCTAGTGGACAGTTTTCTGACTGTATTTGATTGTGAGTTTTTGCTCATAGGCTTTCAGCTTCTGTGTAAATGTTTGCCTGACCGTTCTCCTGACTGTTGTGTCCAGTTTCAAGAATATAAGAAAATTGCTGTATAACTGTTAATAATAATAATAATCCTATGAGTTTGAATTGCTTTTTGTCCTAGGTGTTTGAGGTGAACTGCTCCTCTCAGCGTAGTGGCCGTCAGATCTTGTCTCAGCTGAAAGAGGCGACGCAGTCTCACCAAGTGGACATACAGGGGGTCAACACCCATAAGCCCACCTACTTCAACAGTTACAGTAGCAGCAGTGCAGGCAAAGTTGTATCCTCACCCAGTGAGTTCTATTTACACATAAATCATATATATATAGTACACACCTGGGGGGTGTCAATAATATTGGCCAATATCGATGTTTACAAATGTAGGAGACAGAACGATATATTCAAAATTTCAGCTTATGTTTGTGAGAGTTTTTTGTAATGTTTGTAACACAAAGCAATAGCATATTTGTTTCAGCTTTCGGTGTTGATGTGACTAAATAGTCAAAAAGTCAAATAGACAAAACACTCGCAAAAGGACAAGATATTTTGCTCAACAAAGTTCCACTGCACACTCAGAATTTTTGACACAAAAATAACGTAGTGTACCAACTCAAATAGCGCGCTTGTGACACTCAATGTGCACTACCTAGTGCGTAGAGAGCCGTTAAGGTACAACCCCAGCTATTTCCTGAGATGCATACTACCACATAGAAAAGTATGATAAGAGCACCTTACCAACCATACTATTAAGTGTTGTAGTACACGGCTCAGGACACAGCCCATGTGCGAGCTCATTTTGGCTAAGTGAGGCAAACACAATTTAGTTAAACTTTTTCGCATATGCAGGCAGAATTAAGCGTGTAAAGACAAGATTTTGCTGGTGAGTGTTCCACTGTGTGCTCAGAATTTTGGCACAAAATAACACCATACATTTTAAGACAGAAGGTTGGAAAAATATAAATAATAAATATAAAATATAAAACCCCCGGTCTTTGGACATGCCTGGCACAAGCGCTACCTTTTCATGTGTTATAAATGCGTCATAAAATATCAGCTGGAAAAAATCAGGCAAATCTAAGCATCGATACTGATGTCAATGACTTTTAGAAAAAGCAATTATCTGCCAATTCCGATAACACAGTGCATCCCTAGTAATAAAAGAGTAGCCAGGCTGTTTATTATCCAACCCGTAATACATTCCCCACACGTTTAATTCGACATTACTAGTATATATTGTATTCTTTGTCTAAATAATTTTGGATATTGATCAAAAAGGATCCATCTTTTTGCTTCACTCCTTGTGTGACAGGAAAAGTAAACTCTCCTAGACGCGTTGTCTCCTCTCCAAGAAAACCTCCTCAGTCTCCTCGTGGTGCAAAGAGGAAAGGAGGCCTGGCACCAACTTCATTGGCTAGTTTATTTAGAATGGGTGGAAGTCAGGACAAGAAGACAGGTAATCATTTAAAAATGTTGCAACCAAGCTTTAACAAATCAGACATACGATGAAAACCTATTTTGATATGGCTTCTTTTGTTGAAAAATACTCGTGCGTTTTGTCTGAAACTGCATTTCTCCTTTTATCTCCTGCTGCTGAAAAGTGTTGTCTAAAAAATCCACCAGTGTGACGCAGCCTGGGTGCAGGAGTCAAGAGCCCTCGAGTTCCACCTCAGACAATAAGTCCACACCCGAAGAACAGGGCAAGAGGACGGCCACCTCGCTCATCCTGTTCGAAGAGGTCGATGTCATATTTGATGACGACTCTGGATTCCTAGCAGCAGTTAAAACCTTCATGACCACAACAAAGAGGCCTGTTGTTCTAACCACCAGCGGTGTGTGTCAGAAACGTTCTCCATTGTTCAGTTATTATCATAAAACTCCTCTTCAATGGAATTCCTTCTTTTTCAGATCCTACATTCAGTGCCATGTTTGACGGCTACTTTGATGAAATCCATTTTAAAGCCCCTTCTGTGGTAAGACCATTAGTGAGACGATTGGTTAGTTTCATTACTGTAAACTGTAAAGTAGCCTGTGGTTTTACAGCTCTGTCTTCTCTCAGGTGAATGTGACCAGTTACCTGCAGCTGCTGTGTCTGGCGGAAAACATGCGGACGGACACTGAGGACTTGGCGTGTTTATTGCGTTGGAAGGGGTGTGATGTTCGTCAGAGCCTTCTCCACCTGCAGTTCTGGACCCGTAGCGGAGGAGGACGTCGAACAACGCTTCCCGTCTTACCAGCAGGTAGATACACAAGTGCAGGAGTTAGTTGCAGAATTGCTTTTTTTAAAAGAATGCTATGGGTGTTGTTTCCCTGTTGATTAATATGCTACGTCATGCATATCCAAAGTCGGTTAGTTGCGGCTCAAGGTCGGATTTTATACGTCCTGCACCTTGTCTTAAAATGTATGGTGTTAATTTTGTGTAGAGATGCACAATAATATTAGAATCATATAGGAATCTGCTGATAA
Organism: Distichodus sexfasciatus; assembly: GCA_032718565.1. Classification (NCBI taxonomy): domain Eukaryota; kingdom Metazoa; phylum Chordata; class Actinopteri; order Characiformes; family Distichodontidae; genus Distichodus; species Distichodus sexfasciatus. The sequence continues at coordinate 3,398,573 of JAVGVS010000030.1, read as the reverse complement.
TTGCTTTAGTTTTAAGTCATCAACATCGGGCCAATGCTTAGATTTGCTCGATATTTCCAGCTGATATTTGATGACATTTATTGTACGTGGGAAAGGTAGCGCTTGTGCCAGGCATATACAGCCTATGCCTTCTGTCTTAAAATGTATGGCATTACTTTGTGGCAAAATTTGTGAGCATGCAGTGGAACGTTCACCCCCAAAATCGCTTGTCTTTACACGTTCAACTCTGCCTGCACGTGTGAAAAATGTCCCTCCTTGAAAAATGTTTGGACGCCCCTGTTCTATGTGGATAATGGTATAAAATCTTTCTTCCCTAAGGAACCACTGAATGTGAGGTGAAGACAGAAAATGGTACGGTAGAAAATGTTTCTGGTACGCTACCTCCATCCCTTTTGTCAACCCGTCATACTGGATGCACAGAGTCTATGTTGGGCCTCTTGAACATCCACCAAGAAACGGCTGTAGTGGACTTACTTAAGGTGTATTGCTTTTCTCGGTTTTTGCCTCGTTGTCAACAATAATCTGATTTTTGATTGTCGTATGCTCAAATCTCTTAATTTCTCTCTTCTTTCAGTGTGAACCCTCAGCTGAGCAGAAGACTAGATGCTGGAGACTTCTCTCAGAGGCAGAAGGCAGAGGTGTGGATCTGCTCTACTCAAATATGGAGGTGCTTCTACCTCTGCCTCTCTGTCCTTTACCACAACTCACTCTGAGGACACAGCCAACGTCCAACCCAGAACCACAACCTGTACCCTTGGTCAGACTAGAGGAGAACACTGAAGATGTGAGTCCAGTCAAAATGTCCTCCAGGATGAGGCGGAAAAAGCAGCTGTGTCTGGACAATAAAAATGTGCTTCAGTCCGACTCGGAGTCTGAGGATGGCTTTCTGTCGCTTCCTAAATCAAACAAAGAAACCAAGCCAGCAAGAGTCCAGGAGTCAGTCACCGCTCCTGTGAGGATGAAGAGGGTCGAATTGTCTGAAAGTGAGAGGAAGAGGAGTAAAGTGGTGTCACACTGCCTGAACTCCTTGGCTGATCATCTGGAGGACATGTCATTCCTGGACTCGTCTCTGTACTACCGGCCTCCTCAGGCGGAGGGTGCTTGTAGACCACATGCCTTCACCTGGACGGGAGCAGAGGTCAAGAGTGGAATGACGGACGAGGTTCGTCTGGATTGCAGAGAGCGAGGGAGCGGACTTGACTCGGCTGAAATCCGTGCGGCATTAGGCAGTCTGAGTTTCTGGAAGTGTAAGGCTGGGGTTTCCGAAGCCTGGAACGTGGCGAAGGAGCTGGATGAGGAATTGAGGAGCGAAACCGTGGAGGAGCTCACACTTCCTGTCAGCTCACACCGGCAGGGATTCAGCCTGACTCCCAACACTCCCTGTGATCCGAGGTGAGGATTGTATGAAGTAGTGAGGCATTATTATTGGCCGATGCCGATAGCGATATTTTCATGCTTATCTGCCAATGCTGATAAATGAGGAAGACAGATGAGCAGTTGAGCGCATAAAGACAAGATATTTTGCTCACAGAAGTTCCACCTCATGCTCAATTTTGGCACAAAAATAGTGCCATAACTCTGACATTTCTAACACAGCACCAAGTCATGCAAGCGTGAAGGCAGAATGGAGCGAGGGTGGAGCATTTTATGCGAAGTGCACAACATTTAAAAAAAAAGGCACTTCCTGCCCTATGTAGTGTAGTAAGTCAAATAGGGTGCGTGTGACTCTCCATATCTAGTGTGTAGAGAGCCATTAAGCTACAACTTTTGGCTCAAAATAACAGCATATATTTTAAGACAGAAGGGCCATGTAAAATCCCACCTCGGACTTTCTGCCACAAGCGTTACCTTTCCAACATACAATAAATGTGTCATCAAATATCGGCGGAAAATCTAAGCATCGGTCCGATGTTGATGACTTAAAAAAGCAATTATTGGCCGATTCTGATGTTTCCGATATTATTGTACATCCCTACACAAAATTAACGCCGTGCATTTTAAGCCAGAAGGCAATAAAGTCGTCATAAAATATCTAAACACTGGTCCAATGCCTTAAAAAAAAAAAAGTTATCGGCTGATTCTAATATTCTGGTGCATTCCTAGTGCTGTTTCTCATTTTTTGTTTCTTTTCACTGACTAAGCAGAAGAGGTCTGATATACCATGTTAATGTAAACGTGATGAGTATTGTGTCTTGTGTGTTCTAGTGTGATGGAGATGAGGAAGGAGGTGATGAGCACAGTGCTCACCAGCCGCTCATTTAGCACACTCGGCCACAGAGCAGCAGCAGCGCTCGACTACCTACCTCTTCTGCGCACCATCTGCAGATCAGAGAAGCTGAAGGAGCAGGGCAAGGTGAAGCGCAGGTGAGAGTTCACTTCACTATTGAAATGCCATGTAGTAGAAACAGGGATGAACTGCCTTGTTTTTTGGTGAAGACAGTTCTGCTCAGTGCTGTTATTTTGAACCTTGTCAACAGTTTTGCTCAGCAAGTCTTTAGGGTGAAGTGCATTTGTAGATGTATGTGCAGGATGTGGGTTTCACCATACTCAAAACATCTATAAATACAAGCGTCCATCGTGGCTATTCTAAGAGATCTGACGGGATGGTTTTTGTTGCACGTTAGGCCTATTTTTGCGGTAAACTGAGTAGGACTAGGTATAAACAAATTGGATTTGAAAGACTTTTAATGTGATTTACAACACTTGCTCAAACCTTAGGTGATGGTGACTCATGTGATTTTTGAATTTCTCTGCAGGTTTATGCACTACTTGGAGGGCATTCATGTTGATCTTCCTAAAAGCACTATTCAGCAGCTGGCCTCGGACTTTCCTTGAATCATTTAATCACACACGGAGGCAGCTGTTCATATGCATTTGTACAGTAATATAATGTAGATGTGAGGTTTTATGCTATTTAGTAAGCAACACTTGATTGTGTTCTGCATTATGTCCGACTTGATGTGGAGATCCTTATGGTTTGTACTTTGTCATACAGTGTTTTATCAAGGAATAAATTTGGACTTGCATTTTGTCAGAAAACATGTTTTCTTTGTAAAATGTATCTATTGTAAAATTGAATTCTTCTTATTGCAAAGTTTCATACTTTGCATTTTTCAAGACAACCTGTTATTAGTAAGATTTTTTTCTTATTTGGCATAAAAATATTTTTACCTTTTTTTAATATACAGCTTGTCACTGGACAAAGAGATATTTACAAATACTGCAATATTTAATGTTGGCAAAGAGGTGTCCCGATGAAAATCAAACAATAAAAGTGTCATTTAAAAAAACACTGCAGGATCCAGTTTCTACAAGTTGTAATCTTGTGAAATAAACTCAGAGTTTATATATTTTTGTAAAAATATATTTGGTGTATAGAATTGTTCATGGTAAATTGCCAAGTTCTCTTCTGTTGATGTTGAAAATCGGATCATTTTACAAGATTTGTTCTTTATCAATACTTGTCTGTTATGCATGTGACAATACATCAATTCTATGATCATCAGACTCATAGCATTGAACCAAAATGAAAACAGACGTCATATATAGTTAATATAAACACCACTTTATATTAAATGGGAAGTTTAGTTTTATTATAAGAATAAAAATGGTATCATAGACATTATGATATTGGCAGACGTTGAATCAATGTGATATCGCATCCTGGTAAAACCTGTCATTTTTATTTAAATATAATTGAACAGGGTTGAAGGTAACATGCTGAAATTTTGTAAATTTACGAGGAAAACGTGGATATTCTCTGAAATTATGAAGTCAAATTTGCTAGACAATGTGAATTAATGTGAATGTGAATCTTGCAAATTTATAAATTTAATTGAAGCTTTTAAGATCTCTCTTTCCTTCTTCCACTCTCTCTCCCCTCCTCTCTCTCCTCTCTTTCCCCTTCTCTCTCTCGCTCCCCTTCACTCTTGCCCTCTCTCTCTCTTCCCCCCTCCCCTTAACTCACTCTCCCCCCTTTCCTCTTCTCTCTCTCCCTTTCTCTCTCCCCTTCACTCTCCCTCACTTTGTACTCGTTTTTCTCTTTTTCCCTCTTCCCCTCTCTCACTTTCTCTTCCCTCCCTTAATCCCCCTTTCCTTTCTCTCTCTCCTCCTTTCTCTCCCCCTTCACTCTCGCCTCCCTTCACTTATCCCCTCTCGTTCTCTCTGCTCTTTCCTCTTCTCTCTTTCTTTCTTTCTCTCTCTGTTCCTCCCTTCACCTCTTCCTCCTCTTCACTCTCTCTCTCCCTTTCTTCTCCCTTCACTTCTTTCTTTTCTCTTCTCTCTGTCTCTCTCTCTCTCTCTCTCTCTCTGTCTCTCTCTTTCCTTTTCTCTCCTCCTCTTCACTCTTCCCTTTTTTCTCCCCTTCATTCTTCCCTCCCTCCCCCTCCTTCTCTCCCCTCACTTTCTCCTCCTCTCTCTCTCTCTTCCCTCCCTCTTCACTCTTCCCTCCTCCCCTCTTCTCCCCTCCCTCCCCCTCTCTCTCCCTCCTCTCTCTCTCTCTCTCTCTCTCTCTCTGTCTCTCTCTCCTCTTTCTTCTTTTCTCTCCTCTCCTTCTTTCTTTCTTTCTTCCTCTCTCTCTCTCTCTCTGTCTCTCTCTCTCCCTTCTCTCTCTCTCTCTCTTCTCTCTCTCTCTCGTCTCTCTCCTCCCTTTCTCCTTCTGTCCCTCCCCCTCCTCCCTCCCTGATGACGTCACGCGGTGAGGCTCCGCCCCTGGTAACCGCGCTTGTGTGTGTGTGTGTGAAGCTGCTGAAGGCGTAATCGCAGTCACTCCGTTCCTCCCGCAGCGGCTCCAACGATGTCGAGTTTTTGCTAAAAATCGCTAAAAAGGCAGCAATGCGCTGAATTCCACAGAAACACGCGGCTTCTGAAGGGATTCTCATATGGCAAATCGAGACAAGAATAAAAAGGCGCTTCTGGAATTGGTCAAGCTGCCGGAGAACAGCCGCTGTGCTGACTGTGGCGCTCCAGGTGAGTGAGGGGGGAGTTAGATGAGGGAGTTAACTGAGAGAGTGAGAGGTGGTTGAATGAGAAAGTTAGCAGAGGTAGTGAATAAGTGAGTTAATGAGTGAGTTAGATGTGTGAGAGAGTAAGTTGGATGTGTGAGTTAGTTTAGTGAGAGAGTGAGTTGGGTGTGTGAGTTAGTTGAGAGAGTGAGTTGGGTGTGTGTTAGTTGAGTGAGTTGGGTGAGTGAGAGATCGCTGAGTGAGTAAGTTAGGTGAGAGAGTGAGTTGGATGTGTGAGTAAGTTAGGTGAGAGAGTGAGTTGGATGTGTGAGTAAGTTAGGTGAGAGAGTGAGTTGAGTGAGGCAGTGAGTTGGGTGTGTGTGTGAGAGATCGTTGAGTGAGTAAGTTAGGTGAGAGAGTGAGTTGGATGTGTGAGTAAGTTAGGTGAGAGAGTGAGTTGAGTAAGAGAGTGAGGCAGTGAGTTGGGTGTGTGTGTGAGAGATCGTTGAGTGAGTTAGGGGGCCTACCATGCAGCTGCTGCTCCTGTCTATTGTTAAAAATCTGCTGAATTGCACTGCGACTTCACACACACCCAGGATATCAAATGAAGGTTTTAGGTTGCAACACTAAACAACACTGAAGCAGACTGGACGGGTCAGAGTTACATGACAGCAGTACAAGAGTAGGCTGTAGTGTGTTTTTAAGGGCATAGCATTAACAGAATTGTTAATCATGTTTCTAACTCTTTAAGATGATTTTATTAGTGTCGTGGTGATTTAATGACAGTCTCTTTAAGGTGTCCCTGGAGGCATGGCACATTATTAAACATAGTGTTCGCTGTATGAGTAATTCACGTTATGAAATTGACAAAAGTGCTCTGAATTAGTAGTGTTATGATACATGAATCTACATCAATGCAATTCTATAATATATATTCAATGATCAACAAGTCCACATCAATTCAAAATGAAAACACTGATCAGACACTTATTATTGATGTTTTAGTTATGTTTTTATTTGTCAGATCATGTAAAGGTCGTGTTGAGCTCAGGAATATGAAATGTCAAATGATATTTTAGTTGATGTTTGTGATTTGATATTAATGAATGTGATTGTGGTAAATATGATCTGAATTGAATTTGATCGAAATTGTGTTGTAGCAGACTCTGTGATATCGGCTGACATTAAAAAGTTGGCCACTGAAGCAATATTAAATATTGTTGCGATAAGTCTCGTGATTTATGTGTGCCATCCCATACTACACTGGAAATTTTACTAATGCTTCAGATATAAAGAACACATGTGACTTCATATATCTCAATTAAATTCTTACACTTATTAGACTGTCATCCATTTCCAAATTACACAATGAGTGAGTGATTATTTGTCATTGTAAACACAGCACAGCACACAGTGCACCACAACCAAATGTGCACTCTGACCCATCCGTAAAGGGGCACTGAGCACTTTGGGGACGGTACCTTGCTCATGAGTACCTCAGTGGCACCTTTATAGGTCCAGGACTTGAACCAGCAACGCGATCGCTGGGCCAACGCCTTAACCATTACACTACCAACTGTCCAAGAGGAAGTCTCCCTGGAGCAGTTTGGGGTTGAGGGTCATGCTCAGGGACCCCATAGTTGCTTTTAGGCTCTCCTGAGATTTGACCCCCCGAAATTGACAGCTCCACATTAAGTTTATTGGTGCCACAGCAGATTAAGGCCTACTAATTTGTCCACTCTTGTTCACACAACAGAGCCAGACTGGGCATCCTATAAACTCGGCATATTCGTTTGTCTGAACTGCTCTGGAACCCACCGCAATCTGTCAAGCATAAGCCGTGTGAAATCCATACGATTAGACTTCTGGGATGATGATCTTGTGCTGGTAGGTTTTAATGTGTTAAATGTTTTAATTAGCATGTAAATAATGCAACTAGATGAACAAATACAATTGTTCAGAATATTGACTGTGACTGGGAGCAGTTGGAGAATTTATGACATTTTCAGAGAAATATTTATTATTTGTCTTTCACTGTTGGTCTCAGCATTAACACTAGTGATGCACTGAGCACCTTTGTATATAAAGGAAGAAGTGTGCCACTTTAAACCATAATGCTCTCCTTCTTTATGTGACCACACGGTCTAATGTGAAGTTTATGAAAAGCAATGGAAACCGCCCTGCTAAAGAATTCTACGAGAAACACGTCCCTGTCTTCTATTATCGACCACAGCAAGATGACTGTGAGTAAGTACCGAACGCACAACACCTCAGACGTTAACATTAACAGGAATTATTCCCCACTCGCTACGTTCAGCCATGTTAGTTGGAATAACAGTAAAAAATAGCTGTCGTTGAGGAAGTGGGAGACTGCTGATGTGGCAAACAAAATTAAGCCGGGGACTGAGGCCATGCTTTAATGCTGTTAACAATAAGAGGAACTCCTCATGTATTCGTGTTTCAGCCAGAGGGGGTTTTGGTGTTACATTTCGGGACTTGGACTATGTGGGTTTGTCCTTTCAGTTCTCTACATACTTTACAATACAAATGGTCTGTTCTTTTGAGGCTATGCGTTATTGCCCTCACATTAGAACTGGGCAATTAGTCGAAACTTAATCGAAACCAACATTCAGAACATTAAATCGACATAATGTTTCCCATAATGATTATTTCAAGTATTTATAATGTTCTTTCCCTGGTGTAATGTCCTTGTAAAAACATACTATTATGGTGTGACTCCATTTCCTAATAATTTTTAAATGACAAACTCTTTTATTAGAAATACATATCCCAGCTTTAATAGTTCGTATTTTAAGTACAAGCCTTGATAGTGAACTATGAGGCCAAAAACATACAAAAAACTCAAAAACGGAATAGTTTATTAATCATATTCAAGGTAAAATGTTCAATTAACTGTGATATGATTTGAAGTGATATCGTACCGCACATTATGAGACTCAGTCTTGTTGGAGATGCTTAGTAAAAATGATTCTGATGTTCCCAGAAGCAACAAGTCAAAATAAAGTGTGACTCAAATTGATAAACTCTGTTCTATTTGAGCTATCTGAGATTTTTATTTCATATTCTCTAGGGTCCTGAGGGATCAGTGGATCCGAGCCAAGTATGAAAGGCTGGAGTTCACAGAGGAAAAGAAGTTAAGAGCCTACTCGTCAGGTAAAATTGCTTCTTATAACTATTCCATAACTGATATATTAAGTATATGTCATGTGCAAGGCGGTGTGGTGCTGCGGCCTCAGAGCAGGAAGATCCTGGGTTCGATCCCCCGGTCGATCATGGTTTTCTCCAGGTGCTCCAGTTTCCTCCCACAGTCCAACAGAATGCAGTTTAGGTTGATTGGTGACTCTAAATTGGCCCCATAGATTTGAATGTGAGTGTCTTTGTGTGTGTGTGCCAGGGTTGGCCCTACCTTGCGCCCAAAGTCCTGGGATAGGCTCGGGATTAAGAGGTTCAGATAATGAATGACTGAATGAATGTCAGGTGCAAATCATGAAGAACAGATTTGTAAATACCATGCAAATGACCACTCGTTAATTTGAGGTTTTTGGGGGCGGTACCTTGCTCATGAGTACTTCAGTGGTACCTTTACCAGTCCGGGATTTGAACCGACGACCTTCTGATCACAAGGCAACCACCCTGACTGTTACGCTACCAGCTGCCCCTAGTAAAGCCCTCTGCTTTTTCAGAAGGCTTCTGTTATGTATAATTGCATTTGTAAGCACTTTATGTAGTGCATATAAAATATTAAAAGAAACTGTGACATAAAAAGCCATCCTAAAAATAAACACTTTCTTATTTAGGTGCTAAGTGATCTTGTACTTAAAGGTTAAGCACCTGAACAGTTGAAAGGGGAAAATATTTTAATTTGAAATGATCAAACTTGTCTTCTGTTATACATATTGATCATGTTATTTATCATGTGCTTTAAACTTCATGAAAGAAATATCAGCATTGTTGGTGTGGAAAAACACATGATGTGTATTAATACAAACTCTAATACGAGAAAATGGATCAAACTGACTAACAGAGCTGATGTTATGTAGAAACCTGTTCCTGAAGTTTGCACTGGTGTTTTGTTCTTCATTTGATTTTTAATTTGTGTTGATTGTAGGCATATATGAAGGAGTGCTGTGGAAGAAAGGGAAGGACAATGGACAGTTTCACAAGAGGAAGTTTGTGCTTTCAGAGCAAGACTTTACCCTGAAATATTACAAGGAGGATGTGAGGAATCTTGACATCCTATTAAGCAACTCTAAGACATTTTTTTGCTCATATGCACTGTTTTCGAGTTCACTTCAAGTTGCTGAAGTGATAAAGATGAGCATTTGTTCTTTGTGTTAGTGTAGGTCAAGGCTACTTACATGGACTTGCAGCAATTTACCTTAAATCTTGTTGTGATTTTAGCACTAAGTATAAAGTATAGTATACACATGTAGCATACATAAAATCTGACCACAGACATGTCATTTATTGATGTTGTTTATTTGATGATTAATTTATAATAGTCATATAACCTTTTAGGAATCTAAAGGACCAAAGGCAGTTATCGCTGTAAAACATTTGAACGCAACGTTTCAGCCTCAGAAGATTGGACATGCTCATGGCCTTCAGATCATGTACTCTGTGGATGAGCACACACACAACCTCTTTGTTTACCATGAAAGTGGACAGGTGAGCAATTCTTTTGTTGTGTTGGCTTTCATGAGTTTGATTATTTTCCTAGCTATAAAAGCATTCAGTGTAACAATGGGGTTGTGTATAAACCTGCCACTTGCATAGTTATTGATTTACATAGTTACAGATCAAAAGTGAATTTCAAAATAAATAAAACCATAGCTCTCTTGTCATGGAGGGGAGGTGGCATTATTAAACAATCATCATCAGATCAAATCATCATCATAAAAAATGGAATTGAATTTGCGATTTAAATACTTAAAGTGAGAAAAACAGAATTTGTGCAGTGTTAACTCTGAAGCTTTCTTGTACTTTGTGCTTGCAGGAAATTGTGAACTGGTTCAACGCTATCAGGGCCACACGCTTTGTCTACCTTAAGACGGCTTTTCCAACAGCTACGGCCGATGAGGTATTTACACTTCATGAAGTTTAAAAGGAAGCCAAATTGCGTTATTATCCACGTATTGCACCATTTATTTTTATTTGCATGTCCCAGATCCCTCCCTTAAATAACCACAGATGTGCATCAGAGGAAGTTGAGTTTGTTCTGCAGGGTCAGCTGTTTATTCAGCACCTCTGGAGCAGTTGTGCCTGAGGGCCTTGTTTAAAGACCTCATTGTTAAGGATACACAAACCACTGTGCCAGTGTATTCTAAACAGACTAAAACATGCTAGTAGATCTTTCGCAACAGGTTTTAATGTTCATACGTCTGTGGTTAAAACAGGAATTATGCATGTTCCTTTTTTGCGCTAATAATAAGCATCACAGTCAAAAGCCACATCGTTGTAGAAGCCAAAATATGTCTTGAAACCTAGATTAACTTACTTCTTTATTTTTCCTCTATGATATTAAAAGATATTTTGTAAATCATCATATATACTGTACATTCTTACCATTCTTTTTTCTGCTGAAGTTGATTCCATGGATAACCAGAAACTACCTTAAAGAGGGTTACATGGAGAAAACTGGCCCTTTGGTAAGTGCTACAGGGATGATGACGTCAAAGCGTGCATCACTATAATAATAAGAGAATAAGAAATATTCCTGTTAACACTCAAATAACACTGATAAAGGACAGAAACATATTTTTTCATATGAAGTATATCTGTATAATCCAGTCTGTCTCTTTACCAAACAGCAACGGGAACCATTCAAAAAGAGGTGGTTCATTTTGGAAGCCCTGGACAGGAAACTCATCTATTTTAAAACTCAACTGGTAGGAGTCTTAATACTAAATATGGTACCACTTTACCCACCTCAGGTTGAAGACATTTTTATATAATAATTATTAATAATATTAAATAATGCAGTACACATATATATATATGGGGCAGTTGGTAGCGTAACGGTTAGGCAATAGACCCCGTGATCGAAAGGCTGCCGGTTCCTATCCCGGTCCGATAAAGACACTGAGGTACTCATGAGTAAGGTACCGCCCCCAAGCACTGGTGCCCATGTGAGCTGGCCACTGCTCCTTCACGGATGGGTCAAATGGAGAGGTCGCATGTGGTTGTGGTGCACTGTGTGCTGTGCTGTGGTGTTTTCACAATGACAAATAATCACTCACTCATTCACTAATGACAGTGATAAACTGTTGTCACTGATGAGCAGCGATGGGAATAACAGCGTTGAAATAACGGCGTTACTGTAAAAAAAAGTCATTTTTCAGTAACGGGTAATCTATCCAATTATTGTTTCCATTGTTACAACGCCGTTACCGTTATTGACAATAACATGCAGCGTGTTACTGTTATTAAGCTGTTTTCATCCGACCAAGCTCTCTGCTACAGGAGCGGCAAAGCTTTTTTCTTTTCTTTGGTAAGGGGCGAGACAACCGCATAAGGGATGATGATTGGTTAAGGTAGAGTAAAATATAAAAAAACATCTATTGTGTTTTATCATTCTACTATTATATACATAGTAATGACCAAATCTACAGTGATATATTAAATTTGATAGGTGTCTTGTCTCACATTGTCCCACAGCGATATTAGAATAGTGTAGATTTGTGTACAATGTTTTCTGTTAAAAATGTATTATTTTATGTATGTTTAGACTTTTATTTATTTTAAGTGTCTATTTCATTAATTACACATATTTAATAGTCAGTGTTATTACAAATAATTGAACATACAGCTAAATTTCCATCAAAGTGGGGAGGGGGATCCACATTTTTGACATATTTGAACATTTTTTAGACTTGTAATGCATAAGTTACTTTCCCTGGTAACTAGTTACTTTTATAATGCTGTAACTCAGTTACTAACTCAGTTACTTTTTGGAAGAAGTAACTAGTAACTAATTACTTTTTAAAAGTAATGTGTCCAACACTGCTGATGATACATTGATGCAGGATCACTATTTGGCAAGATGTGTTTTACACTTTATAATAAGACTCCAGATATTAATGTCAGTAACTCATCAATAGTTAGTGATACAAATGCTATGAAACATTAGGATGGACTTGGGAACCATCAACTCAGGCAGCAAGGTTAGTTTATGCAGATAACTGAAATCTGAAATTAATAACTCCTCAAAACATCAACATCAGCTAATAATGAAGAACACTGCCAGTCGAGCGTAATTCTACTGGTGTTTTAATGGTAATAATGATGAATTTGACACTTTAACATTCTGCCTGAGACAAGGAGATGAGATAAGCTGAGCAACTACCAAGACTTGAGAGCCCACCAAATAGTGATCCTGCATCAGTGTAGCACAGCTTGTTTATCACTGATTATTAATTATATAAAAACTGTTTTCCAACCTGTTTATAAATCATTTATAACCCTTTATAAGGGCAGTTTTAATGTAAAGTGGCAAACACAATTAATCCGACAAAGTAATAATATAGTCATGAACTAATTGAAAATGAAGATGTTAAATGTTTTTGTCAAGGATGCTCTGGAGCTTGGCGTCATTTTCATTGGAACAGAGAATCATGGATATTCTGTGAGAGAGTGTGTGCCGAAAGGAACCAGAGGGAACAAGTGGAAGTTTGGGGTGGTGATGGAGACCCCGGATCGGCAGTTCATCTTTATGTGTGAGCAGGAGCGGGAAAGGAAGGAGTGGGTGGACGCTTTGAGACAGGTCATCTCCAAGCCCATGCTACCTCAGGATTATGCAAGTAAGACATCATACTCATGACTCAAAGATCTATTAAGTCTCTACACTCTTGAACCATATCACTAATATAATATAACACCTTATTCCAGAATGATGGTTATAGTTCACCAAGACTTATTTTGCTTATGACAGCTTAAACATTAGAGCTGGGCCATATGAGCTGGTCAATATAATGATTAATTGATCATTATTGCCTTCAGCCACGATTAATGGACAATTTTTGATTTTTGCTCTATAGTTAACTGACAAGGTTTGTATTGTAAGCACGCCTAACTTTTAAAGCTGAGGTTGTTTTCTAATGAAGGAAACACTATAAGTGAGTGAGTAAGTGATTATTTGTTATTGTGAACCCACCACTGCACAGCACACAGTGCGCCATAATGGAATGTGACCTCTGCGTTTGAACTGTACGTGAACAAGCAGTCGACAGCACCCAGGGAGCGGTGCCTTACTCATGAGTGCCTCAGTGATACCTTTAGTGGTCCGGGACTTGAACCACTGACCTTCCGATCATGGGGCCAACTCCCTAACCGCTACGCTACCAACTGCCCCAAAATGCCTGCAGCCTCTTTGGGGAATTGAACACTGGTCTTCCGTGTGACAGGGTTAGGGTCATGTCAACTATACTAACAAGGAGCTCATGTAGCTGTGTAACGTGACAACAGACGCAGTAGTGTATATTTATTAAGGAAAAGTACATTAACACAGCGTTTCCCAATCCCGGTCCTCGCGCCCCACCGCTCTGCACATTTTCCCTATTTCCTGCACTGTCGCACGCTGGTCCTACGTTGCTAATTAGCTGATTAGTAGCATCAGCTGTGCTGTTGGTTGGGAAAGTCGAATCTGTGCAGAGCGGTGGGGCGCGAGGACCAGGATTCGGAAACGCTGCATTAACACACACTTGATAAGTATGAACAGATTTTTAAGGTATTAACAGAATTGTAAGGTAATCCAAATAATCACCATGGACACGATTCCGTCGATTATAGGTTTTGATTCGTTTTTGATTAATTGCACAGCCCTATTAAAACTTTTTAAGTAATACTCTACATATTTTTCAGTCAGGATGTATTTTTGCAGATCGGCTCATGTTTATCTTATTGCTCTCATCTCATCTCATTCTTGTTCCTCTTTTTCAGCAGAGGCCAGCCTCCGGAGACGAAGATGACCCCGAGCACACCATAACGGACAAAAAAATTTCCTAACACTCATCAGTGGACTTTATGGCTGCATGTGTACTTCCATCACATACCCAGCTCACAAGATCATTCAAACCCAATCTTGTACACCACTCTTCAGAGCTTTTCTGTAAATTAACATTGTTGGGTACTAAGTTGTGAATTCACAGCATTTCACAATTGTGTTTCCCCCATTGGTAATTCTCAAAATGAAACCCATGAGTAGTTGTCCGTTGCTGTGTCCACTGAGGATTGCGGAGGATTGAGGATTCACTCCCAAGTATTCAAAACAGTTAAAAACTTCTGTATAAAATTGACTGCAGTTTGACTGAATGGTGATTGTGTTGTATATGTTGGTTCATTTGGAACAGAATGAAAAGTGAACATAAATAAATGCTTCAGTTTCCTGTTGAAACTGGTGTTTGATTTCAGTGGTTACCTTATTCTGAATCAAGAACTACAAGGAAATTTGACCTCTGCATTTGACCCATCGGTGAAAGAGCAGTGCTTAGGGACGGTACCTTGCTCTTGAGTACCTCAGTAGTACCTATACCGGTCCAGGAGTTGACCTGGCGACCTTCCAATCATGGGACCAACTCACTAACCGTTACACGACCGACTGCATGGTAGTTATATCAGTCTGTTTGACACATTGCTGTCTTTTTATTCTTAATGGGGCATTTAATAGTGTAACAGTTAAGGAGTTGGCCCTGTGGTCGGAAGCCCTGGGCCGGTAAAGGTACCACTGTGGTACTCACAAGCAAGGCGCCGTTCCCAAGCACTGCTGCCCATGCCAGCTGTCCACTGCTCCTTCACGGATAAGTCAAATGCAGAGCTCACCTTTGGTTGTGCTGTGCTGTGTTCACAATGACAAATAATCACACTTAATTCAATTCACTTAAATTTCAATCTTCCTTTCCATCACGTTGGAAGCCTGTGCTTGAGTTGAATCTCTTCTTTTCTCTGTGAACGCTGTTATACAAGTAAATCTCACCCCGACCACACAGGGGGCGCCACATGCGGCTAATTCCACAAAACCACGGTCAAAACGCGTCTTCCTAAAGCGTTCCAGCTTTTTGTCTGCTGTGACGTCCCTTAGTTAACCGGCTCATGTTGGAGCAGCCGCCCTCCGGCGTCAGCTTGAATAGTGAGCCAGTACACGTCGAGAAAGATCCTTTAGTCACGTCTTGTTCATCGCCGCAACACAATTAACTTACTACTCGGTGTGTGACAGGAGCTGAAACGCAGATAGATTTGGCACGCAGAGGGAGGGAACTCATCCGTCCGTTTTGCCCTACAACACGCCTTCACCGCCGACCGCGCCGCGCATGCGCAGCCCCGTTTGTCTTTAGCGAGCGCGCTAACTGCGGTGTAGCCTCGCGCGGGGGCAGTGCTGCTAATTAGCTTCATGCTACCCGCACGAGCGTCCCGTTTGGTGTTGTAACCGAGCACAAACAGCAGCCATGAGGAAAGACGTGAGGATATTACTCGTCGGGGAACGTAAGTCTGGTTCTCAGTGACGCTGAATGGGGGAATGTGGATTGAGAGCTTTGTTTCTCGCTCGACGTGCTAACCCGGCTAGTTGACGCTAGCTAGCTAGCTGCTCGGCGCGTCAGTCCTCATAAGCGCCGCTGCGAGCCGTTTAACCTTCACGTCCTGTCAGTCCCTCTATCTGGACACACACACTCTCTCTCAAAACGGTCCTTACTCACTTTTATGAGACCAACCCCGGCTAATGAAGACTGTTGAGGAGCGTCCTGATAAACTGACTGTCACTCACCTTTTTACACCTGTGTATTTACGTTACAAGCTTGGGGTGAAACAGGTGAGTGACAGTCAGTTGATCTGATCGATATCAAGAAGGTCCTCACTATGCTTTTGTGAGATAGGTGCAAGATTTTCCGTGTGTCCAGATAAACAGACTGTCCCTGTCCCTTTGTATGTTTGTGTGACACTTAAATCTGGTATAGAAGTTGAGTGAAAGTCAGTTTATCCGAACACGCGATTTGAAGACGCTCCTAACTAACCTTTATTCACCTTTATATGACAAGCTTGGGGTAAAAACTGTAAATGATGACTGTCTTGAAACCTTGTGTGTTCAAATGAACGGTCACACACCTTTATTTACCTGTATTTATATGATTTATTTAGCGTAACATGATGGTGATTATCAGTATAACGTTTATGTGACAAGCTCTGGGTAAAAAGACAGCTGAGGATTGTCCTGATTAACTGACTCACACACCTTATTTTTTACACCTGTGTATTTATGTGCAAGCTTTGGGTAAAAAAGGTGAATGACAATCACAGGGTTTCAAGATGGTCCTCACTCACCTGTATTCACCTTTATGGCTAAAGTTTGGGGTTAAAATGACAAATGAAGACCACCTTGAAACCGTGTGTGTTCAGATAAGCTGACTGTCACCTTTTGTAACCCTGTATATTTATGTGAGCAGCTTGAGGTAAAAAAGGAAAAAAGCTGACAATCGCAGGGTTTCATGATGGTCTTCACTCACCTGTATTCACCTTTATGGAACAAGGTCGGGCTATAAAAATTGAATGACCAGTTTTTTCGTCTGGAAACACACTTTTAAGACAGCTGATTGTGAGGTCTGATTAAGCCGAATCTTGGACTAAATGGCAGTACCAATGGAGATTTACTACTGAAAATCAAAGCTAGTCTGGGCATAAACTTAATTCTAGACTGGGAAATTGGCCCATTGTCACTGGTCTTTTTACTCTATGTATGACACATAAATATAAAGCCCCAAACTTGTCACATGTATATACAGGGAGTATCTTAATCACTGGAACGTGTCATACTAATAGTGTTAAGGTTTTCTTTCACCAAGCAGAGTGTCAGAAATGATGCTGGCAGTAAGACAGTAATTATGATGTATGTATCTGACTTGAATAGTTTAATTTGAAAAGAATAAAACATCCTAGAGTGTTTTGAGTGATTTAGAAAAACCTAAACCAGCTTTTAGTTCTTGAGGATTTAAATGAAAACTGTAAGCCATTCTTTTATGAACTTAATCTGAGAACCTTAATCTACAAGACGTCCCTCGTAGATTAGTAATGGAAAAAAAACAAACCAAGCTGCAGAAAGTTGTAGCATGACATATTTGGTGTAATTTGCAATCAGTGGACGTGAGTAATTGTAATTTGTAATGGTGCATACGTTGCAGAGAGGATGCTGTAACGATATATCAGGCTGTCCAACTACCAGGGCTATTAATAGTCGACATGAGAGTGGCACAGACACTCCAGCTGGTGAAAGAGTTTGAACGCGGCAGCCAGAAGTCGTCAGCTACGTGTCAGTGTTCACGTTGGTGGCCACAGTGGAAACCCGATTAAAGATTTAAGGGTTGCACACAGAATCCACAAGACTTTTTTGTATATTCACCTTCTTGTCTGTGATCTGTGTTGCACTGTGGCTGAGGGAGTGAAAATTAGTGTGGCATATGTGTTTAACTACTTTCTCACTATGAGGTGCCATGTTTAAAGCTTTGACCTTGGTTTTTCCCCTATACAGCCAAAGTGGGGAAGACATCACTGATAATGTCACTTGTCAGTGAAGAATTCCCAGATGAGGTATAGTTTTTTGTATTTTTACAATGAAATCAGGAATAAGCTACTTATATTAAGCCTGAGATGGCCATCATGGCATTTTATTTTTTCAGGGCATTTAGTTTTTAAATATTTGTAATTTGAGATTTAAGAAATGAGTAACGCTTAACTTTTTAAATGTATACATTACAATATATTTATGTTATATATATTAGAACATTCATGTAAAAGATTGCTTTGCTTCATTAAAGGTCCCTCTCCGTGCTGAGGAAATCACCATTCCTGCAGATGTCACTCCTGAGAGAGTGCCAACACACATAGTGGACTACTCAGGTAAAATCATGTTATTTTTATCAAAACATAAAACCTTTTGTCTTGTTTGATATGAAAATGCTTGTGATGTATTGTTGCCTTTATGTCCACTCATTTGTACTTTTCAGAAGCAGAGCAGTCAGATGAACAGCTCTATCAAGAAATATCAAAGGTGAGGTTGATTTAAATGAGTGTTGATTTTGGGCTGAGTTGTGTCAGATGCTTTATTTCAACCCTTTTATTATTTATCACAGGCGAACGTCATATGCATAGTCTACTCTGTAAACAACAAAAAATCAATTGAGAAGGTAGGTTTTTATAATACACAAGACTCACAGTACTTGAGGTATTTTGAGCAATGTTTTGTTTGCATGATGAGTTTTATTTTATTGACTGCTGTACTTTTCTGTAGGTGACAAGCCACTGGATTCCCCTCATCAATGACCGAACAGACAAGGACAGCAGGTTTGTGTCTTTTGTGTGGAGGTTGTAAATAGAATCCTTCTTACAGATGAACCCTATGTGGATAAGTGTGACTGTTTCAGCTCATTGTGATTTACACAGTATAAATGTAAAAGCAAGTGTAATTTGTACTGTATGCTGGCCTTTTATTTGTGAGGTCTTTTTTCATTGGATTACTTGTGCAGTTCTCTGGTTTTATGTCCTGTTTTGCAGAGTGCCACTGATTCTGGTGGGGAATAAGTCAGACTTGGTGGAGCACAGCAGCATGGAGACAATATTACCCATAATGAACCAGTACTCAGAAATAGAAACTTGTGTTGAGGTAAGAGGCAAGGTCTCTGTAGCGCTAATTTGCAGAGTATCTCTCTGATGAGCCTCCAAAGACACGCAGTGTGTGCGCAGAAGTAGAAGGAGTAAATTGGCATTACCTGAAGGCTCGTCTGAGGATCGTGTGCCCTACAGCTTGGATTAGTTTCGGTCTAAAAGGAGTGACATGGTTTATGAAGTTACATTTACAAAGTGCTTATTCAAGATTCTTTGTCACATACGCAGTTATACAAATACAACATGTAGTGAAATGTACCCTGAAGCAGCCAAAAGACTAAGCAGCAAACTTAAACAAATACAGAGAAATACAGGAAGACTAAAATTAAGGTCCTAAAATATACTGTATAATATTAAAGAATTAAATATATACCATATAATATGTTCAGATCTATTTACCAACCCCTCCCCTTTTCAGCCTTTGGGCAATTGAAAGAATTCTCTGGTTCCTTTTCTGATTGTTTTGTTTAGATATGAGAATATTTGTTTGATTATATATTATTTAAAATTAGATCTTATTTTTAAAATTATTCTACATGCAGCTCATTTTACCTCCTTTTTTGCTGGTGGTGTAAAGATTTTCACACTCTGCTGTAGGTTTGCTCAAAAATATTGATCTATCCCTTTTGTTAAGATTATTCCCATTAATCCAATAACTCTGTATTCTTAGTCAAGTGTATATGATCTTTCTTTGACTCTGTTGCCCTTCCTCAGTGTTCTGCTAAAAATCTAAAGAACATCTCTGAGTTGTTCTACTATGCACAGAAGGCCGTTCTGCACCCTACAGGACCGCTCTACTGCCCTGAAGAGAAGGAGGTAGGACACTCGTGTTGGCTAGATGCTTCCACAAAACTTCAAGAGGAGACAAAGATCATTATTATATGAACAGTTAACACTCCTTTACTCCACTCAGATTGTCAAAATGATTTGTTATTCACTAAAAAGAAACAGACCTTCAGTTGAAGAACAGAATATAAATGATTGATGCTGTAATGAGTTGTGTTCCTCCTGGTTACAGATGAAGCCGTCTTGCATCAAAGCCCTTACTCGCATCTTTAAAATATCAGACTTGGACAATGATGGCGTTCTCAACGACAATGAACTCAACTTCTTCCAAGTAAGAAGCTCTAACTTGCTAAACTCTAAAAGTGCTTAAAACTATGTGTGCATGTTTTAGACTATCAGATTCACCTTTTTTGCAGAGAACTTGCTTTAACATGCCGCTGGCTCCTCAAGCCCTGGAGGACGTGAAAAATGTGGTGCGGAGAAATATGAACGACGGCGTGAGGGACAACGGCCTCACTCTTAAAGGTCAGCTACGCTGGACACTTGCCCTTGTCCTCTAATGGTTCTGATCATCTGACCTCCCCTGTATCCTCAGAATTTCTCTGTCCTTTTAATGTGTTCCCCTGACTGAGTTATTTGTTCCTCTGCTGCCAGGCTTTTTGTTCCTGCACACACTGTTTATCCAGAGAGGGAGGCATGAGACAACATGGACTGTGCTCCGGCGGTTTGGCTACGACGACGACTTGGAGCTGACCCAAGAATACCTGTTTCCACTGTGAGTCTCTCCCATTGTTTATTCTTGGGCTGTGTATTCTTAACACTTCTGTTGTTTCAGTTCATGTAAATGGGATCAAAATACCTTCCTGGACAAACCAGTCTCACTCCTTCCGTGCTTAATTTGAAAGGAGAAATGTTTATTAAAGACTTGAAGGCCTGAATCAGCACACTGCACAAACTTTGCAACTTATTCTACCCAGTTTCTTCTGGCCTTCTAATCCAGTTTGCCCACTCTGTGTTTCCAGGCTAAAAATACCTCCTGACTGCACTACAGAGCTGAATCACAATGCTTATCTTTTCCTCCAGAGTGTCTTTGACAAACATGACAAGGTGAGCTCTTTAACTGTGATTGGCCTACTTCATTTCCAACACAACTGGCAAAAGTATTCTACCAGTCCACAAGGACTTAGAATTAGGTCTAGGAAGTATAGCAACTGCTGGGTGTTTAAAATTCATTTTCCAGTATTGCAGTGTTATGTTGTCAATGAGTGCTAATGAAAATTAGCATTAACTACGAGAATTTTGCATAAGTTAATCAACGTAAGGATGCTTGACTTGTCTCTAGATGACGGCTTGCCAATAAATAAGGAAGGCAGAGTCGAGTGTGTCAAGACAAGACATTTTGCTCGTCAAGGTTCCACTGTGTGCTCAGACTTTTGCCACAAAAATAACACCATAGTTCTGACATTTCTAACACAGCGCAAGTCAAGCAAGTGTGAAAGCAGGGTAGAGCATTTCCAGCGTAGTGCACAACATGCCCTATGTAGTGTACCAAGTCAAATAAGGTGCGTGTAACTCTCCATGTGCACTACCTAGTGTGTAGAGAGCCGTTAAGCTACAACCCCGGCTATTTCCTGAGATGCATACTACCACATAGAAAAGTATGATAAGAGCACCTTACCTACCATACTATTAAGTTCTTTAGTATGCGGATTGGGACACAGCCCGTGTGCGAGCTCACATTCACTAAGTGAGGCATACACAATTTAATTTTCATGTGTACAGGAAGAGTCGAGTGTGCAAAGACGAGATTTTGCTGGTGAATGTTCTACTGCATGCTCTGCAATTTTGGCACAAAATAACACTATACATTTTAAGACAGAAGGCGAGGGCCGTATAAAATCCCAAACTCAGACTTTGAACATGCCTGACACAAGCGCTACCTTTCCCACATACAATAAATGCAGCATCAAATATCATCTGAAATGTTGTATCATAACAGTCCCAAGCAAGTTGAAGTGACTGTAGCTAGTCATGGTATGACCTGATGAATCTGAGTGATGTTGCAGGATCGGGACTGTGCACTGTCTCCTGACGAGCTGAAGGACCTGTTTAAAGTCTTCCCCTACATGCCCTGGGGCCCTGATGTCAACAACACAGTCTGCACCAACGAGCAGGGCTGGATAACCTACCAGGGTTACCTATCTCAGTGGACGTGAGTAGCAGCACTAATAAGCCTCTCATTACCCTCTGCGTTTACCCAGCAGACGTTGGCTTTCACAGACTCCTGCTAATCTTAACAGAGAGACTCAGGAGGAGTTTCTATCCTCAGGCCATCCGTTTTTTAAACAATGTCTTTTTTTCTAAATGTCTTAATTTCATTTCATTCTGCCTCTTAACTCCGTGTTGTTATGATCATTTATACTACTGCCATATTTCACTGTCCAAAATATTACATGCTCCTTCTCTGTCTGCTAAAATGCTGCTGTGTAGCATTTCACTGTTCACTGCTGTGTAGCTGCACTCGGCACTTTACTGTAAAAACTCATTGCACTCATTGTCTCATTGTCTCATTGCACCTGTTATCTGTCTGCAGATTTTTGTACTTAGGTTAAACTTATTGTAATATAAGAAATAGTTTATCTTATTTTATTCCCATATCCCCTTATTTTAGGTTTGTCAAGTTTGTGTATTGTATCTCTATTTTATTTTTAATTTTTTTGCCTTAATTGCACAGTCAAAGAGCAGATCAGGATACATTTCACTGCATGTTGTACCTGTATAATTAGCATGTGACAAATAAAGAATCTTGAATCTTATGTAGAATGCACTTTGCCCATCCAGGTTAACGACATACCTGGATGTGCAGCGCTGCCTGGAGTACATGGGTTACCTTGGCTACTCCATCATTCACGAGCAGGAATCACAGGCTGCTGCCATCACAGGTGAGAAAGCAGTTTGAGTGTAACGCTAACCCTCGTTCCTTTATTGTAGTTGCTAGCTTAACGGTTAGAAAATAGTCACATAACTGATGCAGTCTGTAGTCTGGCCTTGATTGATTCTCTTCTTCAATTGAAATTGTATTAAAACTGTTAAAAAGGCTTCCTTGACTCCGTATGATTGTGTATGTTAACGCTTACTTCTTTTCAACTTAGTGACCAGAAACAAGCGAATTGACCTGCAGAAGAAGCAGACCCAGCGCAGTGTGTTCCGCTGCAACGTCTTGGGAGCACGAGGCAGCGGCAAGAGCGGCTTTCTGCAGGGCTTCCTGGGCAGAAACCTTGCTGTGAGTAACCCTAATTGACTTACTCTGTATCTCATGACTACATTTCTACATTCCTAACTTTACTTTTTAAAACGCTTTTTGCAGCGTCAAAAAAGGATTGTGGAAGCCCACAAATCCTACTACGCCATCAGCACCACGTATGTCTACGGGCAGGAGAAGTACTTGCTGGTGAGTGAAAATGAAGCTGTTCTCCTGCCTTAAGAATATTTGCAAGTCAGATGCTGGGCAGGAGGTTGACGCTGTGTCTCTAAATCTCAGCTGCATGAGGTCCTCCCTGACGTCGACTTCCCATCCGAAGCTGACCTGGCCTGTGATGTCGTCTGCTTGGTGTACGACATCAGTAACCCTCGCTCCTTTGAGTACTGCGCAAGAGCCTATAAGGTTTGTTGTTTGTGACTAATAATAATTTCTAAATGTGTTTTATTATGTGAAAATATGATTTATTTATGATGTTATTTTTACAGATTTTCAAAGTTAATGTAAAAATCTGACCCAAGTACAAAACTAAAAGGAGGATTTAAATTAAGATGAGGTCTGGCCAATTTATGGAAAATTATTCGAAACTGACAATCAGAACCTCTAATTGACATTATCTTGCCTACAAAAATTACCTTGATTATTTAATAAAAATTATCTGTAAGTACTTTAAAAAATGTAATTGATAATGTTAATATGTTTGCCAGTGTATGTGTGTGTTTCCTTCTGTTATTTTAACATCACAAAGATTCATCAGAAAAATATTCCAGCTTTAATAGCTGAGCATAATGTTGGGTAAGAACAACAAACTCACCTGGAATCGTCCTTTTGAGAGCTTTAGGGCCTGTGTCCACCAAACACGTTTTTTCAACCGAGAGCGCTTAAAACTGTGCTTTCTCTTAGCGCTCGTTGTTGCTCAATTTTGATTGGATAGCAAGAGACAAGAGACATTGACGAGCGCAGCGCTGTTCTAAAAGTTTAACCAATTTCAACTTAAAGCGCTCTGAGCGCTGCAACAAAAGAAATTTGTCTCCACCGGTGTTTTTTCCCCACTGGAGGCACCTAGTGCTCTGAACGATGAAGCTCATAAGATTTGTATTACAAATAGGAGCTACCAGTGGAAAAAATGTGTTTGGGGGACACGGGCCCTTATTCAGGCAGACAATGCGTTAGTAAGGTTAGTGAGAGAGCTCTGCCTGTCCCTAGGATTTGACTGTACTGACAAATGAGCATACGTAATTTTAGACAGAGATCTTCTCCCCCACAATAAGCTAAAAGTCCCATATATGGTATGGAACAACCTAAATAGTACAGAAACAGATGTCCAGAAAAGGCTGACCATAAGGGTTAAAACACCTGCCTGAAATAGAGGAGAAACACCTGCTTGGGCAGTCCACCTAAAATCTACATTTCTAAATACTAGCTAAAGTCACAAGCGTATACATTTTTCCTTCACAGTATTTACTGTATGAATCTTAACAGTGATCTGCGAAGGCAAAAAAACATCCATTACTCGTAATCAAGGTAAAATCTTCAAATAATGCTGATGTTGATTTGAGCTGATATCGCCCAGCCCTGAGCTGATGTTCCCCCCAGCCTGCATCATGGACTCTTTGCTTTTCCTCCATACAGAAGTACTTCATGGACAGCAAGACGCCCTGCATGTTCATCGCCGCCAAGTCCGACCTGCACGAGGTGCGGCAGCACTACAGCCTCTTTCCACTAGACTTCTGCAGGAAGCACAAGCTGCACCCGCCCCAGATGTTCAGCTGCAACGTGGCCGAAGCTCCCAGCCGTGACATCTACACCAAACTCACCACCATGGCCATGTACCCGTAAGTACGACCGCCTCCGCCTCCTCTCTGCCCCGCTCAGCGTCCCTGTCCTGTCCTGCATGGCTCCACTGGCTGCCTCCTCTCCTCTCTCTTTCTATGACCTTTTCTGCTGTCGTTCCTGCAGATCTGATTTTGCCAGTTTTATTACAGGAAAGTTTGACTCTTTTTGTAATTCTAGGCACTGATGCCATAATAGATGTTTATTATATAAATAGTAGCCTTTACATTGATTTGTTTTACCTGGTGGTTTCAGATAAGATACACCAATGTTTAAGAGTGCATACTAAAAATACAGAACATAGAGCTGTTATCACTGTGTTTTAGGCTTCAGTAGATTAAACTGATCTACTTAGCAATGTAAATAAAGCAGACTTGAGTTGATGCATGTTGCCCCTTTGGGTTGAGTTATTGATCGCAGTTCATCAACAGACCCCCGGGCTCTAATGTAATTAGACAGAAATCAATTCCAAAGTCAATTTTAGAAGTAAATTTTCCTTATTTGGACTTGGATTTTTCTGTTTCCTTTTGCTCTAGATTTTATGCAGTTTGAAGTAATCTTCTGTAGATAGTCAGTATATATGGGGCATTTCTTGAGTATTCATCTTAAACTTCATTTCTGACTGTACTTTTTACTCCATACAGCAGCTTCTTGCTTGTCATTTTCTAATACTGTTGAGCCGTTTAGGATTCTGTGCTGAGGATTTTTCTGCTCTTTCTTTATGCCATATGTTCATTGACTAGTATGTTCTCAGCAACTTAAAATGGTTTTATGTCATGTGAAAGTAACCACCATTGTGAGCTGGAAGTTCCCCACTTGTTACTCCCCTGATTGTTCCTCTTCAAGTCTTGTTCTTCAAGGTGCCTGGATGCAGCCCAGGTGCTCCACTCCTCAGGAAGGAACCTTTGCGCCTGAGCTTCTCGTGGACGCGTATATGTTACCACTCTGACCTGCTGTGTCTGTGTGTCTCTGCAGCCATGCCAAGCTCCGCTGTGTGTGCACCTGCAACAGATGCACATTTTGCCTC
The DNA here is from genome assembly GCA_032718565.1 of Distichodus sexfasciatus. Taxonomy (NCBI): domain Eukaryota; kingdom Metazoa; phylum Chordata; class Actinopteri; order Characiformes; family Distichodontidae; genus Distichodus; species Distichodus sexfasciatus. The sequence continues at coordinate 3,373,060 of JAVGVS010000030.1, read as the reverse complement.
TGTCAGAACCTGCTGAACTCTGAGCTCCTGCGCTCAGTCAGGGCCAAACTCTACAGTGCCGTTGTGAACAGGTCTCTGAGCCCCCCCCCACGCCCCCCCCATCCCCCGCCCCGTTGCTCCCCGTTCCGGGCCGACATGCCAGTGCCTATCTCCTAACCTCCGCTTCCTAACCCGGCTCCTTATCTGCCCGGAGGCTTTCCTCACTTTTACGTTGCATATCCACCCGGGGTAGCTGAGCTGCTGGATGCTGGGTTCTCAAGCTGGCTGTTTCTGGCTGGTTTTCTAGTTTGTTGGCCATTTTTAACGAGATTATTTTGTGGTGGCTGCTTTTACGTTCTTGTGGCTGTAGACCTCTTTTTTTCAGGATGCATTACAGGCAGTGTTGTGGGAGTAGCTAAATAAACCTTTTAGTGACACTTGACTACTATTTTAAGTAGGGCTGCACGATTAGAGAATTATTGGCAAATTCCAATATATGTTTTTCATGCTTGTGCTGATGCTGATAAATGGGGACGGCGTAAAGACAAGATATTTAGGCACAAAAATAATGCCACAACCTTTCCAAGTCAACCAAGAGTGAAAGCAGAGTGGAGCGAGGGCAGAGCATTTCCAGCATGCACAACATTTTAAGAAAAAGTTACTTTTTAAACTTTTTTTTAACTTAAGTTAAAAAGTTACTTGGAGAGCCGCTAAGATGAGATGCATACTACCACATAAATACTACCATACTATAAAGTGAGTTTAATTTAGTCAGTTAAAATGTGTTGTGTGTGTGCAGGCAGCGTTGAGGGTGTAAAGACAAGAGATTTTGCTCGCGAACATTCCACCGCGTGCTCAGATTTTTCAATACCATTGACCAAAAACAGCAGCTTAGCTGTGGCTTACCTACTTTTCGTAAATCATAAGTAGTCTGTGGCTTGTAGAGATACAGTTTAAAAGCAGCTTCCCCAACACTACTGACAGGGGTGAGACCTAACTCTGATCTGGTCTTTATCTCGGTATGTTCTTCTGTTTAACATTGGTGTAGTAAGTCTTGTGTGATGTTTCATGTCCTACTTCAGTTCAGAGCAGGACTCTCCTGATGACGCCTCTTTTGCTCGCTCTCGTTTGTCTGGGCCAGTTCTGGTTAAACAGAGAAGTAAATATCTCACACTTAAGACTATGTGCTTTTCCGAGGCTTTGCATGAGGTTCATTAATTACGCAAATGACCCTTTGTGGTCGTATGGATGACGGAATCAAAATGTGCATGTGTGGCGTTGTACACCTCTGCATTTAAATGCATGTTCCTGAAGGGATAGGTTTCACCTTAAATATGTGCATGGTTATAGATTTATTGGTTGCCATTAGTAGGGCCCTATGAAATCCGTTTTGGTTTTTCCTGAATTCCGTTTTTTCCATTTTTATTCTGAATTCCATGTTTTACCTAAAAAGTGTCTTAATTATGGAGTGGATGGAAAAAAGAGCAATGCAATAGAAAAAAATTTCACATTAAATGACATTCAACTACAACAAAGTGCTGGGGTTCAGCAGAACATTAACTGCTTTGGTCAAACATTTACCTGTAAACAACAAAAATATTATTTTTTTTGTGCAAAACTAAACGTTTCTGATGTGAGTTTTTGACTGTCTTACGAAAGACTTGATCCCCCGATTCATAAAAATCATGTGGGTATTGTTCTGCTCTAAACTTAGCACTGACACTCCAATTCTGTCATTTTTTTGAGGACTGCGGTTTCAGCCTCTTCCCCATAGCTGACCGTTGACGTTTCCCCCTCTGTGTCTCTGCGTTTGTGTGTGTGGAAAGCTGAGTCCCGCCTCAACAGGTAACACGTATGGGGGGCTGCAGCGGCCAAAACTGATTAGAAACCATTGCTTTGCTTTGGCCACACACCGATATCAGCCAATTATACCACATTCCGCGTTTTACAACGGACTCCATTTTATTTGTTGAATTCCCCGATTCCGTCCGCGTTTTCCGCATCGCACAAATCATAGGGCCCTGCTTTAAAGGCCATCCAGCATGGTGGTGTTAAAAAGAAGTCCAGGATTTTTTCTTAAAATTAAAAAGCAAAAATCCACAGTGTTCCAGTTTCCAAATTACAGAGCAGCAAAACAATTACATAAACACAAATATTGTCTCATCATTACAGCGGATATGATTTTTTCTGAGACATAAACAATAGTTCTGATTTCTCAAAGAAGCACATTGTTTTTGAAACTCTCGCCAGTCAGCAGCTCACCTTCAGTCCTCATTTAATCCAATTTGAGAATTGCTTTTTACTACATTTTTGTCTCCTACACTACTATTGGAACAGGATGAGTTTTACATGAGGATGTGGGGTAATGTTATTTTACCACAGGACATCTGTAACATTAACGGTCGATTCGGACAGGATAAGACAAGATTAGAGTAAGATAAGATTTACGCACCGACGTCTCCTCCCTGTCGTCGTGTGTGCTACATTGCTTATGTAAGTGTTGGTAATACACACTTACCTAAAGCAATAAGAAACTTCTCACAAGTGCTTTTGCTCGTCTTTTGCTTCAGAATCATGTTCGTCATACACAGAGAAATCCCTGAAAATCTACAGGAACCTACCGGGTGACAGAATGTTTACATGCTCGTTTACAGCGGGTGTGTCTCAGGGGATTAGTATTACCTGAGGGGAATTTTTTAGGACCTTTTTATGGAATGTAAAATTCTCTCTAATCTTTACTGACATTGTGTAATGATAACAAACTGAGAAGCTCTGGTAATAATTACTTTAACCCCACGTCCTCATGTAGAACTAGTCCCATCCCAGTACTTCATTCAGCCATTTTAAGTGCTCTACCCTGGAGGACAAAACTGGTTTTATGGTCTATTGTTCACGGTTGTATTAGACCGTATTTAAGCCGTTAATTGGTGAATGTGGCGCAATTACTATTGGATTTTTTTCTTTATTGTAAATACAGTATCTGCTTATGAGGTGGATATGCAATCTGTAAATCTCCACGAACTTGCTGCTCCATCATCCCACCGGGAGCCGTGCAGCCTCACACTGTTGAAGCCGCTCCGGCTGTAATTGTCCCTGCTGTTGTTTCTTGTATATCTGCTCCTGTGTGCAAAAAATTCTGACAAATCATAAACTAACATGTGTTATCCTACATGAGAAGAAAGCATGGGTGATGTTAAATAGTGCTTAGTTAAGATCAACAAGAGACGGTTACTTGGAATATTTGAGATGCTTCCCAGAGCAGTGCATAAATGTAATGAAAGACATTCTTAACTTTAACTGCGTGATACGTCTAGCATTGTCTCTTGTTGTTTTTATCTTGGCCATCATCTCAAATCTACGTTTTGATAAACTTCTGATCGATTCAAATTACATTGTCATGTTTTGTTCCCTCTCTCTGTAGGTGTTCATTCTCTTGTGTTTGGCTGGCTCTCTTCCTTTTTGCTTTGCATCTTATTACTTCATGCTAACCACCTGCCCGTTGCTCTTACAGTACCTGTGCTCTAACTCTCACGCTCAGTTCAGGTGTTTGGTCGTAACCTGGTGTCGGCAGGGCGTTCTTGAAGTGTTTAACAGTTTTGCTCTGCCTCTAGTTGGTGTGCGCGCATGTTTTATTAGGGATGCACGATATGGGAGTTATTGGCCGCTGCCGATATCTGATTTGAATGCTTTTATCTGCCGATACGGATAAATGAGAAAGGCAGAGTTCAGTGCATAAACAGAGTTTTTGCCTGTCAAAGCTCCACTGCACGCTCAGAATTTTTACACAGAAATAGCGCCTTAGATCCGACATTCCTAACACGGCGCCAAGTCAAGTGAGCGAGGGCTGTGTAGTGTACCGAGTCAAACTGGACGCGTGTGACTCTCCATGTGCACTACCTAGTGCGTAGAGAGCCATTAAGCTACAACCCCGGATATTTCCTGAGATGCATACTACCACATAGAAAAGTACGATAAGAGCACCTTACCTACCATACTATTAAGTCTGGCAGTACGCAGCTCGGGACACGGCCCATGTGCGAGCTTACATTCACCAAGTGAGACAAACACACAGTTTACTTTTAAATTTTACTTTAAATTTCAGTGCGTGCAGGCAGAATTGAGCACTTAAAGACAAGACGTTTCGCTGGTGAATCTTCCACTGCATGCTCAAAATTTTGGCACAAAATGATGTTTTAAGACGGAAGGCACGGGTCATATAAAATCCAACCTCAACTCTGGACATGCCTGGCACATGTCCTACCTTTACTACTATGTACAGTAAATGCACCATAAAATATCAGCTGAAAATATTTACGCATCGCTCCAATACCGAGGACTTTACGGCAATTACCAGCCAGTTCCGATATCATTGTGCATCGCTAATTTTCATGAATAACTCACATTATTAATGTCTGGGGCTTTATTTGTTTGTGTACATGGGCAGCTGTAAGGTGGTGGGTTTCCTTGTAGTTTCTCATGGTCTCGATGATTGGTGCTCTTTACTTAAACGTCTAAGAGGTGGTGGTCTCGTGGGTAGCCTCTGGACCAAGAGGTTTGTGAGTTCGAATCCTGCCTCCTGCACTACCACCATTGGGCCCCTGGGCATGACCTTTAACCCTAAGCTGCTGTAATTAGGAGATGGAAATCTTTCTGGATAAGAGTGTCTGCTACGAGCTGTAAATGTAAATGTGAGACGTACACCGAGGGGCCAGTAGGGGGCAGTGTTTTCAGATTTAGCAAATCATTTGTAATTCATCTCCAGAAATAACTGAAAATGGCCCGTGTTTTTGGACAGTTGGATTTTTGTGTTGTGGTTTGATGTGTATGTGTGTCTAACTCTGCAGTGTGCTTTGACAGTTTAAGGTGTGGCTCATGATTAATTGCATGTTACTAAAACACACACACACACACACCATAACAAACAGTGGGTTTTAATCCAGTTTTGTGCAACTTTCTTCATTAGACCACGAGCTGTAGCTGTGTGTAGTAAGCCTGTGGGTGTGTGTGTGCTGTGAGCATGGCATGGGAGGCTGGCATCACGTTGGGGGGGTTGTATTTGAAAAGGCGTCCCGTGTGCATGTGTGCAAGGTGGGGGTCCTGGGTGGACCGGCTGGGTGCGTATCTCGTGGCCGATGAGGAGTCCAGCCTCGTCCACCAGGTGCATGCCGTCAGCTTTGTAGAGGACTCGATCTACATGGAAGCATCTGACCACCAGGCAGTGCCCAGGTAAACGCTAGTCTCACCCGGCCCACTGGCTGCTGTGGGTGTGTGTGTGTGTGCGCTGTTTAAATATATATTAGGGTTGCACCGATGCAGGTTCTCAACTCCAAGAGGGAATCTCTTTTCTTTAGACGCCTCCGTTGTTAAATGGGCTTGTTTGCTTGAGTCTGTGGCTTCAGAGTGGAACTCAGTTGGTTCCTGAGAGTGTGTAGGGAAAATCTTCAGGTGTTGGTTTGTCTGCTGCGTGGCTTTGTTTGTGGGTTTTTGGTGTATAAATGTGTTGTTTGTGGAGCAGATTTCCCTGATGTTTGAGTATACGGGTGTGGTAGTGAACGCTGCACTATTATGATGAGTTTATGGTTGTTGCTGCTGAAGGTTCTCTGTCCTCTCCTGCTTTTCATACTGCAGTGTGCTCTTCATGTATACCTTCTTGTCTTTGATAACTCTTCCTGCCCCCTCTCATAGCTTCTGCTGCTCCCTCTGTCCCCCAGTAATATCTCCTCAGCTCGCCTCCACACCTGTGCCCCGCTGTTGGGGAATTGGAGGTGTGGAGGGGCAAATGTTTTGGGATGACCAAATGACAAAACAAAGGGCGAGTTGTAGTTAATGGGAACTTGTGTGTTCTGTAAAAACGCCTCCTCATTGAAACTGAAGTACACATTCTGTCCAATTTGAATGTCGTTTCTGCAGTTATTTTCCCAGATGATAACCAAATAACGTTTTCTTTTCCTAACATGTTTCCAAAAGCAAAATGAAAACTTTCCATTTTGGACTGAAATTTAAAAATGGAAAACACAGGGAACGCACTCTGTTTTGGGGGTTCTCACTGATGTTTCTGAGCAAGTGGGGACTCCTACCCGCTGCAGCAGCATGTGTTTTCATCTCAAACAGGGCAAACGTACTGCAGTTGATGCTTTTATTAAGGTCCCACCTTTAAAGATTTTAAATATTTTAGCTAGTGGAGATGTAAAAAAAAAAAACAACAACCCTATTTGGATTATTTGCTTGTTTATTTTATTTGTATAATTGCTATTTTTGTTTTCTCATACCTGCCTTGGCCATAAATAGTCATTGTTGCATTCAAATTAAATAAAAAAAACGGTCTCAAAAAGCGCTCCCTTTTATTCCCAATATTTTCTCTTTTTGAGTCCAAAATAGGAAATGGGAAAATGATTCATTTTAGTTTTTTTATCTTGGGTTTGGAAACAAATATCAGAATAAAAAGTATCCACACTTGGGTTTGTCATTTGTCGTCATCTCTTCGGAGAGACCCGGAATGTGTTGAGACTGTGTGAACATGTTTCTCTCTCTCTCTCCCCCAGACACATGACCCAGACGGACCTGAAGAACTCCACGTTTTGGCTGAGGGCCAGCCTGGGTGCCACTGTGTTTGCGGTGTTGGGCTTCGCCATGTACAAAGCTCTACTGAAGCAGCGATGATGAATTCCAGCCAGCATGTGACAACACTCAGCCCCTTTAATATTCTCCTTTAATAACCCCCGCCCCTGTAGCCCCTTTACCCACCTATATAGCATAACCATAAAGAGCTATGTTTTATATATTTGAAATGAAACGCATCCCCTGTGTTCTGTCGTACTTCTCTTCCCCGGAGGCCTGGTCGGAGGCCGAGCCCTTACGTCAGCCGTGGTGTGTGTGTTTAGGGTTAGCTGGGTGCTGCAGGTGACTCCCGCCACGAACAGACTGAAGCTGCCGGTGGTTTTTACAAATTCACAAACAGCGTTTTTAATCTCAGGTCAATATTACCTGGCGTGACTCGTATGCCACGAGACAGAGGGGCTTTGGCTGGATGGGACCGAATAGAAGCTGTCATTAATAATTGTAAATAACGATGTGTGGATTACACACATGCAGTGAACACAAGTACATAACACACACACATCTGCTAACGGGAGGAGCACTGCATCAAAGCCATTTCTCACCGCTAAGGGACGTTATGCTCCTCAAGCACGTTTTTCAGACGTATTAATTTATTAACCTTATGTTTCTCAGAACGTTATGTTTCTCACTGCATGATACAGTACACGATTTTAACCATGTGACCTTTTTATATATATATTTATGATTTGTTCACTTGAACACGGCCCCCACAAACACGCTTTACAGATGCGGCTGGCTACTGGCTCGCCACAGTTCTGGCACGATAACGAGGTCTCAGCCGGCCTCAGACACAACAACGCCGGGCCTTCAGGCTGTTCTGTGGTCAGCCCGGTGTGACGTGCTCTCTATGAGAACTCAATAAGCTCCACTATAAGTATTTGCTATTCGGAGGATGGTTATTATGCGTATGTTTACTTTTTGTTCTTTATTTTTCAGTGCAAATCTCCCACTTTAAACCATGAAATTATTCTACTCATTTCTGACCTGTCAAATATTTACAATAAACTACTGCGTTATCAACACGGTCTGCTGTTTATTCATGTCACACTTCCTTTTGCGCTTTCATCAAAATTTCATTTGATTTGTAGGATGTCGGAACTTGCCATGATAAATGGAAAGATTGAGCCTGATCGAATTGCACACACTTTTTAGAAAAACTTTAAAACCTGGTGGTACAAGACAAATGTTTCCCAAAGCAAATCTTAAAAATGATTCATGAGCAGCAGTGTTTTAGTCTAGGTATAGATATTTTGATGTAAGATTTCATGCCAAAATGTGTGATTATTTGTCATTGTGAACATAGCACAGGTTATCAGTGCACCACTACAATTTGACCGGCAGCCTTTTCGGCAGTGCTTGGGGACGGTACCTTGCTCATGAGTACCTCAGGTGTACCTTTAACCCCCAGTGACTCCAACCAGCAACTTTCTGATCACAGGACAAACTCCCAAACCATAACAACCAACTGCCTAAATATTTTTGTGGCGACTCTGAGGCTTCAGGCAGAAGCTTTCATTCAGCAAGGCACCAAGGGGCCTTACCCCGTTTAAAGGACCACCGTAACACAAGGTCCTCACTGGCTGTGCCCACATTGAGCAGAGATCAAGGACTGCCATGTTTCAAACACTGCAAAGTTTATAAGAAATTGTCACCCTCCAATCACCAAGGCAACTCCCTAACCGTTACCGTATCAACAGCCTCAAAAAGTCTTCATGAGCACGTTCTGGAGTTTATCAGCTCCTCAGTTGTTGACCCTCAGGCTGGTGATAAAGCCTCTTTGTGTCAGGTAAAGCAGAAGTGTGAAAGTGGAAGGGATTGAGCTCGTCCTGAAGCAGGGCCTCTAAAATCGGGAAGTGATGCTGCCGTTTTCTCTGTAAGCGTTGGCTGGCGCGGGCTGGACTGCAGTATGCCCGGTGAACATGGCTGCTGGAGAAAGTGCGGTGGTTTTCAAACCGTTATGCCAAGGCTTTCTGAAGAAAAGAAAGGACACAATGGTAAGAGCGGTTTTGCTGGCGCAGAATATCAGTAACAATAATACAAATCCAGGTGGTTGGTTTTGATGTATATTGTATATAGCGGTGATGCTACAGTTTGCTCAGCTCTCTCTACTCTGTGAAGCCAACAGAGCTGCTTCTTTAACTTTGTTTTGTGCTGTAATCAGAGGTTGAGGTGGGTGACCTACTGGTTCAAGCTTCATAACACAACGCTCTTCTTCTACACAAAGAAACATGGCAGCACTGTGAGTATTTAGCATCAATTCTCTATTTTCACATGCGTTGTGGCTTAAATCTTAAGTTTATGTGTGAATTTGTACTAAGTAGTTGATGAGATCTTTAACTCTGACATTGGAAAACATTGTTAACTTCTCTCAGGTTCATATGAATCTTTTCTTTCTGTCTCTAGACGGTTGACGTGATAAATTACAGCTGTTGTGTTTTGACCTAAAGCAAACTATTCCTGAGGAATTCTGAATTTAGTTCTGAATTTACTCATTCTCTTTCCCAGCTCCTCTTGACTAAATCCTGATCTAAGTGTAGATATTAGAGAGCTACAGCTGGGTAGAGCTGCATATAGAAATTTGAACTATAATTCTGCTTTCTATTTGCTGGCAGTCAGACCTCAGAGGACAGTATTATCTATTTGAGGTGAGTTATTTGTGGTGTTTAAGGTTTTACATGTATATTGTACGTCTAAAGTGTATATTTTATTGATCTATTTTATAGTGCCTTATTTCGTCCTTGTGCCTTGTTCTGTGGTGTTTGCACTGTGTAAACTGGAGCCACATCATCTCGTCTCTCTGTACACTTGTACAATATATAGCAGAGATGACCATAAAGTTGACTTTGACTTGTACAAATGACAATTCAACCAGAAGTCACTTTCAAAGTCATTGGTATTGATAATAATGTCAACATTCATTTTTATCATCACTGTTTCATGAGATTTGTGTGATTGGATTTTGTTCCAAGGTGGAGTCTGTGCGTGAGGTCCTGCGGTGTGAGAACAAGCGCTACCTGTTTGAGATCACCATGAAAAACGGGAAACGGAAGGTTCTGGTGAGTTCCCATGCTGCTCTTCTCTGGGCTCTGATTATTGGGGCAGTTTGAGGATGTGGTGCAGTCTTCCAGCAGCGAGAGAATAAAGACACCATTCACCAGTGATTCTAAAACAGGAACATTGCTTAGCTGTGTCTAACTTGAACACCAGAGGAAATCCTTATCTCCTATAATGGATATAAATGGGGCTTTAAACACCTCGTAAAGCACTTAATAAAAAAGAAGATAAATGTTCAAATCATTAGATTTTTCACAGTGCCTGTTATTCAAGTTGACATGCATTACAGAACAAAATCTATACTTAAAAATTACTTTATGATGTTGAAAATTTCAGACTCAGGATTCTTTACTCAGGGTAGATCACGTACAGAAAGAAAATATTTGAGGCAATTCTGTGGTTAATTTGTGGTAAACAGTGGTGTTTTCCAGAATAAGTTGCCACAAATTTGTCATTGTCAGACACTAGTGGTTAACTTGCAGCAGAGTTCTGGCAACAATGACATTACCACTAGTGTAAATGGATTTGCCAGTGATTTGCCAAAACAATTTGCCAGTAATGACAAACTTGTAGTGAACTTTTGGTGACAAATTTGTCAACTGCATAAGTTTTCCACAAAGCTTGCTAGACGTCAAGTTTACCACAAACCTAATTTGCATGTGAAAATATGACCTTGCTGCAGATTTCCAGCAACATTGCCAAATATTAACGCCAACTGTTTGCCAGAAGCCTAACGTTTTTGTAAGGGAAGGTGGTGTGTGACGGTTATGGAGTTACATCCCCGTGATCAGAATGTCACTAGTTCAAGTTGCGGGCTGGTAAAGGTACTCATGAGCAAGGTACCATCTCCAAGCAAACTGTATAAACCACATTTCTGCCCTTTTCACCCCAAACAGGCTGCAGACACAGCAGATCTCAGACAGGAGTGGATTTATCAGCTTTTGAAAGCCATGAAGCATTCTTCAGCAGCCACAACTAAGCCAGACTCTGACTGGTAACAACACACTTTAGGATTTTACATTACACTATACTGACTTTTGGGGCAGATGGTAGTGTAAGGGTTAGGGATTTGGCCCCGTAATCAGAGGGTGGCTGGTTCAAGTCCCCGAACACCCCTCCAACACCACCTTGCTGCAGACCGTCTGTCCCTTAAATTAGCAAATGAAAGTTGCTCTCGATAAGAGTGTCTACTAAATGCTGTAAATAAATGTTAATGTGTACAGGGCGGCCCAATCAAATCACAGTCAGAGGACTCAGTCCAGCAGCAGCAACGTGAAGCCCGGCTTGAGCAGTGCATTGGTCAGGCCATATTCCAGCATGTCCGAATCCCACCACTGGACTTCCAGGACCGATTCTGAACCTGAAACACCAGACGTTACCTCACACACCCCCACTGGGCTCGGTAAAGGCCTCACACACCTACTATCAGTGCACTCCAACTAACAGAGAACTAATATGATGATAAAAAATTAGGGCTGCACGATAATATTGGAATCAGCCAATAATTGCTCTTTTTGAAGTCATTGGCATTGGACCGGTGTTATTTGGAGCCAAAATTCTGAACACACTGTGGAACGTGCACCAGCAAAATCTCTTGTCTTTACATGCTCAGCTCTGCCTGCACACACGCTCAACTCAGCCTTCCTCATTTATCAGTAACGGCCAATAATTCCCTTATCGTGCATCACTATGAAATCTTATTTTTAAAATTTACATTTATCTTTAAATGGTATGTTAGAACGATTTGAAGAAAAACACAATAACACATGCACTCCAGGTCACAGGGAGAAACGGAGACGCACTTGCATTGTCAAGTAATTATAAAACTGTTACATGGATAAAAATAAGAATATTTACTTTGAGTTACAGTTGTAAGGCAAAAACTGCAAGTACCGCTTTTTACAAAACCTTTTCATTTTGTGGCCTCAGATGCTGCTGATTTTGAGAGAGCTGAATACTCAGAAGTTAAAGTGAAGCAGAAGCCAGAGGAGCGGGAGCCTGAGCCTGAATATGACGTCCTTCCAGCACGCACATGTTGGTAGTTTATTCTCATTTTAAGGCTGACATGTTGTAATACTTGGCCATATCCATAATCAACATGATGCACGTATTTGCAGCAGTGAATCGTGAAGAGTCCATTTACGACACGCCATCAAGCCAGAGAGCCAGTAAAAGAGAACACGGTAAGAATGTATACATCTGAGAGCAGTGTGTTAATCATCATCTACACTGCAACCCTTTCACAAAAATCTCCTTCATTTCTCTTACATTAGTTCTTAAGAAAACTCTACTTCACGTTCATGACGTGCTCTTAAACTGAAGGGTTTGTTCTTATAATGCGTTCACTGGATACCCCAAGTAAAACTAGCAGGGTTTGAAACAGGGATTGTGTTATTATAGTTTGCATTTATTTTACATTAATAATGTATGAGTGGTGGGAGTGGTGGTCTAGTGGTTAGGATACTTGTCTAAATAAGACCCATAACCCCAAGTTGCTGCAGGGAGACTGTTCCTAAAATTAGGATCGCTTTGGATAAGAGCGTCTGTTAAATACTGAAAGTGTAAAAAAACACTGGTGAATGTTGGAATCTTTTTGGGGCAGTTGGTAATGTAATGGTTAGGAAGTTCATCCCACAATTGGAAGATTGCTGAATCCCGAACTGGTAAAGGTACCACTCAGGTACTCATGAGCAAGGTACCGTCCCCAAGCACTGCTCCCCGGGTGCTGCCAAAAAAGCTGCCCACTGCTCCTTCATGGATGGGTCAAATGAAGAGCTCACATTTCCGAGTGAGTATTCGTTATTGTGAACACAGCACAGCACAAACGAAATCTGACCTCAGCATTTGACCCCTCTGTGAAGGAGCAGTGGGCATCTTTTTTGGCAGCACCCGGGGAGCAGTGTTTGAGTGGATTGAGTGATCTTCCAGTTGTGGGATGAACTTCCTAACCAACTTGGTTGTGGTGCACTCTGTGCTGTGCTGCGTTCACAATGACACTCACTCACTTAAGCACAGAGTTGATCAGGTGGTAAATGAGGCGGTATTTGAGCGCTCATTTTTATCCTCCTCTTTTCAGAAATAACGGACAGCATCTACGACGTCCCCAAGTCCATATTTAGGAAAATGTCTGAATACATGAATGGTGAGTGAGGAGTCGTGCCTGGTTTGTTGTGTGTAAGTGACTGCGATTTGGAGGTGTGATGGTGTGCTTGTGACCCGCAGAAGGCCAGTGTGGTGAGGAGAGACCCGAGAGTGTCGGCCTGCTGACCGACATGATGGCCTGTCTGGGGAGTGATTCTGCAAACTGGGTCAGAGCTGCTGTTCAGAAACCCTCAGAGGACATCAGCAATCACGCCACCAATATGTAAAAACAACATTTCCTGCTAAAACATGCACTTATATTTAGGAATGGAATTTTAACATGACCTACACATGACCACGTCCTGCTGGTATGGTGAGTTTTTATAAAGCACAGGAGACATGTTCCGCTGTATTAACCCTGTTGTACAAGAGGAAAGGAGCCAGTTTTACATTTGAAGTGTGTAATTTAAGCTCAGTAATGGTAGTAATTGCTGGTTACGGTATTTGTAACTGTTACAAAACTGCCTTCTTCTGGAAAAAAATATCAAATTGTAACCTGTAGAGAAATGTGTAAATCAGACAACTATAAGAAATACACTAATTTTAAGTTTTTCATTCTGGATATTTGGATTTAAACACAAACATGCCGAGGGGGGTGCGTGGTCACAGCAAGAAGGTTGAGCTGGCGGTGTGGGCTTTCTGTGTGGAGTTTGCGTGCTCACGTGGGTTTCCACCCACAATCCAAAAGCATACAATGTACGTTAATTGGTGACTTAATTGTTCCAGAGGTGTTAACGTGAGTGTGTGTGTCACGGACAGTTGGTAGTGTAACGGTTAGGGAGTTTGCTCTGATCGGAAGGTCGCTGGTGAAAAATCCCAGACTGGTAAAGGCACCACTGAGGTACCCATGAACAAGGTACTGTCCCCAAGCGCTGCCCACTGCTTCTTCACAAGTCAAATACAGCTCACATTTTGTTGTGGTGTTTTCACAAGGACAGATACTCACCCACTTCCACGCCCGTAGTCCCAGGATAGGCGCCGGTCTCCACGACCCTGATATGTATTGATGTTTCATATAATGAATTAATGACGATGCGAAACAGAAACCCTCTTTATACAATCTTTTACTGCTGTGTTTGCCAAAACAGTACATACAGGAGACATGCAGATACAATCCACACAGAATTAAACTGAAAAAAATATTTTAGGGAAAATATTTTTCAAACAGCAGTTAAACAGTCATCACCCCCATGCGTAGGATGTGTGAACACATCCACGACTGCCCGCGTAAATCAGACAGATGTGATGTTTCAGCTCCTCAAAACAGAGGCGGTGGAGGTGGAAATACAGACCAGAGGTAACATACCACAATAACCTGAAGGAAAACGTGCCCATGCTGAAGGAAACAATGCAGCTTTGAGTCGTATTTACAAACTATCACAAAAGTACTGCAAATTTACACAAGATCTGTAGGTTACAATGCCCGGAAACATGAGGATAAAAGAAATGTTAAACGCTTCCATATGAACAGGAGGAAAGTAATAAAAAATACAGGGCTGTACAATCTCTGTGATGGTGACGGTAATGGTCCAGTCGGGTCACTCTGGTATTCCACAAAGAACTGTGAGTCGGTTCTGTGCAAACAAAATAAAACTGTTAAACTCTATTCAATTCCGTTTTATTTGAAGAACGCTCTTCACAACAGACACCGTCACAAAGCGCTTTACTTATTCTTGATGGAAATGTGGGAGGTAATTTCATAACACAGAGGTGTGAACCTTCACTGGTCTCACAACTTGATTTGATATCAGGTCAGTGATTCAATTCAACACAATATCTAGTGTCTAACAGCACTGGGGCTCACCTGCAGCTGCCTGATGCTGCGCGCGGCTTTATCGTCCAGCTGACTCAGATCCACTGAATCCATCTCACTGGCCAGCAGCTGGAGGCACTGAAAAACACATCAAACCACACGTCTTTCCTGCTGCCTTCTCCATACAATTATAGTCAACAATAAACCACGAGTGACCAGGGGTTTGTTAGAAATTCTTATTAGAGAGCGAATGTTAGCACATCAAACATGTAACATTAACATTTTCTAATTCTGCTGTTCTGCTCGTTGAGAGCGGGCACTTAGCTTTTTTTGGAGGTTGATTAACTCTTTACCAACATGACACACATTCATTATCATTATGAGAGTTGGGCCTGCAAACGGAATTTACACACCCCTCAATAACTTCATGTAGTAATAACACATACATGTGACACATACGGCTGAAATCTAGATTATTTACCTGATGCACTCTTTTGTGTTTTATAATGAAAAATAAGCTACAAAATGTCTCAGCTTGCAAATATCATACCATACACATCTAAAACCCTTCACTAAAAACAAGGCAATGAAGTAAAATCTACAGACAAAAACAATTTTGCTCATTAAAGTGATGAGATCAGGTTTGTCACAGTATTTTCACATCAAATACATAAAGTAGTAGCTCTGGACCTTCTGAAAAGATCTATATAAACATGTCTGGCATATTCTATTACATTAATACAAGCCAATAAATAAAGGGTTAGAAGAATGCTCAAAAATGTTCAACTCAACTGGTTGAAGACATTTTAGTTAGAAATGCAGGATAATACCGGAGTCATACCAGAATTGGCTGATAATTGCTAATATTGCTAATATTGTGAGCGTGCAGTGGAACTTTGGTGAGTAAAATGTCTTTACGCCCGCAACTCTGCCTTCATCATTTATCGTTATCGGCAGATAAGCACGAAAACATCGGATATCAACAGTGGCTGATAATCATATCGTGCATCTCTAATTTTAATGACGGAGTAGAGTGGACGTGGAAGGACTGACCTCTCCGTTGCCCAGTGGGACGTTGATGAAGATGTCCTCGGTGCCTCCGATGATGGGAGAGCCGTTAACAGAGATGCTGTAAACCTTCTCTCTGTGACGGGCAACTCGCATCGCGGGCGTTTTGGGCAACCTGACCACGGAGAAAACGTTATAGGAAATCAATGGCAAAACATGGAATGTTTGTACTTTAAACCAAAAGGTCATGAGGATCCAGTATCTTAAAGACTGAAGTGAGGAAAGTCACCTGGAATCAAAGCGAGGTGTGATGAGGGGAGTCGGGCCCATCAGGGAGGAATCCAGAAAACTTCTAGCCGGAGTGACCAAGGGTTTCTTAGATCTTAATGCACAAACAATGTTAATGTTCCAACACCAAACATATATACGACATATAAAGATACACAACACGTTAAAGGAAACCTACTTTCTTGTAGTGTTCTGCTTGTTCACAGAGAGCTCCTTGCCTTTCTTGGACGTTGCTGGAGCCTTCTTTGGCCTCCCCTGTTGCAGAGAAGACTTATTAGGGCTTTTCCCAAACCTGATTTACATTTTAATTTTAGGGGCAGTTGGTGGAGTGACGGTTGGGGAATTTTCCCCGTGATCAGAAGTTTGCCAGTTCGAATCCCAGACCGGTAGAGGTACCACTGAGGTACTCATGTCCTGAAACCCTGCTCCCCGGGTACTGCCCACTGCTCCTTCACGGATGGGTCAAATGCAGTCACATTTGGTTGTGGTGCACTGTGCTGTGTTCACAATGACAATTACTCACTTTCGCTAAACTGAATTTGAAGTGAGTAACTGTCATTGTACCAACATTCGATTGCCTTTGACCCGCCCGTGATGGAGCGGTGGACAGCACCCGGGGAGCAGTGCTTGGGGACGGCACTTTGCTCACGAGTACCTGAGTGGTACTTTTACCGTTCTGGGATTCAAACCGGCAACCTTCTGATCATGGGGCAAATTCCCGAACTGTTACACTACCAACTGCCCCTACTAATGAGTGGAAATGGCACATCTTTGTTCAAGAG
Source organism: Distichodus sexfasciatus (assembly GCA_032718565.1). NCBI lineage: Eukaryota > Metazoa > Chordata > Actinopteri > Characiformes > Distichodontidae > Distichodus > Distichodus sexfasciatus. Next base: position 3,356,437 of record JAVGVS010000030.1, on the reverse strand, counting down.
AATGTCAGGTCCAGCACTGACCTTTCTTGTGGATTTTGGCACAATGTTCTCTCCATCTTCTGAGTTTGCACTGGTCTTCCCAGCTGTCAACAGATATATGTTTAACAGCACCATCAACAGACAGAAAGACAATCATCAGGATAGAAAGACAGAAAGTCACCTTTCTTAGCAGACTTGGGTGGGATTCTGTAGTCTTGTGCTTTAATGAGCTCCACCTCCGCTTCAATGGCAGCGTCTTTCTTTTGCTGCATGTGAACAAAAATTATGCAATAAACTATAACACTTCTGTAACAATTCTGGATGAGACAGACCAACACCATCATTCAACAGACGTAAGAAAGGCTGATTCTTACCTTTGATTCATCCACTGGTGTGGGCGAATTTTCAGAAGCTAGACACACAGATTGTACAAAATAAAGAGCAATTTAATTGTCTTGCATCAGTAATAATGCTTGTGCATGTATATAGTACTGCCCAACACAATTTACTGCTCTAGATGGCAAAAGAACAAAGGATAATCCATACCAGAATACTGAATCCAGTTCATCTGGCGCACAGTGAGGGGCAGTTTGATCAGTGCCAGGTTGAACATGTTGTCTGCATCTTTGAGAAGGTTGCTGGTGTTCTCCTTCAAACGCTCAACTATGGTCCTCACTGCAGCAAAGCAGGGTTTATATGTAATGCTCATGTTTTTTTCTGCACGGATTGGTAAAATGAAAGCGCTGGAGAATAAACATTTAACTATTCAACCAATTATTACACTACCAACTGCCCCAACAACTCCTTCAAGTCAAAGCTGCTATAATATCTGAAAAAGACTTAAATTCCAGTCAGACTTTTTAAGAATACACCTCTATTAATAGACTGGACATCGAAATCTTTCATATTGAAAACCGACAGTCAATTTCCACTTCTAGTCTAAAATGTATAGTTTGTGTCCTATTTATTTATATATCGTCTACTTCATGTGCCCTATCTGTTCTTTGTTCTCTATTTCTTATTGCACTGTGTAAACTGGAGCCACGTCTTCTCGTCTCTCTGTAAATCTGTACAATATATATATAGAAGAGATGACAAAGTTTTCTTTGACTTGACTTTGAAATCAAAGCGAACTTTGTCATCTCAGCTATACACAAATATAGAGACGACGTGGTTTCAGGTTACAGAGTACAAGAAACAAAGAAGGCAGACTAAAAAATATCAAATCAAACTGGAGGTAGAAGAAAAATGTCCAATTTTAGTTAAGTGAGTATTCAATAATATGTGTAAAAACTGCAGCAGCATCAGTCAAGTGGAGAAAACAACACTTATAGTCGTGGGATTGTCATGGATGATGCCCAGGTCACATTTAGTTGAGGTGCACTGTGTTCCCAATTCAAATAATCACTCAAATTTATCACGGTGCCACAGTAAAACACTGTTTATTTTCAGTGCATTAAGTGTTCACCAATCTTTCTTAATAATATCTGATGTATAATTTTGCTAAGTACACGATTTTACGTAAAGATGTAAAATGTAGAAATGCATGTACAGAAATCCCGAGTTCTCGCTATGCCTCATTTGGCCTCACTGAGAAAAGGAAACACTGTGGCATTTCTAAATTAAAATATACAACAAGTGTGTTTATTTTCAAAAGTGTAGGGAAATGAACGAGCAGTGTCTACCTTCATCATCAAAATCCACAAGAAAGGCCTCGAACTTCTGCATTTTAGGATCCTTCTTCCTGCTGTTTTTAGCGTTAGTGGTTCTCTTTCTAGGAGCCATCGCGACCGGCACTTAGTCTGTGCAAATTGGAGCAGTTTAATATGAATATTCTGAAGAGATAAATCATCAGCTGTATCCATGAAAAGTCTAAACTAGAGGCAGAAGATGAAAATGTGCGATGGCAGTTTGCGTGAGTTATTCAATCATTTTAAAAATAGCATAGTCAGTCAAACGTTTCTTTTGTCTTTTAATCAAGATGGTGCGTGAAGACTTTATAATAAACATATATCCATGTTAGAAATACATTTAGATCCTGATTTACCTGCTCGTTGTGTCGCTGCGTCCGAATTTCTCTGCTACTACAAAAGACTTTTCAAATTTATTGGCAGAGAACAGCACAGCCAATCAGCGAGCCGTTTTCAATTTAACGTCACGCAGGCGGCGCTCTCGGCCAATGCGAGGTCACGTCTTTAAACTACCGACCCAAAAGGACCAATGATGGAAGAGATTATTGGAAGGTGCACAGTTGCCTGGTCTGACAGAGGCACACAGCCGTTACGCAACGCCCTGCGATTTACAAATCATATCCCATCTGGTAAATTCTCAATTCATCCGGAATGTGGTCGCCTTAAGGGCTTGAATCGAAAGCACCTGGACTTCTGTTAGGGTTTTGAAGATGTTTCGCTTCTCATACGAAAAGTTTGGTCTGTTCTAAAAATCTGATGGTTAAAATCTGCGTTTAAACCCTACAGTACGGATTGTTTAGAGAGCTGTGACTCTGCGTTACGCCATTCTAAAGGGACGCCGTTTGTAAAGTATGGAACGCCGTTGAGTCAAAAACGTCTCAACATGGCATCTTACGGAAGCTCATTAGACACATTTATGTTGTTCTTACGAGATGTTTTCTGGTAATTATTTATAGCATTTAGCAGTTACTCTTATCCAGAGCAACTTTAATTTTCTAATTTGTGAGACAGTTTCCCTGAGAGCCAGTTGGGGTTAAAGGTCTTGCTCAGGGGCTCAATGATAGTAGTGCTGGGGGTAGGACTCGAACCACCGACCTCAAGATGTCTAGGGCGCATCCCACTGAATTAAAGAAAATGTATTCTCAAAAAGGTCAAACAAATTATTTGTGCAGTCATGCAAAGTATGGGTCTTTTGGCTTTTTCTTTACAGTTTCCTTTGCTTCTCTCTTAATTGTCTGGCTTTTGTTGCCAACTTTTGTGGGCAAGCTGCTCACGCTCTCCTTTGCGGGGCCTGCATTTTGGTTTGCGGTTTTGACACAGATCTTTTCGGGGAGTGTACTTATTGGCTGATTGGCTTTTGAGCGACAGCTCAGTGCTCCCGGAAGTTATTCAGCATTGGGCAGTGTGAGTTTTCACAAACATGTTACTACTGTCATCTATCATTGTACAAGCAAGAAAATGCAATATAGCTTTTATTATCACTTTACTCTTTATTTATGATAATTATGATATAATAAATGATTTTAAAAAAAGTTTCGACCACATCATCTCGTCTCTCTGTATACTTGTATATAGTAAAGATGACAAAGTTTACTCTGACTTTGACTTGATTTGTTTGCAACTCACTTTTTTTTTTTTTTTAGCTTTGAGAATGTATATTTTTAACTCGGTTGGATTTATTCCCTCTCTCTTTCTTAAATTTGTTAGATACTTAAAAAGCTTTGTGTAATCGTTTTGGCACAGTTCTGGTTCCACAGAAATGTCCTGTTGAGATGTTTGTCTCACGCGTTTTTGCATCAATTGCGTTCCATATGGAAGGGGGCGCGCGTCACTGCAAAGTTGCCACATGCACGTTGAGTTTTCAGGCAGTAATGGAAGTTGGACTTTGTCAGATGATTCATTAATGATGGCGCGTTTTTAGATTGAAATGTTTTATGGGTTAAGGACAGCTGACAGCGTTACTCGGGTTTGATGGCAGCACGGCGTGTGTTTTAATCGGTCAGCGATGTCGCATCCCGCACTGTCCGAGCTGCATCAGGAGCTGCGGCGCTGCTTCGGGAGTTTGGAGGCTGCTCGGAGCGGCTGGACCCGGGTTCTGGAGGAGGGCTCGGGTCTGCTGGCTTCGCTCGGGAATTTGGCGGAACAGCTGAGGGCGGTGAGGAGCGTCGAGCTGAACAACACGCCTCTGGCTCCGTTTCCACACCTGCGAGAACGGCTCCAGTACAAACTCCTCCTGGCCATGGACACAGTTCTGAGACAGTTCGGTGATAAAATGTTAGTGCGGTCACATGTCATTATTAGAAGTGTAAATCACAAACTTCATCACGATACGGTATTATGTCGATTCGATGTACACTACCAGTCAAAGGTTTGGACACACCTTCCCGTTCAGTGTTTTTTCTTTATTTTCATTACTATTTACATTGTAGATTCTCACTGAAGGCATCAAAACTATGAATGAACTGTGTAAGGGCTATTTGACCCAGAAGGAGAGTGATGGAGTGCTGAGCCACATGGCCTGGCCTCCACAGTCACCTGACCAAACCCAATCGAGATGGTTTGGGATGAGATGGACCGCAGAGTGAAGGCAAAAGGGCCAACAAGTGCTCAGCATCTCTGAGAACTCCTTCAAGACTGTTGGAGAACCATTTCAGGTGACTACCTCATGAAGCTCATCGAGAGAATGCCAAGAGTGTGCAAAGCAGTGATCAAAGCAAAGGGTGGCTATTTTCAAGAATCTAAGATATAAAACATGTTTTGGGTCATTTCACACTTTTTGTTTACTACATAATTCCATACGTGTTCATTCATAATGCCTTCAGTGAGAATCTACAGTGTCAATAGTCATGATAATAAAGAATAAAACATTGAATGGGAAGGTGTGTCCAAACTTTTGACTGGTAGTGTGTGTGTATATATATATGTATATACCTTTACCAGGACTTGAACCAGCAACCTACTGATCACAGGGCCAACTCCCTAACCATTACGCTACCAAGTGTGTGCCTGTAATGAGTAAATGTAACACTCATGAGTCATTCGTGTTGTTCTGATGGGTTCTAAAAATGTTCAGAATTCAGTTCCAGTTCCAGTTTTCTGATTTGATTCCTAAAGCTGAATCCAGACCTGATTGTCTTCGTTGTGTTTGCAGAGAGGCTCTTCAGTCGCTGCGTGATGGTGTGAGTAGGCGTGTGTGCTCCGTTTTTCAGCTGTATGAGCAGAAGGCAGACTCTGTTGATCTTCACTCTTGTGTGGTCAGATCTCCCATCTCACCGTCGATCGCCGACATGATGGAATGGCTCCAGGATGCTGAACGCTACTACCGCCTGCAGTATCCTCCATCTGCTCATACCATATTTGGTGCACACATATAATACTGATCACTTGTGCCTCCATCCTCGCACCTAGCCGGGCCAATTGTGCTGGAGGTAGAATTTAAACCCACAACCTCTTGGCCCAGAGGCAAGGATCTTAACCACTATGTTTTTTTGCACATAGGGTGGTTGTGGCCTAGTGGTTAGGACACTCACCTCTGGACCAAGAGGTTGTGGGTTTGAGTCCTACCTCTGGTAATACCTTAACTGGGTCCCTGAGCAAGACCCTTAACCGCAAGTTGTTGTCAGGAAGACTGTCCCTGAAATTTAAGAAATGAAAGTCACTCTGGATAAATGCCATAAAATGTAAATCTTAACTGTGACTGAAAATAATATTTTGTTAATAAGAGAATTTCCGCTTCTTCTTTTTTGCTTTGACCACCAGCTGAAAGTCACAGGGTATGAGACAGATGCGTACATTTGGATGGAGAGTAACCAGATCTAGAAAAGGTTGTTTTGCAATCTCGTCATCGTATGTTATACCTGAGCTGTTTACTCAGATACATTCAGAGGAAGAACCTGTTACAGACACTAACACCTGATGACCTCACGCTCATGGAGACGGCGCCAAAGAGATGGGCATCTTTAGCCTCACCTACTGGAGAAGAAAAAATATCAGGTAAGCCCTCCATCAACTGTGTGTAGTTAATTAAGTAGTTAGATAATAATTCTATAGATTACAGTGTAGTTACTGTTTGTTATTGTAATGTACGTGCAATTTTAATTGTCAGGTTTTATATTTTAGACGCACTTCTTCATGTCTCCTTCTTCATGGAGTCTGAGTAAGAAGTGATACAGAGCCATTTGACAGAGGATGGATTTCCACTGCGCTCACACCTTGTGGTTACAGGCCTCTGACTGGAAACGTGTTGGGTTAGCACGAGCTGTAGTTATCTGTCGGAAAGCAAAGTAACCTGAGTTTTATAGCTGTGACCTGTGCTGGCTCTCATCTTATCCGACTACAAACCTGTTGAACTTGCTGAATTTTCAGGCCCTCAAAACTGTCCTCACCATTGCATGACTGGTATTAGAACCACAGGAACGTAAAACAGTCATGACAGAAGTGTCACAAGATCTTACACAATGATAATACCTGCATACGTTAGACAAACCTCCCTCTCAGTGGAAGCATGGCCTAAGAATGTGATTAGTTTGTGGACTTTTACAGCTCCAATATTTTTAATAAAGTGTGATGTTTGACATTTATGGCTCCTGACATCTGTCACATTGAAAGGATTCCAGCATCTTTAAGTCACTTGTCTATTTATTGTCACATCCCTAAGCCTATTGTATTCAAATAAATAAATAGAAAATCAACTCCTGCACAGCACACACACGGTTACACAATCACTAAAAGTTGTATATCATGAAAAAATAATGTTGACTTTAACACAGCACGGAATATTTATATCTTTAGAGATTCACACCATAGAAAATTAGCAATCCCCTCATCAGGGTGACAGGAATATAATCAACTCAGAACATGAAAAATCGAAACAAATACAATAAGATAATGTCAAAGCCACTGCAGTGCATCAATCTCTCTCCCCCTTAGTCCCAAACTTTCTGTTTAATTAGCCCTCATCATTCTTCTTCATCGCTGCTGTAATATCAAGGAAGCACCTTCATTTTCTCAGTTTCTCTCTCCCTTACACATACTCCTTTAAGGGCAGGCTGTTGGTGGTGATGGGTTTGGGCAAATCGGGAGCAGAGGGTCTGGTGTTGGCGAAACTGCGTCCCACGTAGCCCCGTCTGTAGGCCTCTTTCTCCATGTGCGGGCAGGTGCTGCTCAACACGGCGCCGCTGATCATCAGGATGACGGCAGCTGCCCAGCCCAGGTAGATGGCCTGTCCGAGCTCGCGCTTGTTCTGAATGGGGACGTTGGGGTTGTAGAAGTCCTGCACCACGGTGTTGGCCGTCCAGGACACTGGGATCAGCACGCAGAGTCCCGTCAGGATGAAGAGCACCCCGCCGGACAGCGCTATGCCAGCCTTGGCATGGCGGTCGTCCCCGGCGCAGGTGGTGCACTTCATGCCGCAGCAGGACACCGTGCAGGACAGCCAGCCCAGGAAGATGGCCACGCACATTAACGCCCGAGCCGCCTGGATGTCCGGCGGCAAGGCGAGCAATGAGTCGTAAGTTTTACACTGCATGTGGCCCGTGGTCTGGTAGATGCAGTTCATCCAGATCCCTTGCCAAACGATCTCTGAGGTGAGGATGTTGGGCCCTATAAAGGCAGTGACCTTCCACTGGGGCAGCGCCGTCACGGCGATTGCCATCACCCAGCCGGTTACGGCGCAGGTGAAGCTTATCAACTGCATGCCCGTGTTCACCATCCCGCCGCCCTCTCTGTACCACGCCTCCTCGGGCCACAACCGGGACGACACTTTTCCTTTTTTACTGCTGCCCCAGATAGTGGTGTCTCGCTCCTCTTCTCTGCTCCTTCCTTTCACAGGACGTTTCTTTCTTCTCTCCTTGACTCACGAAGTCTCCTCAGGAAGCCCTTCTATAATTCCAAAAACCTCCAATTCTTCAGATTTCACAAAACCGAAAGAAAAGTTAAAAATAGTCTGCTCGGGAAGCTCCTCTTCAGTTCCAAGCACCTCTAGTCCTTCAACTTGCACTAAACTTCTCAAAGCAGCCTTTCATGGAGTCTCTCCTTTATTGTCTTCCCTTGTTTTCCATCTCAGATCTTCTCTGTGCCAACTTTCCCCCTCTCTTTCTTTAATATAATAAATTATTTAGGAGCGTAGCTCCATCCAGCTCAGCTCTTTGCCTCAGGAACAGCACGTCTGGTAGGTCGAAGTTGCCTCGAAGTTGAGGATTACTACTCGCAGTCCTGGAACTATTCCTTTGGTCTGTAAAGAAAGATCCAACTTGGTCACAGGAACCTCGGTGTGTCCCGCTCTTCTGGTTGGTGTAGCCTTACTAGGATGGGTCAGGTAGATAAAATTTGATACCTTTACACGCCACTGCAATCCAATATCGACTGCAGCAACCACACAGCAGCAGATCTTCAAAAGCTGCTTGAGTTTTCAAAGAAATTATAAAATGAAGCACAATGAATGCAGTATCTTTTATCCAGGAAAAGAAGCTGAAGCAAATCCACTGTTCAATATGGAAGTAGTTGGAAAAATTTGGTCAGATCTGCATTCGGGTAGAAGTGGAAATCTCTAAAGCTCCTCAGCCAGCTGAATGGATCTCCTCATGCACTGAAGAGTCGTGCCAAGAGAAGCCGGAACGTGACAACACGGCGTCGAGCCACAGGCCACTTGAGGACAAAGACGAGAGGCTGCTTTTCTGAAACAAAAAACACTCTGCAGTTTGTTGATCTGCCAGAAACATACAAACAAACCTTAGTGCACAACCTTGTGCTGGGCCGGACCTCCCATATTCCTAGAAAGAGGAGTGAAGGAGTGGAGAGACAGAGAGAATAGGCAAAATGAGGAGAGCGAGGGAGTGAGGGAGGGAGTGAGGGGAGGAGGGGTGCAGTCTGTAGGTGGATCAATTAACACACAGACAATCCAGGGGCCCTCAGCATCGCGGCTCAAATGGTTCGCATTTTTAAACCAAACTGTCACTAGGAAGGAGTTTTGCTCTTCTTGTGTAGAGCTTGTGTAGCACATTTGTATAAAGTATGGTTGTGAGAGGGTGAGATGGATAGAACGACAAACTTGCAAAAAAATACAGTGCAACCAGAGGCTCCCTCTTTGAATAGTCAGAACAGAAAATGTAAAGATCATATTTAATACAGTATGTTTATATGAAAACATGCTTTAAAGTGCAATCTAATGTATGCATCCATTTTTAAGGAAATTAAGCTTGTCAATTTTTTTTAACTGTAAAATTCCAAAATTATAAAATCGAAATGTTCTTCTGTAAATCAGGGTGTATTTTTAGGCTGTTGCCCTTTTTTAATTCATGTTCTTGGTTTTAAAACCCCTCTCACAGGTACCTGGCCCCCACCTCTCAGTTTCCAAACACAAAATATCACGGTTTCAGTCTATGAATTAAATATCATGGCCACAAGATCTCTGGGTCAAGTTTCCTTTCTCATGCGGACTCCTCTCCCTAGCAACGGTGGTCATGACAACCAGATGGGACACAGGAAATGAGGGAGAAGAATGAGGGAGGCGGGAGACAAAAGGCGGAATAGAGAGACTGATGGGGCAGACGGACGAGGCTGAGAATTCAAGGGGCATGAAACCTTTCTAGGCTTTTTTATTAAGATATTCAGTAGCACACACACACCATACTCATGACTAAACAATAGTAGCTTACTTATTATAGTGATTTTATGCTTTTTCAGTTATTAAGAAAACCTGGATGTGAGGGATTTACTCAAACTGGCAGTTTCATGCCTCTAAAGGCAGGCAACACACACGTTAAACCCCATATACAGCAGATAACCATTACAAATAAGTGAGTGATTATTTAAAAAAATAACTAAATGATTGGCATTGTGAACGCTGCACAGCAGACAGTGCACCACAATGAAATGTGACCTCTGCATTTGACCCATCCATGAAGGAGCAGCGGGTAGCTGACATGGGCAGCATCTGTGGAGCAGTGCTTGGGGATGGTACCTTGCTCATGAGTGCCTCAGTGGTACCTTTACTGGTCCAGGGATTCAAACCAGTGACCTTACGATCACGGAAACTCCTTACACCACCAACGGCTCTCTTTAAGCGTGGCAGCATGTAGACCAGGGGTGCGCAATTCCAGTCCTGCTGGGGTCGGTGTCCTGCAGGTTTTCCATGCTACCTGATGAGTATGTGATGATCTACCTGAGACCAGGTGTGAAAGTTCTAAAATCAAGTACAATGGAAAACCTCCAGCACACCGGCCCTCCTGGACTGGAATTGCCCACCCTGATGTAGACTAAGGGTTAGAGAGCAGGCCCTGTGATTGGAAGATCGCCGGTTCACACCCAGAACTGGAAAAAATGTCACAATATGACTTGTCCTGCTTACATCTTACGGAACGTGGAGATAATCCTGTGTTAGTTTTAAATGTGCACTTTTATGCCACCTTAATACAATTGTAAAATAAAGAGAGATGTTTTTGCCTTGTGTGTCAAACTTGCATACAATACCGTATGTTGGCGAATATGCAAGCAACTACGCACAACTGTAAAATATTGTGACAATGACAATATTATAGTCAAACTATTAGGGGGATCAGAAGGTCATCAGTTCAAGTCCCAGACTGGTAAAGGTACCACTGAGGTGCTCGTGAGCAAGGTACCATCCCCAAACATGGATTGGAGTTCACAATGACAATCACTCGTGGTAACACAGAAAAGCTGTCACTTCCACAAATTATGCAGTTACGTTTGCAGACACATTCATGTAACACAACCAGTGCTTTACCATTAGCCACACATCTGTACTCTACACTAACAACCACAATAACGCCCACACCGCTGTGACGGCTCAGGATCAACTCGACCGCTGTCTTGGGGGATGAGCTTTAACGCTGGGCTTTGTGCTGCTATCTAGTGGTGGATCCGTTAACAGCTGCTGTTTGAGCACATTGAAGTCTTTGCACTTAGACTCAATTCAAGTAGTCAAGAATCATGTGCAAATAGCTAAACGATAACTGGGAAAATAGATTATTTGTAATAGTATTTGGGACAGCATTTTGGGTCATCTCATCTATTTTTGGAGACTACTGGCCATGAAATGATGCAAATAATAGCTGATTTTTTTGAGATTGTATATTCTACACCACTTGCCATCTTTCCACCCATCAATGCACATTTTATCATGAAAGTATTCCAGTACGCTCGCATATTTCTGCAACTTTTGTATTATCATAAAGTTCCCCAAAGTCAAACATAAGTTTAGACCAATTGAGTACATAATTCATAATTTAACATACTCAATCTAACCCTCTGAAGTCTTTTATTTTTCTTATTATTGTCCTTATTTAACACAATTTTGTCAATCTGTTCATTTACATTTACAGCATTTAGCAGATGCTCTTATCCAGAGCTACTTCCATTTCTTAATTTCAGGGACAGTTCCCCTGAGAGCAACTTTGGGCTAAGGGTCTTGCTCAGGGACCCAATGTTGGTAACGCCAGAGGTCGGATTCGAACCCATAACCTCTTGGTCCAAAAGCGAGTGTTCTACCACTAGGTCACTAACACCCGCAGTTCAGCAGTTTGTTCTGGCGATTTAAGTATTCCTTAAGTGTTGCATGACCTTTGCTAATGCTAAGATGCATTTTGTTATTACACATAATTTTTCACTCACCTGAGGTGAAACGTCCTTGAGAATTTTGGAAAGAAGTCCAGTTGCGTTCTAGTCAAACCCATGTCATTGGATAAATAAAGAGAAAGTCTTGCATTATAGGCATAAAATACCGATTTATTACTTTTCACAATTACACGAATAGTCCCTGCAGGCTAAAAAATAAAAAGGGGAAGTGGGGGAGAAGAGGGGCTAAAAGGTCACATAGCAATACACCAGCTGATGTGGCACCCTGATGGAAGAGGCCAGAGTGAGCCCCAGCAGGTCAACCAGAGCGCCCTCTATTGCTATTAGACAAGTCACACAGCTCAGAACACTAGAATATACAGCACAAAAAGCTACAAGAAAGTAAAGAGTTACAATGCACTTTTATCCGATAACAAATCTTTATATATCAAAGAGGATTAAAAAAAAAGCTCATGCTCTCTTAAAATCATGGGGCAGAGAGAGAGAGAGAGAGAGAATGGGTAAAAAGGTTAAAAAGAGGTAATCCTTGTGTAATCCTGGAGCATCTGGACGCTGGGTGTAAGTGGGACTGTCAGATCGGTGCCACACAACTGCCAAGTTCATTATTCAAGAGCCAAAAAGAACTAAAGTCAAGGATCGACGCGGCACCTCATTCACCCGCGAGAGAGGTGGGGTGGGGTGACGGATCAGTCTTGGCGCTCCGCGGTTGAAAAGGAGGAAATAAAAAGAAAAACAAAAGAAAAGCAGAAGTACCTCGTTTTGCGATGGAGCTCTCGCTAAGACTGGACTGCACCCACACCCCCTCACCCCCCCCTCCCAGCACCCAGCCCGGCCCTCAGGACGCACACACGTCTGCGACGGAGTTCCGAAATTTTGTCAAGAGACTGGTCAATATTGCTACCCTAAAACAGTCTCATCACACATTTAACCCCCCTCCCAAAAAAATTCTCCTCTTTCCCAGACAATAAATATTCTAAGAGATTTAGGACAATACTCCGGCATGCAGGCGAGCAAAGTCTAAAATTTATAGTTCTCCACAGAGCCTAAAGAGCTAATCCACCGAATGCACATTCCCACTGATTGATACAAGCAAAAATAATAAGTACAGAAACACAAATGCCAACAGGCTATCAGACCAACAGCCACATCAACGAGAAGAGTTACATCTTCAAACCTTGCCGATAATTTGGATTATATTGCTATGCAGTGATAATGAAACTTTGAAGCGACCAGATTCAGGAGACACATCTACAAAGCCAAATCTGGTTCTGCGGCGGGATCGACGTAGTTTAGAAAAATTTATACAACCTTGTGAAATTGCGCAACGCCTTTATCCAGCTTATTGCAGGCGGTGCCCTGGCCTCCCCACCCTCCCCCCAGCGTCTCCAAAAAGGCCCATCAGTCAGTCATGCCCTGAACAGGCGAGAGCTCAAACTCATTCATAGCAAACCTGCTGCTGTACGGATGGTTTATTATAAAGGGGTTTTTGCCGAGCTCCCCCCTCCATCAGGGCATGCGTACTGAGGGCCCCCCACCTCCCAAAATCACACACGACCCAGGGCAAGTCGTTCGGTCACACCAGGCCAGGTGTTGTCAGGTCCAAAGGCAGTGCTGATGCTTGTGTCTCTTAGCAAACTGAATGTTTCATATTCTTACACCTCAAAAGAAAATACCATAACTTTAGAACTTTATATATATATATATAGATATATATATATAGATACACATGTTCAAACGCACACACACAATAGTGATAAAAACACATAGTAAGTGTAAAATTCAAATCATTGCCAACGTTCTAAACAGCCCTAAATTTCCGCCCTGAGCCTTGATTGTCACTCACTCACTCCTCTTGCTAATGCCATCAGTGGACGCGCAACGTCGCCCGCGAGCCGCCGTTAGACACATGGGGGCAGAAATAAGGTAAATACTTCATCCTCGCCACAATTAACTCGTTACTTCCAATACCTTGAACGCAAGATGAGAACAGCTGGAGCCAAAAGGAAGACCAACCAAAGCGCTTTGGGCCCCACAACCATTGGCCAGAATGCTACAACGTGTTCAGCTACGAAATCAGGTCCACCCAAAAAACACCACAGAAACCACCCAGGATAAGTTCATTATGTAACTGAGCTGCTGACGGTCTGATATTCATTAATAGCAACAATAACAACGGTAAGAACAACGACTTTCTACACTAAACAACAGTTAAGATAACCACAAAAAATCTTTTATATTAAACTCTTACAAATCTGATTTGAACCTTATGTAGAAATGCATAAAAGGTACGAGAGTGCTGTGATTTTGTAAGCTTTTGCCTTCTCCTCACGATGCTAGCCTGTGATAAGCTGACATCACGTCCAGAACTGTGCCGGAACGGGCCGGGTCCTTGAACCTAGTACATAACCATCTCAACAAGGACGCACAGCTCTCCAACCCTACCTGTGCCAAGCCCTCGCTGCTCGCCGGCCTGATGCCCTGCCGGTCACACAGCTCCGAACATGGGTAATGTTACTGCTACACATAACCACCAGCTTATGCAAGCCTGTAAAAATCATCTACTGAAATAGGCTTATATAGATGTACATAATATTTTTCATATATATCTATATACGTGTATAGCTATAAAATAAAGAACTGAGGCATTTACAGCAGTTAACTCCTTGATTTCCCTTTACAATTCAGTGGCCTGCCATGAAACATCCACCCACACATACACACACACACACACACACACACACACGCACACACACACACAAACACACGCGCACACAAACACACAAACACACGCGCACACACACACGAAATGGGAGAAGAGTAATGGGTATGGATACCCAGGTCACCTCGTTTGTAAAAGACTGAGTGAAGAGTTAAAACACGTTCATAAAAAGGACGGGGAGGAAAAGAATTCTCAAAAAAATCATGCAAGTCCCACCCCACCCAATAGACAAATGTGACAAGTTTCAGCCGAACAGCGGCTTGAGGTAAAAGTAGACAGAGTCCAGCTTAGCTAAGAGAGCCAGAGCTGTCCTGACAAAATGGCGCAGGTTTGCTCACACTCAGTGTATATTACAAATAAAAAAAGGAAAAAAAAAAAAGACATTCAAAAATGAAATACAAAACTCAAAAATGGCTCAATTTTTTAAAACTCTGTGCCTTGGAGACGTGTGGTCTCTCAGTGCAGATTGCTGGTGGGCGGTTCCATCTGAGGACGACCAGTTCAAATGGACTCTGGCCGGCCTGCTGGCTTTGAAACCGCTTTGGTGTGAATGAAGACACAACAGAGACAGAGAGAGGGAGAGAGAGAGAGAAGAGAAAGGGACAGAGAGAAAGGGAAAGCAAGACCAAGAGAAGAGGAAAAGGGAAAGACAGAGCGATAGGAGTGAAGAAGGAGCGTAGAAGTGCGTCTCCTGCTGGTTGAAGTAGTCAGGCAAAGTACATGGTGTGCTGGGTATCATAGTGAATTTGGACTGCTTTGGCCAGGGCCTGAGGGTCGCGACCGTTACTCTGGCCTGATACGTGGCTGCCCTCCGCACTGCAAAGAGAACGAAACAAATAAGTAGGGCAGGGCAATACGACCCCAGATCAACATCAAGATAACTTCAACATTCTACATCGATTACAATTATGTTTGTTTGTGGTTTTTACAGTGCACTGAGAGTTAGGGCTGGGTGATATGGCCTCAAAATAATTCCACAATATTTTTAAGCTATATCACAATACACTACATGTATCTTGATATATCTTGTCTTTCTGGGAGAGAACTACACTTCCAAAAATTCCTGCACGTCCACTGAAAACATCAGGTAAATATTTGTGTTGAGTTGAATGCTGGTTGTTATCAGCTAAAATATGAGTTTTGTCTGCAACAAAGGGGAAGATCTGACTGAACTTTCACTTCATGAAGAATGTCATTAAAGCGTTTTTACACATTTACTTCTGTTTCTGTGCACAGAATATCAGAAGCAGGGGGGGTTTTCTTCAGAACCTTCCATCTCCAATTAAAGTCTCTGAAATGGCGAGGATATTTACTTCACTTCCCTCCACTCCCACTACAAAACACACATGGGCTAGGAGAGGGTTCTGGATGCGCGGGGGAGCGAGCGGTCTGCTTTGAGAGGGCAGGGAAGTCCAGCTGGAAAGTGACGTACATGCTGTCTGTTAAACATTAACATGAGGATTTGTACTCGATGATTACGTTCGATACGTCGTCCACTCCTACTGAGAAGGTTTGCACTAGAAATACGTTCAACTGTTAAAGCCAGGATATTTTCCCCTAATGAAAGACTGCAAAACATTTACATTAATGGCATTTAGCGAACGCTCTTATCCAGAACCACTTCCTTTTCCTAGCTTCAGGGACAGTTTGGGGTCAAGGTTTTCACCACCACCAGTCCTAACTGTGATTTTAACATAACTGAAGGAATCACATAGATGTGGTGGCAGACTGACCGCGGCGGACTCATATGGTAATATGTTCTTAAGAGGACACTACATGAACACACACTTAACAGTCATGGTCAAGATGACATCTTTAAATATTAGTTTCTATGAATTTTTTATGAATAGTCCAGCCCTAGTGATACACTGAATTTAAAACAAATTAGACTAATTGCTTTAAAAGGGGACCGCTTACCCACAAATAAATAAATCTACTGCGTACCTGTCGTGGTCTTTGTCCACCAAGTGGTAGCGGGCACGGAAGGCGACGAGTCGGGCGTAGTAAGCTGGCGCGGGGATGGACACGGAGCGTGTGCAGCGGACATACGTGTGGCACAGCTGGTAGGTGAGCAGCTGCAACTCGTCTGCAGTGAAGCAGTTGTCGTCCCACAGCACGTGGTAGTGGGAAGGACGGCTGGTGCCCTACAGCAGGCACAGAAGCAAGAGGAACGACGTGTCATTTTCAACCCACCACAGCACACCACACTAAAATATGACCTCTACATTTGACCCGACGGTGCAGGAGCAGTGGGCAGCTGACGGGAGATTATTCGGGGAGTGGTGCTTGGGGACAGTGCCTTGCTCATCAGTACCTCCGTGCCACCTTTCAATGATCCAGGACTAAACGGACAACCTTCGGATCACAGGTCAACCGCCTAAACGTTACACTACCAGTACAACTGTGTTTACAGACAGGAAGGACGTCGGACCCACCTGGATACCAGCGTGACTGCACAGGTAGAAGTCAAACTCCGAGGGATGAGTGATGGTGCTGTCCACTGTAGTGCCTGCAGGAACATTACCACTTTTCCCAACCTACAGGAGACAACAACACACAATACAGATTTAAATAAAATATCAACCTCGCTGGTGAGCATCGACCTGTTCTGAATTATCATGATAAACCCAGGACATTGGCCTTCCAGGACCAGAACTGCCCACCCCTGCCCTAAAGGATGTTACGCCTTCTATAAAGGACAATTTCTGGACCAAAAGTACCTACCCTCTCCGCTTTGTCGGAGCAGAAGAGTCGCGTGTGGTGGCGTTTCTGCACTACAATGTAGGTAATCCCTGGCCTGTAGTCCTCCTCCAGACTGATGCACGCTTTCCTGATTGCGATTAGCTCAGGCCAAGCAACCTACACACAGACACGGCAAAGAAGTACAGGCAAACTTACAAACTGTACTCACATACAGACACAGCATTTGCAGAGCAAACAGGTTCATAGAGGTTTCATTCAAATGTTGTGAACAAAATATTCAAGATAAGATCTGGAAAGTAATAGATTTGTTCGATGTTTAACAAGACAACATGAAGGTGTGGCAATCCAGAGTTTAAAAACCCGCCACCTCACAGCGAGGTGGTCCTGGGTTCGAACCCCGGTGGGCCGTAGGGCCTTTCTGTGTGGAGTTTGCCTGCTCTCCCCGTGTTCGCGTTGTCTTTTTTCTGGGTGCTCCAGTTTCCTCCCACAGTCCAAAAGCATGCATTATAGGTTGATTGGTTGATAGGTATGAATGTGAGTGTGACTGTGTGTGCCCTGCGGAGCGTTGGCACCTGCTAGGTCATTTGGACATTGATGCAATTTTTGTAATTCTCTCTGTATACCATCACAAAGAACTTGAACAAATTAAGCGAGACATGATGGAAACACAAAATTCTTTAAGGTGTTTAACAAAAGTCTGTCTATTCTAAGAGGATCAAAAGTAACTGGACAAATAATATAACATACGTGGATGAAACTTCAACTCAACTTAATGCAACACCTTTGTTAAAGTCCTTAAAGCTACACTTCAGTCATAAGTTGATTGCTTAATTTTATATCCACTGTGCTGGTATTGAGAGAGAACTGTTTTTATTTCATCAGTGTCTAACCCCAACTGCATGAACAGAGTTCTAACAGTAGATTATTAAGACAATCTACTTTAAAGAACCAATGACTCATTAATTGCAAATGCATGAATCAGCAATCAGACAGCACCACTTTTTAGTCCAACAGTGCCTCCTGCTCAGTACTCTAAGAGACCATCCATGAATCAAGCTTTTGAGCAGCCATCAACGAAGAACATCCATGAGATCATGGGACTGATTCATTCCACACGTCTCCCTCCCCGCCCAGCTCTGCTCACCTGTTTCATCTGGCCCTCCGACACGCCTCCGCGGTAGTAGATGATGCGCGTGGGCTTGAAGCGGGTGGACTTGTAAAACTGGATCAGCAGCTCGCGCACCATGTTGGTGAGATCTTGAATGACCTCCTGGCTATAGAGCTGCTCCTGGGACAGGTCCTGACGCGACGTTTGAACTCGCACCGTGGCGCAGTAGCGGCTGGGGTGGCCGTCCATGCTGCCCACCACTGCTGCGATGGACGGCTTCTTCCCGTCTCCAGCCGGGGGGTGTGTGACGTCGGCCCCCAGGAAGATCACGGGCTGCTGGAACACGGAGGGCCTGAAGCAGAGACGAGAGGGAGGTAGAGAGGATCAGATTCTGTATTTTAACTCCATAGGGAACTTGTTCTTAGTGGCCAACACAGTACTGAAGTGTCAATTTGCTTGATGACCAGATTGTTTACTGAAGTGGCAAACAGCAAATTAACAAATTCTCTTAATGCACAAAACAGTTATTTGAATGCTGCTCACAAGGGATGCATGATGACTATCAGAATCAGCCGATAATTGCTATTTGTTTATGTTTTTTTAAAAGTCATCAGGATTTGGCCGATATTTGATTACACATTTATTGCATGTTGGAAAGGTAGCGCTTATTCCAGGCACGTCCAAAGTCTGAGGTGAGATTTTATTGACTGTTCATTCCCATATCTTGCATTCCTACTACTCACTTCCAACATGGTTACATCTGCCAAAAATAAATATACTGGCAGAATCCGAATAACATAGAAATGAAATAAAATCATTTCCGTCATGTATGATTGGGCAATTAATCGAAACCTCTAATCATTTAATAATTAATAGCCACCACTAATCAATGCAATAGTTATTTTGATCGATTAACTCGATAATGATACTTTTTAAAATTGAACAAAAGTTAATACATTCTTTCCCCAGTGAATGCTTATGTACCATCCCCTTAATTAATGTTTCATCACGTGACACCAACCCATTTAGGCTACAACTACATCCATGTGCACTTCCTTCAGCTATTATAAAATCATAAACATATTCACTCTTTCATTAGAACAAATCTCAGCTTTAATAGTCAGTATATTTACAGCACAAACCTCGCCACTGTACCATTATGCATGCAAAACTCACCTCTGATGGGGCACCAGAACATTGTTGATGCCTCCCAACTTGGCGTTGATCTTAAGGCAGAGGTTGGAGAGTGTTTGAGGGGAGGTCTTCACCACGTTCTTCACCTGTACACACTGAGTAGCCATGCCCAGCAGAGTGTCTCCAACACGCTTCACCTCCGCTACGGGACAAAAGACACAATGCTAAGCATAATACATCTGCTCTAAACCCGATTCATTATTCATGTGGTTATGAGTCACCTAGAACTGCAAAGCCGAGTGATGCACGCTGTACTCTTGTTAAATTGGCTAAGTGTATTACAAGTCATGTGTTCCAAAGCAAACTGAGCAATTTTCATCGGTTTACCGTAGACTGGAGTTTTCCCTGGCAGGATGACCACAATGAGTTGCAGGCCCACGTACGACATCTTAAGGTGCTTGAACATGGGTTCGACACTGTCTGCTCCTTGGGCGTACTTGCAGAAGCAGGGCTGACCCTGGATGGGCATTCCAGCATCCTTAGAGATCTTCCTCAACTGATCTGTGAAGCTCCTGGACAAGAAAAAACAAACAAAACTTAGGGCCAGTCATGCGAGTCTGCTGAACGCATGAGGTCTTGTGTTTTTGGGCTTTTATAAAGATGCGCCAGAAAAGGCCTA
This sequence comes from Distichodus sexfasciatus, assembly GCA_032718565.1. NCBI lineage: Eukaryota > Metazoa > Chordata > Actinopteri > Characiformes > Distichodontidae > Distichodus > Distichodus sexfasciatus. Next base: position 3,336,827 of record JAVGVS010000030.1, on the reverse strand, counting down.
CTTTCTATATCTCTTCTTGCCCAATCATGTGTTGAGTAATAAAGGGGGTGGCACGTTGCACGTTAAGAACTAGGGACGCACCGACTCAATGCATGGGCCGATCTATGGAGCTGATCTGTTCAATGAAATTGTAGGTTTTTCTATGTTTGCGTATGCCTGCGTGCAAAGTTATGCATGTGAAGCGGCACTGTGGTTAAGCTGGTTTAATTTCCTTAACACCACCAGCTATCTGTGTTCCTGATGGTTTTAGCGCCACAGGATTAGGGACGTCACAAAATTACACAACTGTGTTTAGACAAATCATTTGAGATGTTATTTTAATATTCATAATTTAGCATATATATATGGGTTTTGTAAATATTACAAAAATAAATTATTAAATATTGTTATTTAAGTCAAGTGTTTCCTTAAGGCTAACAGAATAATCTCAGTCTCCTCCTCACAGAGAAATACACAACTTATTAAAAACTGGTATCGGATCGGTACTCGGCATCGGCGGTGGAACTGAAAGTTGGTTCGGTGCAACCCTATTTTGAACAAAACACTGAAGAAAAAATGGCTTCAAAAGATCTTACTGAATAAATCTAGTGTGCAGGAGGGCATACACACACACTAGATACTCACTTGAGCAAATCCTCTCGGCACTGCTTCTGAGGGGCAAAGCAGGCCACGGCCCAAACCTTGATTTCAATGCCTGCGTAGAACTGCTTCCCCCTCATGTCCCAAACGCCCTGGTTGGGCGTAGCCACGGTCTTGTTCTGGGGAGAGAGTCCCTACACTCTTAGTGAACCCCTCAGCATCATTAAGGGATATACACACTACCCAACACACCAAGAACCCACTACACAGAGTTATATTCAGTGTTGGTTATGATAAGCATTAATAAAGCATCCATTTAATAACAGCCGGTTAATGATCAACCTGAAACAAAATCTATACACACTTAAAATTACATGTTAAATTATTTTCACAGTACTGAAAGTAAAGACAGTCCTTTCAATCAACAATGCACTGGAGAATGACATGTCGTTTAAAGTACGGGCACCAAGCATATTGTTTAACGGGATATTTTACAACTTAACATGCAGACTGTAAAATCTGGAGAAGATCAAGTTAGATTGGCAAGTGTAAAACAATATACTTAAGACAGCTGTGTTAACACTACAACACATGATTTCTATTCATTTACATTTAGTAGGTTAGCACATTTCATTGTAAAAAGATTCAAGCAAAGTGGTGAATACAGCTGGTTATTAAAGCTGTTGCTGTTGAATTTCACCCATGTGAAAACGCTTCTCTTTACACACTATAGATTGTTATCCTGTGGAGAGAGGGCACCACAACCAAAGTCGGAGCTGTAAGGCAATTCTTAAGCAAACAGAAAAGCAGTCTTTCAAAAGCATCATTCGCTCCAGAGGAAGAGGATAAGACTGTCAGCCAGTAACCTCTGGCTCTACCAAAACACTTCTTGAAGTTTTAACAGAAGTAAAGAGATTCCCAAAAGGGTCAAAGCCAACTTCGATTCAAACTTTAGCAGTCAGTAGTGGAAATGGATTCACATCATTTAGAGAGTCAAGCAGAAATGATCTTTATAGTGAAAGGATGGCTCTACTTAAGAGTTTATTAGTTAGAAGTAGAGAAGGAAAAATAAGGATCAAAATGATCAAGACGCACATGCCAGCAGCTTTCACCCGAGCACACTTCATACGTAATCGTCATTCCAACCTGTAAAACCAGTCTGATCATCCTCCTCTTGATTAGTCCATTCACCCACTTCCAGCCACATGCACACTGCCCACCCATACTCACCCTACTCCCGTGCCCCCAGTACTCACCCTGCCACAGTCCCTCCCAGTGTCTGTACTCACCCGGCCCCCATACTGCAGCATGGGCGCTGGGAGGACCCGCCCCGTCACTTCTGTCATGTCGTTGTGCACCACGATGCCGAACTCTTTCAGGTAGGGGTCGGGGCCGCCCACCATGCTGTTGCTTTTGACCTGGAGGAGTCATAATGTGCTAAATGTTACAGAGCAAAGTGCTTGAGGCATGCTGTCAGGTCGTCAGTTTATATGCACATTCAGGGCTATTTTAAAACCCACCAGCCGTGACGAGACGAAAGGTAAAGAAGCTGTTTACAGGGAGCCGGACTGTTTCTGTGGTCACTAGTGTGCGATTCCAGACCTTCACAGCCCAAGCTTCTTTACAAACGCACATAACCTTAAACCCCAGTTGTGCTTGCTTGGTAGCCAACACTCACCAGCCTGCTGATCTCTTCCTGCCGGTCCGGAGCCGAGCGGGCTGTGGCTTTGATCATGGTAGAGGTCTGATTATCAGTGAGCTTCTTTATGCAGCGCTGACCTGCCACAATGTTGCAAACCTGAACGAGGGGACGGAGTGGGAGGATTTAAGTTAAAGTTGCACAAACCTGGAACCAGTGTTGTATAGTAACGAAGTAATAATACTTCACTACTGTACTCAAATATGTTTTGGGAGTATCTGTACTTTACTTGAGTTTTTCTTTTTTTATTTTGTCAACTTTCACTTTTACTTCACTACATTTCCTAATTTAACTGCATACTTTTACTCCGATACATTTTCGGCGTGGAGTGTCGTTACTCGTTACAAAAATCTGATTAGATTTGGTGTTTTCTCTGCCGCTCTTAGTTTAGGTGACCGCTACAAAAGCTTGAGGAAGCTGACTTGTCACTGGTCTGTGAATCACGTAAAGCGACGTGCACACGTATGGTGTTGGTGTTCTGTAAATTCTTAAGGCTTTGAAGACATTGTTTATGTTTCAAGGTGCCAGATAAGCTTCACAGTAAGCTTCATAATTTAGTTTATTTAAAAATTCTGACAGATTTTTTTTATAACAGCAATAGCCTACTCCTGTTTAGGTTTTTAAAGCCCTGTTTGTGAAGTGTGAGATTTGGCAAATTTTTTCTTTACCATGCTTTAAAATGCTGAGTAAACGGTCTAATATTAAAGGTTAGACAGCGCAGGGATTAAAGTTTTCTGTCGCTGTGACGGATTTCCGCCAACTGAGTGCACTAAAGGTTAATAATGACATTGATGCAGATCCAAAGGGGAAAAAATGTGGGCAGCCAAAGTTCTGGAAAGGCTGTCTGTTTCTTTGGTTTAATTACGATTTAATTATTCTTCCTAAAAATAAAAATAAACATTATGGTTTGGGCAGTTCGCTTAAACATTGACGGCTGCGGAGTACCCTACAGGCTGCAAGCTCTTCCCCGACGCTTGTTTAAGATGGCAAACTTCATAGTAAGGAGAAAATAATTCCCCAGCATTTAGCGCCACATCAGACTCAAAGGCTTTTAATGTCCCAAAACAACGACGAGATCTGCAAAAGGGTGAATGGCACGGGCTTCCTGTTACCTGCCGTTTCCAATAATTATAATAATAATAATAATAATAATAGGCTAGTAGTAGTATGTTTTACATTATTTTCAAAAATGATCGGAATAGAACGTATTTATGATTGGAAGTCAGTGGTGTGTCATGAAGTGTCTCATTCGTTAAAAGTAGCTAAAAAAAAGGGTTGGAAAACAGTGGAGAAAACCCAGTGCTTGAATAGATAAAGAAGCCAAAACTCAGAAGCTCAAGATTCAGGACTGTGGCCCCGGTGTCGCAAGTGCTGCGAGAGCTAATGCTCCGTTAAAAATAAATAAATAACAGCATGGCCGAGGTGGTGTGGGCCCGCGACACGGAGCATTTGGTTTTAAAAAATAAAAATAAAATAAATTGTCAGATGATTTTTTTCCTGCTTTAATCCATGACAGCATTCTGTTATTAACATTTACTTGCACTTGTACTTTCATTATTCAAGTACAGTTAGTTATAGATTGCTTGTAATACTTAAGTACAGTAAATACTAGATACGTTAAGACTTTTACTTGAGTGGAATTCTAGTTGGTGACTTGAACTTTTATCAAAGTATATTTTTGTGAGGGTATCTGTACTTATACTTAAGTGCGACTTTCAGGTACTTTATACAAGACTGCCTGGAACAACATATCTGGGAGAATCCCTATGTTTCTGAAAAAAGTAAGATGTCTCACCTCCAGGGGTAGGTATGTGTGCTTTTGTTCTTGCCCCACCTGAAGGCAGGGCAGATGGGGGTATTTTAGCTGCAGACTGTATTTCTGTTTGAAGTATTGGGCTACAGTGCACTCCATGGCCTGTCCGTTTTCTAGCTGCAAGGGGAACCTGACGGAGAGAGATGTAGTTATTAAAGTGTGCATTTGAGTGAGTGAGTTTGTTTCCTTTTAATGCCATATCAGCAACTATGGCTATTTTTTTAAACATCTATATCGGCTAAAAAATTCTAAAACTTTCAAAAGTGGGTCCTTAATAAAAGCATCAACTGCAGTACTTTGTCTATAGAAACACTGTCTTTTGGTTCTCAGGACAGAGCAAGAAAATAATGTATGCTTTATTGGCAGAGGCCCATTACAAAAAAATGGTATAGTAGGGGTTCATTACCATCAATAAAAAGCCAAGGGTGTGTCTTGACTGTCTTATTTGACATCTGGTATAAACTATTTGATCATGTCCGGATAAGAAAGTAAATATTTATCTCCTTTTAACAGTAGGAATTATTTCATGTAATTTGTTATTAACTCCAAGTCAATCAGTACTTCTTACACTGATCAATGAAGAACAGTAACTGTCAATATTTAAGTTTGTAAATGACTAAATTAAAAGCTAAGAATAGACTGCACTGAAACAGAAAGTAACAAACTAGTTACTGAGACTCACGTCTGGTGGCTGGCTGGGCGACGTGTGACATTGCACACACGGTACTTCCTCTTCATCTGACCACAGTGTGTGACCTCCACTTTTAGGCCTGCACACACAGAACAGCAGCCATTTTAACAAGACGGGCAAAAATAAAGTATGTTGTACAAGTAAAACTGGTCCAAAAATACATCTTTGTCATATTTAAGACAAGTTACTGGATTATTACTCATTTAAATTCTAAATAAATGTCACACTGGGTTAATGCTAATTCATGTGTTTGTTTAATGGCAGTAACATTTGCTGACCTCGAATCTCCTTGGTGAACTTGACACGTTGACTGTCGGTGAGGGGCTTGGTTTGCTCGTTAATGTTTTGGATATCTAGGACTTCACACATGAACTCGATCACTGGCTGTGCGCGGTAGAATGCTGTGGCTGAAACTGCAGATTGAGGAGCACAAAAAACAACATTCAATTCGAGAACATTTTGACAAAAAGTAAGCAACAGAAGATATTGTAAAAGATCTTATACCGTCGATGTTGAGCATCATGTTCCACATGGCAGGACGGACGGACTGGTGAAATCCAAACCATACCTCTCGCCCTCCTCCCAGCGGGTGGTAGTAGCCCTCAGGGGGGGAGAAGAAAGAGCGGCCCACAGGAGTGTACCTGCACCGAGAACACCAAGTTAGTGAGCAACAAACTGCCACAAGCTACAACAGATATAATACCATGACAAAAAGCATCTCCACTAAAAATACTTTTACAATCCGATTTGGTTCTGCGGTTAACATTTTATTTTGAGTTATATTGCCAGATCAATTCACTCATTTTCAGGTAATCAGCTTGAGGTAATGACAAAATGATTGGCATTTCTGGAATTTACATTTGGTGAAAATCAGATAATAAATGATTTGAAATCTATGTAAACTTGTGGATGATGTGTAAGTGTCTTTTTTAATGTTGCACTTTGTGTCTTGGCTTGCCTCATGGAGGGAAGATGGCGTGTGATGACATCCAAAGCCTGCACAGAGTCCTCAGGGACTTCATTCAGGTGACCGGACAGAGCTTCCAGGAGCATCTGCAGACTGACCACCGAAACCCACTGCAGAGACACCTTAAAGGTCTGGTCCTTCCCTTCTCCTGGTAGAGTCACTTCCAGGTCCACCTGAACCAGGCAGAGATCTCTTAAAACAGAATGCTTGCAGCAGTTTCAGGATGTTATGACATAAGGATACAGTAGATTAGTCTGATCCAATCAACAGGAAGAACTAAAAGCTACATGCAGGGCATTACAAGTCCATCTACATCTAATGTTGAAGTATCCAGCGAGAACAGAAAGATATGAAGAATGTGCATTCTTACCCTGTCTCTCCCTATGGGCAGAGGGTGAGCCGTGTACATGTTCCTCTTGCCATCATATCCAGGTTGCCGGTCCCCAAAGATCTGCATCTTAAAGTGTCTCACCATGGTGTCCACCACCTCTCTGGAAACATTTAAAAATCCAAAATCAAACAGTAAGATCAACAATGATAATTTGCTTTCCGACTGGCATCATCGTCTCTCACCTGTTCACACGCCGGGGACGTTTCTCCGGCTTGATCTCAATGTCATAGTGGTACACGTCGATCTTGGGGATCTGCACCTGGAAGTGATTGGCCAGCAGGCGAATCGGCTTCCCCACGGTGCCCAAGCCAGGCCGGCGTGGAGGCTGGAAAAGGGAGGTAGGGGCAGGCGGGCCTACAGAACACACAAAAACATGTTAAGCTGAGCAAAATGTATATTTAAGATAGAACAGCACTTTCAACATGAGGCTGCTTTAGTTCCCCCCAAACAACGCAGAGGCATGCAAACAAGCAAAAGTGGCTGACAAACGACTGAACATGGTACAATAAAATTCAAGGTCTTGCCCTCTAAACTCTTACTGTGTTAAAATGATGATGACATATAGAACAATGGCACCCTATTATCTGCACTCCAACCTTAGACTAAGCTTCCCCCACCTCACTCAAACCATCCAGACAATGGGGACTAAATCTAAGACTGGCAGAAGTGGGGCCATATGGGGTAGTGGGGGGACCACCACCACCACAAAAATCATACCCACATCTGAAATATAGCTTCTTCACGCTGACCTACTTTTATTCCAGTGAATAAGCTGGTAGCAAAAAAAGGGTTAAGTCCAATGCAGCATACTGGTACAGGGTTTTATCATCACACCCAGGTCTGTTTCTGATAAGCAGCAGTGCACCCAAAATCATGTGTGCAGCGCAAATCTCTTATTCACTAATGTACAACATGTCAAACCACTTATATCAAAGGGTCCTGCACAATATGTGATTGAGTTCACGAGGGGGTGCGCTACTGCTTTGTCAGACTACGGATTGGCTTGTAGGGGTCCAGGCCCCTCACGTTCCTACACGCCCCAGTTAACACGCAAATCATGGGGTGGGGTGGGATGGAATGGGGGCCATTCTGTGCCCTGCCCTGCTGCTGAACCTCGATGCCCCCATTAGATTCCTCCTCCATGCCCCTCCGCCACATTGGGGGTCTCAGTGAGCATTAAAACAGAGTACAGCTATTGAAAGGTCTTAGATGAACTGATGTGCACCAGATGGATTAAATGGTGAGTCATTAATGAGTGCCTACATGAAGAGCAGTAACAGACAGATCTCCTGGATTACGTTATTACTCAGGACATTCACAAAAATGCCGGGAACACGGGCTTCACCACAAAGAGGAGGGAGTGGGAAATGCCTCAGCATTTAGCTGGAGGGAAGTCTTCATCTGGACAAGGAGGGACAAACTACAATTAATGGCTCCGATTGTACTGACATGGACAAGAATCCAAATGTGTATTTAAATAAATTAAAGCCCTATTAAATGATGCTGTGGAGACTACAAAAACTCTCTCTTACTAGACATGAAGCAGAAAGTACTACCCAAACTACAAGATCCTACCACCGAGTATGTAAAGTCTGAAAGCACCAAGCAGGAGAATTTAGCAGCTCCAGATAAACCCATGCTACTTTTGGCAAAACACATGTACAAGGGGGGAAATGAACATATTTTAATGGCCTCATAATTCTAAAATTTGCCAACTCCACACTCACAAACCAGTCTATATTTGCATTATTAGGATTACCCAAAATTTTAGACACAACTTAAACTACAGCAACCACTTCTTTTTGGGGTAAAAAATATTTCCCAAATATCACATATGTTTTAACAGTGTGGGTTACTGAGTAAATCTTGCCGCATCCCAAAAGCATCTCAAAGGTGAATGAAATCTCTTTATAAACAATGACCAAAATGAAACACAGTCAGTTCTGAGATCCAAGTGATATGCACATCATGGACTACAATTTCCTTTAGAAATATACTTCTTTAATACCTTAATATGCAAAAGGGAGATTGAGAAAGAATACAGCACACAGGTCGAGACATTACACTTTCACTTCCTGAACTGTCTGAAAACAAATGGATTACATGAGTGTGGACTGTTCCTCGATAAAAGCATATTTATCAAGGACCATTCACTTTGTTCAAACAATTAGCAAAATGTCAAAACAAAACCAGAGGATTATGTATACTGTAAATGTAAATACACTGTAAAATATACTTTGAGGCCATAGTTTCCAAAATGTAATCACAAAATGGATATTGTCTCAAATTGAAAGTTGACATGTTTACATTTGCAATAAAGGGGCTTGTGATCTAGGACAATGAGAAATCCACACCTATTTGAATGATGTACCTAAACAAAAAGTAAGTAAAAGATAAATATGAGGAAAAAAATTGTGTTCATCACTTGAGACACGTATAAAGTGAAGAAAAAATAATTGCTAATTATTTATAGGCAGCTAGGGTCATAAGCAATTAAAACATTGGTTTGTGTATATTTTTAGTATATCTCCCAGGCCTACTAAATTAGGCAAAAGAAGTGTTTGCATTTTAGAACTGCGTACTCTGAAAAAAAGTGAAAGATATTTTCCCCTACAGCGTGCAAGTCATTTAAATGATCAAGTGAAGAAAGTGAATTTCTAAAACAAGAATCCAAATCTGTTCATTGTTTGGTGAAATATTTTCACAATGATTTGAGCTCGGTCATAGTATAGAAACGTAACATAAAGGCCCGTGCTCCAGGTTGAAGTGTTTTAGTTCACACCCAACTCTACAGGTGATGTATAGGGTAGAGGGTGGTCGCGGGTCCCGGCAGCAGGGCGATACAGATCGCTGGCCGTTCTGTTTGCTAACACATGCAAACAAACTGGAGGGATTTCCGCGTTTTCCTGGTTTCTCTACAAGCTTGTGTCGCCGCCGGTTTGACTTAATTTATATATGTGTTCAAAACCGCCTTTTCGACAGTGCTCGCAGCAGCGCCGTTTTGTTCGTGCATCGATAGCTCCTGCCTGCTGTGTTCGCGGTAGGTGTCTACGTTACGGCTCAGACGGCTCTCGTCCACCGTGGTGGCGCGTAAAGCCGTGTCAACTCTTACTACCCAACACGACCAACATTCTCCAAAAGAAGACCCAAACCCTCCATTTGGCGCCCCGACTGGAGCCTAATAATCTGCGAATTATTCCCCATCACGCCATGCTTCATAAACACTTAAATAATCAAACGTGCGCGTTCTGTCAAAACGGGGATTCAAATATTGATTTTCCATCGAAAACATCGGAACAAAGTAGCTTTGGTGAGTAGGTCGACAGGTACAAACGACAAACGCCTGCGTGAACACACGACCAGGAAAAATATCTTGCTTGGTTAAATCCCCACCATCGCCGCCGCCGCCACCACCACCACAATGCCGTCCCGTCTTCCGCACTAGTGTGCGTTTCTTACTGCGTTTTCTTACAACACATAAACGCCGTGGGGTCTCACAAACACGTGTTGGCTTCATAATTGGGTACACGTCTCGGTGAAGCGCAAGTTTCAACAATTAAACACGTGTAATATGATTTTGACAAACAGGCGCGGCCCGAGAGTCCGTTTGTTTTCGTTCTCGTCGTTGCGGCCTACTCGGGGCAGCACCGAGCCGCGGCCCCCAGTGAGGCAACACACCGGCGCGAGCTGCGCTGTCACCGCACTTCATTTTCACCGCTTACCGGGTCCGAGCGCTTCCATGGCCGAGGGCTCTCTCTCCGTCTCTGTCCCGGCCTGGCGGCTCCGTACCGACACTGAAATTGGGGGCGGTATCTCGAAGCTTAAGGTGACTAATTTGAGAAATGGAAGGGTGCGTAGACGTACGGAGCTGTGCTCGGCTGCGATGCGTTGTCTTCTGTGAGATTTAAAGCAGAGCCTTGGGATTTGTATCTGCGCCTGCGCGAAAACATAAGCGCATGCGCGCTATTCGCAAACACAAGAGGTTGCCTTAGCGGTAATGGAACGCGATAAATGTGGCCTCTTCTCCTCTTCTGGGAAGTATGTTATTACGCTATAAGGAGTTTTTAAGGTTTTGAGAGAATCATGTTAGTACTTGCAAAGATTTTGATCTGCAATTGTATATTTCTATCATAATATGACCCAAAGGCACGACGATGAACTGATTGCAGAACACATCTGCACTTGGGGAATATTAAAATTAATCACACACTCAATTATTTTTTCCATTATTTTTCCCCTCTAAAAATAATATTAATGAATAAATCGTAAATGCTTTTCTCACATAGTTTACATCCATTGTTTTGTGAATACAATTATTAATTGACTATATCGTGCGCATTAACCTGAAGATTCGACAAATCGATATTTAATTTACTACACTTTTTATTTAATATTTTTAAATCGTTGATTGCACAAAAATTAACCAAGTGTAACTAAGTGTTTTTGGAGCTATTTTATTCTCTTCAACCGTGCTGGCGCAGAAAAAAGAAAAATTGACGTGTGGAAAGACTATAATTCAGAAAAACATGTAAGTAAATGAACGTCATTTTATAATGCCAAGTCCTACTTTCACACTTATTTTGGTGAAAGTAAATCAAAAGTAATTCATCAGTCGTGTAACGCATTACAATTGAGAGACAGTAATGTTGTAATGGAACCAGTTACTTTGAAATAACACTAACTAGTAATCTATAATGTAGTACATTTTGGAAGTAACTTGCCCAACATATATGCAGATCTGCATGTTTATATTGTTGTAGCCTTTTCTTTCCACAATTAAATTTTTTTATTAATAATCGTTGTTTTTGTGCAAACAGCAATTTAAACAATCAGAAATATCTAGGTAAAGTGTAGTAAATTAAATATCGATTTGTCCATTTCTACGGTTAGTGCGCGCAATATAATTAATTGATAAATATACTCACAAACCAACACCGTGAAAACAATCTTCTCGACGTTTTAATGCCCTCTACAGCTGTTCCGCGTGACTATTCTCGTCTAGACCAATCCAAATCGAGTAGCGTGTGTCCTACTTGATCTTTCTAACCAATCGGCGCGTTCGTACGGCACATAGCAACCGCTTATCCAATAAGACAGCTCTAAATGAGTGATGGACAAATCCAGGAAGCGCGCTTGTGCCCAGCGCGCGAAAGCTTGAAATTGTACTCTTGTTGGAGGTTCGGGCGGGAGATGAGCCTGCAGTCAGACGCTCCACAAATATAAAACTGAACATCTGTGGATTATATTTCATATGTATATATAGCTTCTCGTCTTTCTTTTCCCTAAAAGCCTTTATCGTTACGGATTTTGCGTCGCCGATGTGTTTTTGTGCCGAGTAAGATGAGCCTGCTTATTTCCGAGCGGGTAACGTATCACTCCCTCACTCACAGTTCGCGCTGGATCACTTTATTAGCCTTAGCTTATAACTTAAGGGCTCGTAGTAAGATAAAGCGGGTATTATTATTAATATTATTCGCGACAAATCGAGTCTGTGTGTATTATTAACTTAAAAAATAGACACGTTTAGCCAGCTAGCTGACTTGCCGTTACCTTCACAATGGAGAGAAAACAAATAGTGGTGGCTCTAGCTAACCTCGTCTAAATATGGTTTCCGAAATAGTTTTATTGATTTATTTGTTTGTCGATGCATAAGTACATACACTCTCATATCCGGACGGATCTATTTAGCTCTTAACTTGCTATCGCGTTGTGCAGCTAATTTGGGGTTTACGTTGTTTCAGCTGCCATGTTGGCTCTGTTCTGTAAAGGGTGACTTGGGCTCGATGGTGAATAGAAAGTGGAAAATAGAGGAACGGTTAATAGTGAGGAAAAATGTCTTTATGTTTATGGTTTTTATTTTTGGAAAAATAGTGCAGAGTCGGTGGCGAGAGACAATTCTTTAACCTTAACATGAACGATTTTGGTGAACAGTCACGAAGCTGAACTTGTCAATGTGTCATCATTGACTTGGAAAAATGCTAATTTCAATGTGAGTTTCATTATTTTTGTGTATTTGGGTGTTCTTCCAGCCTGCTGTGAGCCTTAACGCTGAGAGTGATTCGGACAGTGGTGTGGGTTCCCCCATGGAGGAGACTGTGACCGACTCCACCGCCCCAGTTGAGGCCCAAGGAGGTGATTGAAAACGTTCAAGTGTCCCAACCTCTAGACCACCACCACACACACAAGATTATAAATGACTTTTTAGCTTATTTAAATGCTAGTTGTTTTTATTGCTTATTGGACTTAATGGTGGTGGTGGTGGTGGTGGTCTAGGGGTTAGAATAGTTGCCTCTGGACCAAGAAGTGGTGACTTTGAATGCTACCTCCAGTATGAAAATTGTTGGTCACTGAGCAAGACCCTTAATCCCAAGTATAAATGAAAGTGAGTGATGAGTTGTCATTGTGAACACAGCACACAGTTTATCAAAATCAAATGTGCATTTGACTGATCCTTGAAGGAGCAGTGGTCAGCTGACATGGGCAGCGCCTGGGGAGCAGTGCTTGGGGATGGCATCTTGCTCATGAATACCTCAGTGGTACGTTTACTGGTTCATGATTCAAACCGGCGGCCTTCTGGTCATGGGGCCAACTCCCTAAGCGTTATGTGACGAACTGTCCAGTTGCTCTGGGGAGACTGTCCCCTGAAATTAGTAAACTGGACGTTGCTCTGGATAAGAGTGTTTGCTAAATCATATGGAGAACCACTATACATGTGCTACACAATATATTGTTTCAACATTGTCCTCTTGTGCACATGTGCAGAATTCACATCACAGGGTTTTACATTACTATAAATTTGAACACTTGTTCAGCTCTACACCAAACCGAAGACAGTTTATTTAAGGAGGGAGGCGTACCGGGCAATAAGCTAACACATGTTCTTTTGCTCCAGATTCTGATGATGAAATCACTGTGCACCGAAAGTCACGTTCTCGGAAGGTCCTGCAGGACAGTGACAGTGAGAAGGAGGGGGAGGAGGTGGTGGTAGAGAAAGGTGAAGCTCTTGTCCTGTCAGAATCCAGCGGTGAAGAGGCCAAGACCAATGAGGGCGAGCGGGTCAAAAAGAGGAAAATGCGCATTGCCATCAACAGCGATGAGAGTGAGACGGAGAAAGATGGGGGTCATGTAAAACCTAAAGAGGAAAAGAAAAAGAGGGAGAAGTCACAGAGGCGCAAGGAAAAAGAGAAGCGAAGAGGTGCTTTAGTAAAGCAGCTGAAAGAGAAGGTAAGCTCTACTGAAGTAAGTTTAATGTTTGGCCTTCAGGACATTGGTGTCAATATGTTTAGTCATTGTTAATAACCATTTGCTCTCTTTCCTCTCAGGAGGTGTCTTCGCCCAAAGCTCTGAATGACAGCGGCTGCCTTCTTGGGGATAATGATCTCTTTGATGCTCAGTTGGAAGATGGCACAGCAGATGGAGAGATGGAGGAAGAGGAGTCCCTGGATGCCATCAGGAATGCTGTGAAACAAAAGGCTAAACACAAGGTGATATATGTGACTAGAACATTCAGTGTTTGATGTATGTTCTGTAGGTGTATCCCTGTATGTAAAAAGAGGCAAAAATGTACTTTTGCCATGTTAATTATATTTGAAAAACATTATTAACATTAGGAGCTTATTTCCAGAGGCCTGTTGATATCTGAGGCTCTGGGACACTGACACTTGTTTCTTTTGACTTCAGCCTCTTCTAAATGACTCTGAAGATGATGAAGAAGAAGAGGAAGGCAAAATGCAGCGCAAGGTTTAACACATTTCATTTTTAAACTACAGTTTCCTTGTTCATATTTAAGCAGTGAGTCTGATTTGTGTTTGTTTTCAGGAGAGAAAAGCAGCAAAAGCCAGCAAGGAGGCCATGAAACAGCTGCATAGTGACAGCCAGCGGCTTGTAAGAGGTTGGTGGAAAATGAACTTTTTCATCAGTTATGTCATGTAAATTTTGACCAGATATATATCAGTTCAGTAAGCACAACTGACTAGAAAGAGTTCATACATTAGTTTTCCATTTTTTTAAAAACCCATTTTATGCATTCTTTCCTCCCTTCTCAGAGTCTGCCATAGGGTTGCCCTATCATATGCCAGAACCCAAAGGCATTGACCAGTTCTTCAAGAGAAAAGCCCGTCCTGAGGGGTCTGCTATGACACTGCTAAGGTATGTACATTCAGTCAGTATAATAATTAGGAATGCACAATAATTGTTAGATATAAGCAAGAAAAATATCGAGATCTGCCAATAATTCCCATGTTGTGCATCATAAACATAAAATTAGGCAAAGGCATACTTATAAAAGAGTATTGAGTCTGTAAGAAGTTAGCTTAGTAAATCTGGGTGTAACATTTCACTTCAGTAAATTTAATAAAGTATTAATCTGGAGCAAAATGTTATAGCTGACAATAAATTATTTACAATTTCCATGTCCTTCAGGTCTGCTAAATACCAGTCATGTGTCCATGAGTCTTCTGCAGCAGCTCCTACCAAAGACAACCAGTCCAAACCACCTGAGCAGAATTCAAACGGCCAGATTGAAACCAGCCTGGACGGACCAGACTCTGATATACAACAAGAAAATACTACAGATAAAGAGGAAATTCAGCCTGGCACCGACCCCACTGAAAACCAGTTAGGAACTGAATTAAGTGCTGATTTCCAAAAGCCCAATTTAGAAGAGGTGGAGGGGAGTGTAGCTCCTGCTCTTGATGATATGTCACAGGGAGGAGACCAGGAGGAGCCACACGTCCTAGTCAAGCAGACCGAGTCTATGCCACAGCCCCCTGCTCAAACAGACTCCTCCTCCTTAGCTGAGCCAGGTGCAGCAGTGCCCAAACTCAGAAAGGATAAACTTGCTAGACTGCGTGAGCTGGGTCTTGATCCTCCCCCTGTGGCAAAGCTGTGTCCAGATGATGGAGCTTTTGTTCAGCTGGAACCTCCTAAGGCCAACCCTGGTAAGGAAATTCCTCTGTGATTTTCCAGAGTCATTAGTTTGGCTTATGATTCTTCGCAGGCTTAAACTTAAAATGTATGTATTTAGAATATGTCTTGTCTCCTGTTGCTCAGCATTGGAGGCACTGAAAGAACGTTTTTTGAGGCACATTAAGCCCAGCCCACGTCGTAAAGGTGAGCGCTCGCTGAAGTTGAGTGTGGTGAGAAAAGACTGTACCCCCTCTGGTCAGGAGGAGCTACGTGCTGAGTCCATCACAGTCACGGTGAATCAAGGAGAGGAAGAGCCTGTACACGCCAAGCCAGGTATAATGACGAGGACATACCGTGGCTTCATGCTTTTTACTGACATGTTCCTTTGGCTGTTGAAGTTGTACTTAATCGTGGAGCGTCTTACTCTGTTTCTAGGAGAGAAGCTGGTTCTGCTGAAGTCACGTCTGCAGCAAGCCATGGCTGTCCGCCGGCAAGAGGAAAGGCAACGCCGGGCTGCTCTTCATCGGCTGGACAATGAAGATTGTGAGGAGGAGGAAGAGGAAGAGATGACTGAGTCGGAGGATGAGGAGGTATCAGAAAATTGAGAATTTCTAATAGAAATAAAGACCTTCGGTGTAGCTCATTGAAAGACGTTAATATGATAACATTAATAATTAAGATTGAATTAAAACGTGGTATTATGGAAACCATTTCCATAATTTTTCTCATGTGGACATGATGCATGAAGGGCTTGGTGATCTTTTTATTCCTTCCAGGGTGTTGGGGAGTTGTTGGGTGATGGGGAAGATGAGGAGGGAGAGGCTGGAGAGGAGGATGAAGATAAAGGTGAAAGAGAGGACGAGGTGGCTGATGAATCTGAAAGAAACAATGCTTTCAAAAAAGACAGTCCTCCTGGTTTCAAAAGTCCTTCTCCAACTCCAGACAATGATGGAACACTGATGCTGTTTGCAGGAAACTCCTGCTCCCGAACAGGGTAGGTGTGTGTGTGTGTGTTCCTCTCTAAGTTCATATGTGTGTTTTTCATTTTGTAATGGAATGTTCTTTATTAGGGATGGCGTTAGGCAGTCTGGCCACGCTGGGCAAGAAAATGACAATAAAACGGGTGAGTTACAGCTTTTTGTTTCTTACATCCCTCTCAGCCCTGTGTGTGTCTACTTTATACATATAGTGTCTACTACCGATCGATCGGCCAGTGATCGGAATCGGACGATTTTTGACCTGATTGGTGATCGGCCGTATTGCCGATTTCAAACCGATCTTGCGCGTGCGCATTACTTGCAGCACAGCCACGCGCGCATTCAGGCAGCGTTCACATGTACGCTCAATGGAGGCGTTTCTCATTCACTTTGAATGGGGTGACATCGTGCGGCGACGAAATGAATTTTGTGTGCGTGAGTATGGCGGGTTTTGGCAGTTTGGGGGTGGGGTTTTTCCACTTGTCTGTCCCCAATTCAACATAAACACAGATGCACAAGTCAATCACAAGATGATCACAAGATGATCAGCCTTTTTTCATAGTTGAGGATACAGGCTTCAGAAATCTGATAAATCACCTCTGCCCAAAATACATAATGCCAAGTAGGCGTTACTTTTCGGATGTCGAGTTACCGGAGTTGTTACATTTTACGAGTTACATTTTATTTGTTTAAATTTGTAAAGAAAATTTGTTAGGAAAATAAAGCATTATATTAAAGAAAATTTGATTTTTGTTTGTATTTGCTGTAGAGCTGCCACTATTACATGTCACTATTACAAAAGTAACTAGTAATTGAAACCCATTTTTTTCTGTCGATGTTGTCGACCACTCGCAGCAGCTCTAATTTTCTGTTATCTGGGGGAAAAGAAATCGGTATCGGAAAAATCAGTATCGGCCGATCACACTTACAAAAAAATCGGAATCTTGCACTCGGTGCATCCCTAGTGTCTACTAGGGGTGTAACAATACAGCAGTTTATATTGGTACATCAATTGAATGATCAAGTCCATAGCATCGATCCAATATACTGTATATAAAAATTTTTTTCAAGATTTTTAAGGTAATAAAGCTTTTTAATGATGAATTACTTTTCTATTTGATGTGGAAGTGATTGTGTAAAAGTCAGTATATGATATCTCATTTCGCTGATTCCTGAAGACTTTGTGACGGTGGTGAACATTGATTTGTTGTCCATTAAATCAATATAATGTTGTATTGTGATGCAACCTTCGATTTTACATCCCTAGTGACTACAGATTATTTATGTGTTCCGTTTTCCTTGTCATAGAAGATGAGGATGCTCTGTCATTAACAAAAGACAACAGCCACAACAGCAGCTTTGAGTTGATTGGCTCGATGCTTCCATCATACCAGCCGGTCAGGAGGGCGGCAGGACGGGGTCTGTCTGCAGGAGCATTTCGCTCTCCCTCTCCCTGCTTTTTCAGACCCAGCTTCTTGGGCTCAGCTTCCAAGGTCAGCAACACTATCTGGGCTACATTCTTTAGTTTTTTTTCCCCAGTATTAAACAATTCAATCTTGCTGCATTCCTGGGACTTTGGATGTTCATGAACCTCTCTCCCTGGCTCATATTTTCTATATTTTCTCTGCTTCTTATTTCATTCTTTCCTTCTTCCTATTGATCTTTCTTTCTCTCTTCGTCCACACCATCATGTTTGGACCTCTCAGAGCTCAGGCAAGTTGTCCGAACCCTCTCTCACCCTCCCAGTGGAGGACTCGCAGGACCTGTACGCTCTCCCCTCTCCGGGTGAGGTCGGACCCCTGGGCGCCGGCGACTCGCAGGGCCCCTACTCCCTGGAGGAAGATACGCACTCCCAGCTGCTGGACGCCGACGGCTTTCTGAACGTGGGGCCACGAGGCGGGCCAAGCCGCTCACACAAACGCCAGCTCCTCTTAGACAACCTGGACGAGAACGCCATGGACGCCAACATGGGCGAGCTGCTGGGGCTTTGCTCAGGGGGGTTCGGATCAGGGCAGAGAATCCCGGGAGCCACTCAGACCGGAACAGAGGACGAGCTGCTGGGCCTGTGCTCTGGAGCCTTCGCCACACAGGCCGGAGATGTAGCTGGTGGACCTCGAGAGCAGATCGCAGCCATGGAGTCAGAGATGAGGGAGGGAAGTCACAGGAGTTCTAGTGGGGACGTGGACGAGCTGCTCGCCCTCTGCTCGGGCAAGTTTACTGGCAGTTCAGGTAGGGCTGATCAACGTTCTTCCAGGGTGTTTTCACATATCCTCTTTAAAGCAACCGAACTCGGTCCTTTAGAAGAGGTCCAAAAAGTGGACTGACAGAAAGGGAACTCAGTTCTTTTGATGTTCACACTGTGAGTTCATTTGAAAGGGGACTCTTTCTGGTTTATCTTTCTGGTCCACTTCAGCTCGGATGGGGCCTCAGTCCTTTTTCTGTTCATACTTAATTCTTATGGAGCTCTCAGACCATTACAGCTTTGCATTCTGCCTAGTTTTTTTTTTTTTTTTTTTAAACTTCGAACAAAAACTGTCGAAGCGAACCAGGAGCGCTTTGCGTTCAGAAGGTGAGAGTTAAACGAACCGCACCGTGGACTTAAAGCGAACCGGACCGAGACCACCTCCCGATGTGGTCTCAGTTCGTTTCGTTTCAGAGGGGTCTGAGTTCGTTTGGTGTGTTCACATATACATAAAAAATGCTGACTAATTGATCTGAGTTTGCTTTGAGGACTGAAACGGACCAAGTTTGAAAACACCCTCAAACTGACATTCAGAACTTCTAATCGACGTAATCTTGCCCATGTTAGTTAATTATGTTCTATTAATACTTTCTCTAGTGTAAGGTACCCTTAAAAACATACCGATGCCTAGATTTGCCCATTATTTTCTGCTGATATTTTATGATGCATTTATTTTATGTGGGAAGGGAAGGCTTTCTGCCAGGCATGTCCAGAGTCAGAGGGTGGGATCTTATACGGCCTGTGCCATCGGTCTTAAAATGTATGGCGTTATTTTGTGCCCAAATTCTGAGCATGCAGTTTAACTTTGGCGATCGAAATATTTTGTCTTTACGGACTCAACTCTGCATGTGCTAACGCTCAAATCCGCCTTCCTCATTTATCGGAATTGGTATCAGCAGATGTGAGCATGAAAATATTGGATATTGGCATCGGCCAATAATTCCCTTATAGTGCATCTCTACTAGTGTGTGTTGTCACATGGCTCTGCTCTGTTCAGTCTGCCACTACATCTGTTTGTTTCCCTCATTTATTTAAAATCACAAAGGTGATTCATTAGAAAGAATATTCCAGGTTTATCCCATAATTTTCTGTACAAACCATAACAGTGAACCATGAGGGCAACAGACCCAAAAACAAGTAACCATTGTTAAATCATGAAGGAAAATGTTATAGATTTGAACTTATCACCCAGCCTTATGTTGAGTTCTTTTTCTCCGTCTTTAATCAAATTCACCTTCGGTTCAGAAGTCTGTTTGCGACAGATCTTATATTTGAAGCTTTATGCATTTATTCATGCTTTCTCCACTTTCAGGTGCTTCTCCAATGAGATTGCTTTCAAGTCCAGCTCTTGAAGAAGCCTCTGACGGGTATGAAATGGATACATGACCTCTAGGTAATTCTTGATTTTTGTCAAAGTGGAGACCAGGTGAAATGTTGATCGTTATCTGCCACGTTTTCAGTAAGCTCAAGAAGCAGGAGGAGGAGGAGGAGGAAGAGGAAGAAAACTGTGAGTTTCGGCTCCTGTCAGATGTAGACAGTCTAAGTGAGAAGGTAAGTGTGCCTTCCTGAGTGTGAGACTGGGGGAGGAAAGTATGATTACTCACCTTTAATACACTCTTCTTTACAGGAGGAGGAGGAGGCCACGGATGTTGAAGCTGAGGATGATGCTGGGGAAGGTGATGAAGAAGAGGAGGAGGAGGAGGAGAAGGAAGCAGTCTTTGGCCCACGCTCTGGCAAGAGGAAGATGTAAGTCACGTTAAGACTCACAAATGTTACTGCATTTAATTAAAAAATAATAACCACATAAAAGATGTTTTGTGTAACTTGCTGTTGGGTCTGTCTTTAGACGTCTGGCTGAGTTTGTAGAGTCCGAGGCTGAGCTGTCGGGCAGTGATGTGGGCAGTGAGGATGAAGATGACGATGGAGGTGATGAATATGAGGAAGAGGATTTACAGGAGGAACTGCCGTCTGATGACGAGCTGTTGGACCAAGTTAACAAAATCCACATGTAAGAACAAACCAACATTGCTGTTGCTCTTAATTCTTGTCTAATCACTCTTATTCTGTGTTTTGTCAGGCAAACAGCAGATATTAGACTTTAGGCAATGCAGATTATTATGTTAAGTGTGTAATGTCACATACTGTAATTGTTTTAAACTTTTTTAAATTCCAAACTAAACATCTTTAGGGAATTCAACCACATCTCTGCTAAATGAAGTTATCAGTGCAAACAAGTTTTAGTCTAACTTCTGTTATGATGCTTAAGACATTTTGGGCCAATTTCCCAGTTGAGGATTAAGCCTAGTCCTAGATTAGCTTTGAATTTGAATGGAAAATCTCCATTGGTACGATAATTTAGTCCAAGACTAGCTTTATCCACAAGCAAGAAACCAACCCATAATGTAATTGCACTTGAAATGGATCTTTATTTTAACTTGTGTGTTATTGTGTCAAGTACAGTAATGATTTTACAATTTAAAGTTTGCCTTTACGAATGTGTAGCAAATGTGTGTTCAGCTACCTTGTTTGAAACAGACCATTTACTATTTCAGATGAATATAATTCTTTAATCCAGAATCCTGTCTCACCTGCAGATTTGATGTGAGAAAGTAAGCTTTGAGAATTCAGTTTAACGGATAAAAATGTGTGTAATTTAGTAGTTTAGCTGATTTATTTTTCGCAGTTTCTTTTTTGGAGTGTTTTTCACATGGGTACAAACACTGGTATAATTAAATTTGTTTAAAATAAAAGTTTGATGTGCTGTGATTTTCCTAACATCATGTGAAGTACATGAATACTGGGTGAGGTGTTCATCAGACTGCATGGTACATGTAGTGGAATTTAATATGAATTAAAAGAAAGTAACAGTAAAAGTTTACGAGGTAGCTCATTTCACCTATTTTCCTATATTCTCCTTAAGAGTGAGTGCCGGTTTGAGCTGTACTTGTGTTTTTAGGAAGCAGGTCCTAGACGACGATAAGAGGAAGCTGCGCTTGTATCAGGAGCGTTACCTCGCTGATGGAGACCTGCATTCAGACGGGCCGGGCCGAGAGCGCCGCTTCCGCTGGAGGAATGTTGGTGTGTTAGCAGTGCATGTCACTCTCAGTTTAGAACTTTTTCATGGCAGGGCAATGAAGCACTAAATCCAGTTTCTGTAGAGGTTTAGTCAACATGTTTGTTCTCCACACACAGAGGATGGCTTTGATTTTGGGGTTGGTGCTGTTGGCGGTGAAGAGGAGGAGGAGGATGAAGAACTGGACCAGAGTGAACTTCAGCGGCGTAAGGAGAGACTGGAGAGGGAGCAGTGGATGCGGGAGCAGGTGCGTGTGTGTGAGGGAGAACGGCAGCGGACACGATCTCATGTTTTCAGTTTGCTGTAGACTAAATGTTTAATCTCTTGTGTGGTTGCGACTAACCTCTTTCTAAAATACATCCCATGTACACTATCATTCCTCCTGCAGTCTGAAGCTCAGACCAATAAAGAAGACGATGTAGAGGATGAGAAGATTGGAGAAGAGGACAGCCAGTTCATGAAACTGGCCAAGAAATTAACTGCTAAGACACTTCAGAAGAAGGGTGTGTATGTGTGGCTGTTCATTTGTGTGTGCACTTATGTCTTAAGTAAGCCTCAAATCTGAATGCTGTTCTTCACTGTGTACAGAGATTCCCTCAGTGCCCCGACAGGAGAAGGCAGCTCCAAACACCAACCTCTTTCAGAAGCCTGGTCAGCCAGCGGTCAGTCCCAAATTTTTTATCTTTGTTCTTATAGAGCTTGTGTTCATTTTGAAATTAGAATGTGCCCAGGAGAATTTTTAGTTGCATTAATTCTTTGTCTGTTACATTCATTGTGTGGTGATAGTCTAGTGGTTAGGATACTCATCTCTGGAGTTTAAATCCTGCACTACAACCACTAGTCCCTGAGCGGGACCCTTAATCTCAAGTTGCTGCAGGGGGACTATCCCCGTGTTATTTTGAAATGGACGTTGCTCTGGATAAGAGTGCCTGTGAAATGCAAATATTATTTTGTTGCTTTTCCTCACACTGTGTTTGTCCTGTAGGTGAGAAGAGGATCTCTGCTAAGTCAGCCACGGGCAGTGCTGCAGAAGCTTGCAAACATCTCCGATGGCAATCCTCTGGCCCCACGAAACACGAGAGGTTTTCTTTTCCAGACGCTGTCTCCAGAAAAGGAGGCGCCTGCATCTGCTGGTCCCAAGAAGCAGGTACTGCAGAGCATATGATATAATCTGATGCTGTGTATTAAACACTAATCTACTCTGAGCTACTTCAGTAGTAGTGTAACGGTTAGGGAGTTAGCCCTCTAATCAGAAGGTTGCTGGCTGAAGTTCCCAGACCGGTGAGGTACTCGCAAGCAAAGTACCGTCACCAAACACTGCTCAAAAGCTGCTCCTTAATGGATGGATCAAATGCAGAGGTCACATTTAATGGTGTGCTGTGCTGTGTTCACAATCGCATAATCACCCACAAAATTAGAATAAAACTGATGATTGACAATTTTGCCACTAGGTGGTGCAAAAGTGCTTTGCGACATTGTTAAGACACTGCACCCACTGTTCACAATCGTGTTAGCAGACAAGTTCCAGACAATTCCATATAACTTTGAGACTTTTATTGTCAGTAAAATTTCTAATTGATTTTATGCCATTTATTACTACCTTTTTGCTACAGCACGGCTCTAACAGTGGAGGCATAAATGTATTTCATTTCAGGATTTTGGCTTAAATCATATGACCATTTTTGGTCATTTTAAATGTCACAGGGCTGGTCAATGGGTTGCATACCAATGGAGAAGTTTATAGAGGTCACTTTTCCCTTCACTTTTATTAGATTTGACTTGGGGACATAAGCAGAATTTGGATAAATTAAAAGAGTCTGATCAGAACATTTGGATGCTTGAGACTATCACAAAACCAGTCAGGAATCTCATCACCATAACTGTAAACATGCATGTCCATATTAACATTTAAGATGCATTAGTATGTATTAATAAAGCAGTGTTTCATGACTTACTGCTTTAAAGGAATGGGGAATGTAGTGAAGTAGAGGAATAAAAGGAATGATAACCCGCTTACTGTGCATTTGAATTTTGCAGGTTAAGAAAAGAAGTCCGACAGAGTCTCTGGCCTCTGCTGCCAAGCGACCGTGTCAGGAAAACTCAGTGAAGTCTTCTGGACCTCTGAGAAGTATTTTCAGTTATCTGGAAAACTAAAGCTGCTATGTCCTTTCTGACCTCCTGCAAGTTGACCTCATCCTGGCCATGTCTCATCTTCACTTCAACTACTCAAAGTTTGGTTTACGTGATTCCTGAAATGTATTTACTTATTTTTAATGTTTATCATGTACATATGTTTCATTGATGTATTTTTATGTTCTAATATTGTAAATTAAAATGATTTTAAATATTTTTTGTGAAGATTCACTGATCCTAGATAGCCTATAATTTATGTAATTTGCTTTTCCAAACTCTGCTTTTTAAATGTTGAAGTGCTAATACGAACATGCAGTTTGGAGATTATGGGAGTCATTAGGCAGCACAAATATTAGTGATTTCTTTTCCATTTGTGCTCCTGCCTCCTCCTGAACATGCTCAAGAGGCGCTGTGGGATTACACTAAGCAGGTGAGCACTTGACACCAACATTCCCAAGCTTACAGTCCCTTAGGCTCGAGATACTCTTGTTGTGCGCTGTGCCGACTCGGGGCCAGAGCTGAGTCAATTGAAGTCTAATAAAATGGATGGTTAAGTAAGTAGCAGGCTTTGTGCTGCAGACCTCTAATGGTCCTTTTTATCTCAGGCTAATTAAGTGGGGTGCTGCTAATCAGTTGGTCCAGTAGTCTTAGGCAATAGAGGCAGGGGACCCTCATTAAGGAGGGCCGACTGCTGCAGAGTTCTGAAGTGGATCAACCTTGCTCCAGGCTTGCTGTGGACCTTTTGCCTTTTCATGAGAGAACTGAATTTATATTTGGGGTGGGAGATTTTAACTAGTGGCAGTTTCTGGCCAATGCTCTGAATGCCATCTCGAAAGAGCTCGCTTCAGCATTTTTAGAGAGATGCCACATGGGCTCCATGAGAAGTGAAGCAACCTTTCTGTAGCAGCTGTCAGTGTTGAGTTTACCAGGAGGTTTCGGTGGTGCCTGCCAAACATTGCAGGCTCTGTTTAGGGTTGAGAGCTGTTGGGCAACTGGTTGAATGTGCAGTAAGTGCCAGGTTGTATCAGAGCAGCCCGTGTTGACGGCAGCGCCACGGGTGCGTCCCTGTGGGCCCTGGGCCCTGTCACTGCCCGAGCTGCAGAGTGCAGAGACGTGCAGCTGAACTGAGGGAAATGGGTCATTACTGCAGGCTCCCACTATACCAGTGCTTTTATTTACTGATTGTCTCACACTTCCGTCCCACCCTCACCTCTCCAAAGTTTTTTAGAATTATGAACTGAAGGATCAGTGCACAGTGTTATTTTGCAGCTTTGGGTGGGGTTTTAGCTGGCACAGAAGGTGCTGAAAAACATGCATCTCTCTCTTTTCAGTCTTGATTCCTCCCTTGCTTGTTTGGTTGATGTAGATGATTGTGCATGTGACGGGGCCCCGGGCCGCCTTCCTTGTTTGATGTATTTTTCATGTGTTAAGGCTACTATTGAGCAGCGGAATGAGACGAGAGGGACCAGAGACAGCCTGAAGGTGCTGCACTTGAATGGGGATGTTGTTGGACGGAACGGAGGGGAGGCGGGGGGGGTTCGGTTCCGCCGCGAGCCATTGCTTGTCATGGGATAGGGAGGCAATGTACTTACCCAGTCTGTGTGATGTGCAAACACCAAAATACATATCCAGCAGAGTCTGGCACACCCAGCAAACTGATGTCTTTTTAGAAGAGATAAATAGATACGCAAGAAAACACTTGTGGTATATCATGACACTGGTCTGTTTAGAGGTCTACTGGTCAGGTCCTGAAGAGCAGATCAAGTCTTAAGATGAAATTATGGTCTTCAATTGTGAACCAAGCTTTCCAGTTTTTCCAAAAATCTCTCATTTCGTCCAGCAAGTTGGTAATACTTTTCCACAAGTTTAAGATGATACACTAAGACCCACTTTTGGGGAGCTTTTAGGCAACCAATTTGCCAAAATATGATTCTACTTGGAGGTTTTGTATTGGTCACTTTTAAGTATAGAGGTCATGACTTTGCATCACTAGAATCTTTGAGTAGACTGAACCCAGACTTTGCAGACAAATCCAGAGTGTAAAATCACCAGTTTTCTACAAAGGTCTTGTCTTCCGGAACTTGCCGCAACCTCTTAACCATAACTGATTGACAAAATACTTGTATACACACAAATTGATGAGCTGAAAACATACAGAGGAGTACAGGGTCCCATTCAAAGCCCTGGTTCCTCCCAAGGTTTCTTCCTAGGACCTGGTAAAACGTAAAGCTGCTTTGTGACAATGTGTGCAACCCGTAATAAGGCAAAATGCCATCCATTCCAGTGCTGGACCTTTCAGGAGTAAATTTAAGTTGAGCGATTATTTGTCATTCCGTCCGGAACTTGAACAGGTGACCTTCTGACACTACCGTCTTCCCAGGATGCCCAACTTTCCTCGTACAAGCAATCCCATAAACCTATATGAATTTTGTCAATAATGTGTGCATTTTATTTGGGGCAACTGCCATCATTTGCATTGTGAAGTGAAAGTGAGTGATTATTTGTCATTGTGAACACACCACAGTACAGCGCACAGTGCACCAGAACCAAATGTGATCTCTGCCATTGATCTATCTTATTAGTGCCCGAAGGGGCAGTGCTTGGGAGTGGTACCTTGCTCACGTGTACCTCGGTTGTACCTATACTGGTCCGGGATTAGAACCAGCAACCTTCAGATCATGTTACACTACCATTTGATCATTGTTGGCATTCCATTTCATGCTAATATTCCCAGGTTGCAATAAAAATACTGGCAGGTGGTGGTCTAACGGTTAGGATACTTACCTGTGGAGCAAGAGGTCGTGGGTTCGAATCTTACCTCCAGCATTACCACCACAGGGTCCCTGAACAAGACCCTTAACCCCAGGCTGCTGCAGGGAGCCTCATTGACATTAGAAGAATGGAAGTAGATACGAGCGTCTGCTAAATGAAAAAATAAAAAGTCAAGTGGCCCCTGCCCAGTTTAGGAAGTGAGTCACGTCGGTCGGGAGCTGCGTCCTGCCGGATGGGAGGAGGAGGAGGAGGAGGAGGAGGAGAGTGAGATAAACACCGCGGAGAGGGTCGGCAGGAGGAGGGGAAAACAGGGAGGCTGCTCTATCTGTTTCGCCTGAGAAAACGTCCCTAACGAACGGTAAGACAAGGCCTTCTATTGATCGATTCACAAACGCGAGTGTCAGTCACAGCTTTTACGCGGCAGCAGAATAAATTGCGAGGCGGCAGCGGCGGTGTTTGTCCCCGAACAGCGCGATTTCGGTCGAGGGACAGCAGCTGAGAGATGGGGTAGGAAACGAAAGGGCTCTTACGTAAGCGCCTTTTCCATCGGACTTAATCCACACCAAGCTGCTGTGCTTCTGCTCGCTTCTATCACACAGAAAATGATGGCGTTGTTCTTGCTGTGACATTGGCTTGTGGCAGGGTAAACGCGGTATATAGCCGAGCAGATGCGCTGGATGCTGATGTAAACGCACGCGTCTGATTGGTTGCCTGGTGCGATGCGCATACGTGTATATGTTAGAGAACCCTGTGGCTTTTCGCGGCGCAGCAACATATGCAATGTTATTACGAAATGTTATAGCCTAAATTCATATTCTACTAACAGTAATAGGCGCTTATGACAGGTTACGGATTTGTAGGGTGGGTATTTGGTGAAGCACAGTTTGGTAAACAGTGATTTCTACTTGAAACATCGTTGATTGCAATAAGGAATGAAAAAATTATTGTAGAAATATTGTGGTAAAATTGTAGTGCTGAATGTTGAGCTATGTTATCTTGAATAAGATATTACTACTATATATTATATTATGAATTGGATATTATAGTAGTTATTGTTTTAGGGCTGATTTCTTGTTCATGGATTAAGCCTAGTCTTCGACAAAGGTGTAGAACTAATGAAGGTTTACTATTCATACTCCAGGATAGTCTAGGCTTAGATTTAATCCTCGCCTGGGAAATTGGCCCATAGTGTATACTGTGCCATGATGTGTTTTATTGGACTTAATTGTCAGCACTAAATTGGAACCTTGAAATACACTATATAACATATTATTATATTGTATACTATTATCAATTGTATGTTATGTAGTCTATACTGTGACTTATTTGTCAACACGAAATTGCAACTACGGTATACCGCAACATAAATTAGAACTGATACGTATGTACGTTCTGAGTTCAGATTATGTTCTGTATTGACTTTTTTTTGGGCCAACATATTTTAATATTCCAGTAGAGCTGCATTTGTAAAATTCTGCGATGAACTGCAATCTCAACCATGATCTGCTAAGTCAGCTTTCAATATTAAAATGATTTTAAATCTAAAAACGGATCAGATTTTTTGCCCCCACATTAACCTCTATATTTTTTTCCATTTCTTAAAGAGCAACAGCCTCGGTCAAACAATCTCACTCAAGAGCAAAAATGCTAAAACAAGATCGACCCGTGAACCCTGTATTTGGAGGTCAGAAGCCTGGAGGTGCTTCAACACTGCGGATCCTCAGCAACAGCCAGAGGAAGTGTGAAAAGGATGGGAACTTCAACTTCGTGGGTCAAGATGACATTTCACCGCCGGGAGATGAAAACCGCAACCAAATGCGTCCTCGGGCTCTGGGGATGTTAGGCCGTGATGCTCCCCCCTCTGCAAGTCACTACGGACCTGGACCGCTCTCTCCACTGTCTCGCCTTCCCTGCTGGAGCCCGCTGGAGCCTCTGCCTGAGATCGAAAGTGGTGATGATACAGGAGGTAGAGTTCCTCCTGATGGAGCTGAGGAAGGCAAGATAGACGAGGAGATGCGGAGGGTGAGTGACGATGAGAAGGAGAAAGAGCAGCCCCTGAAAGGAGAGGTACAGGAGGTCCAGGTGGAGGAGGAGGATGAGGAGGTATTGGATTGGGATGACAGTGATGAAGAGTTTGAGTTCAGCTACAGGTCAGGGAGTTCTTCTCCTCTCAGCATTGAGAGTGGAGATGTGGTCGGTGGAGATTCCCCCCACTCTGTCTGGGACCGCATCTGTGTAGGGGGTTCAAACCCAGATAACAGTGATACGACACCAAACCCAGATGGAAAACCCAACCGGGAGGAGAACAAGAAGGCAGAGAAGCGCCGAACGAGCCTTGAAGATTCCAGCCTGGTAGGTGATGCTTCCTCTGAGTCAGACAGCGATCCGAGTTCTGAGCTGCCGGATCTCATGGAAGCCGTTTGGACCCTGCAGGACCGGGAGCGATTCAAGGCCCAGGAGATGGAAAAGCACCACGTCCAGCTGACCATGTACCGCCGTCTCGCCCTAATTCGCTGGGTGCGCAACCTGCAGGGCCGTGTTCAGGAACAGCAGAATCGCCTCCAGTCCAGCTTCGACATCATCCTCACCCACAGGAAGGAGCTGCTCCGCATGGGCGCGGCCGCAGCCACCCAATAACAGCAATATCAGAGTACCGGGGAGCCAGAAAGAGAGTCATGGGACCAGCTGACGAACCAGACAGAATCAAATGACTGTGAGCGGTGCAGGGCTGCACTGGAAGTCTCCTCTATTTTACCTTTTAGACTCTTTAAACCAAATAATCTTCCCCACTTATCAATATCATCTGTGTCCTTTCTCCAAACCATATATGTCCGTGCGGTTATCTAGTGTACTTGAAGACACATCACTGCAGAGCTGCGCATGCATAGCTGTTGTCCTACTGTATGTTTAAATGTTCCTACTGTTTGCTAAATGAAATATACAGAGAGAATATCAGAGTCTTATATCTACTAAAATATTTGAAGAAAAATATTAAGGAGTGTTTCTTAAATGGCTTGAAAGTTTGTGGGAGTTTGTCATTATCTATGTATGAATAAATAAATTATATTTAACAGTTTTCTTTGTTGTATCATATCTCTGTGTGGTATTTAATGCTCTTCTTTGCATGAATTATGGATCCACTGAGTTAAACTAATGCAGTTGTCTGCTCAAGTGCCACAGAGTAGTGTTGACCGGTCTCGAGAGCAGTTTTTAAAAGTCTCGGTCTTGTCTCGGACTCAGCTGTATATGGACTAGGACAAAGAGGGCTCAGGATTTTATTTGAAGACCAGCCGAGACTACAACTCTGAAAATATTACTATAAAACTCTTTGAGACCAACGCAGGCAGTTTTAATAACCCAGAATCCCTTTAACTCACAGAAACCATACACATACCGTCAGAATCACAAGCCTTTCAGCTTAGCGGAGGTTATATTCATTCCTCTGAATGTGAAATTATTACTGAGTAATTCTGTGCACAACTCATTTTACACTGCTCAAATTTACCCAAAATTTCAGTATTTCTTCATTTTTTCCCATATTAATGTTAGAGAGTAATCAATAGGGAAAAATAAATAAGAATAATGCAGTTTGTTATCAAATAATTTTATTTTGTATTGAGATGGATACCAAATGGATAATGAAGTGTTTCCACCTACACTAACCTTATTCTTCTTCACAGCACTAAGCCATAGAATATCTCTGCATAATAACAACTCTGCAAGCCAATAAAACAGTGAATTTGGTCTTGAGGAGTGTTCACTGTGGTTTGTTGAGTTTAACATATGATGTGATCAGTTTGGATAACTGCTTCCAGTGAGGCGTTTTACTCATTATAGATATGTAATAGAGAATTAAATAAACATGTTTAATGTTGCTTAGGCTTTGCATGTTACACTTATTTGTCATGTGGTGTAAAACATGCATTGGTACGGTCTCGGTCTCGGTCTCAACTTGGTCTCGCCCTGCCCTGGTCTCTGTCTCGTCTTGGTCTCGGTTTAGGTGGTCTTGGCCCCAACTCTACCACAGAGTATGAAAGGGTAAATGTCACTGGACCTTATTCACCAACTATTCTTATTGAAAATGTTTTTAAAATTCACTTATGTAGTTTTCACAAAGGTTTTTACATTCTCCAATGTTTTCTTAATTGAGATTTATTCTTGGTAACAATGAAGAGCACTCTTATGCAAACTGTACTGGGTATCGGGTTTCGTATAATACTTTAACTTTCTTAAGAACAAAAACTAAGTAAATATTTAGGACAAACATACTTTAATTGTTAAGAAAACAATGAGGCCCATTATTTTTACAGATACATTTGTCTATTTTAAGGGCAAACGTTGTGCAAAATGTCAGACTATAAAAGGCATTCTGTTCAAATGATACTACTCCAGCGTCACAAGACACACGCCTTTTCTTATGGAACATTTATATTTATAACTTTTCACAGTTCTTATCACACCGTGAGGGAGGAATATTGGATAAGGGATATTCTAATACAAACCACGTAATCTACATGACATAGATGAGGTACTTTATTTAATGTGTATGTGTTTGCGCAGATACCAGCGTTTGTAGCTAAATCCACACTCAAAGTATGGCTTGGGGGCACTAGTGGGGCTATAGTCCGTGTCTCTGGGGGATTTGGGCAGTTTGTGCCCGGGGCCCCTGGTCCAGTCGTGCCCGGTAAACAGACGCGCGGTCTGCTCGCACCCAGGAGCCAGAGCCGCCGGCAAAATAGGGATAATCCACAGGACTGTCGCCCAATTCGGGCTCCAACTATTGCGCTTATCTTCTCCCTTTATTTGTTCCCAAATTCTGCGCTTATCTTCCTGTTGTTTAACTTAAAAACTCCGCAGATGTAGGCTGTTACACAATTAGCGCGCATTGATGAATTTGACTTGTCCTTGTCTCAGATGAGGGCTCGACAGGAACGCTGTGTTTGGGAGTGTACAGCGCTTGGGCTTTTAGCCTGGAGACTTTTTGGGTAGATGCGCTTCTATTTTTATTTATAATTTGCTTGTTTCATCTCGGGATCTGCGGTGTAGTCTATTTTTTCGGACGGTGTGAATGTGTCATTGATTGCTGCTTACTGAGATTTTAATGAAACTAGTTTGTGTGTTCAGGTCTCGGGCAGTTGTGTATTAGTGCAGTATTGTGGGCAAGATTTTCTCATTTTCTTTATTTCTTTTTTGAAAAGTATAATATTCTAATTCAGATGCCGACTTCTGTCCTTTTTAACCAAATTGTACGGCAGGACTGCTTTTATAGTTTATTGTAAAGGCAAAACAGTAATTACACCTAACAGACAATAAATGATTATTATTTTTATTCTTAATTGTTTAATTTATCTTAATTTATCTTGCACAAAGCAGCCTTACCTAGAGTACACACAAATAACTCAGGGGCGTTAATTTATATTTATGTATGTATATTTAATTTATGGAACTCAAGAGCTGAACACTAAGGTCTTTCCACTTTCCAAAATCAGATGTTTAAAAAATATTATTTTATTTACTTACTGTACTTGTTATAATTATTGTTTTAATTATTTGGTGTTATAAATCCACCCATCCTTGTTCCCTTGTATATATATATTTTTTATTGTTTTCAGAATTTTACAGACAAATGATAATTAAACAAAGTCAGCAATTTTTGACATCAACTCAACAGTAACAATATTAACACAACATAAATATTTACTTCCCAGGCTAACGATATCTTTCTCCTAGATCCATCCTTGTGTCACATGTGTATTGTGAACTGCAGGGTCCTCATATTCCATCAACAGTGTCCTCAACAAGATCTACATCTTTGATAAAGGTCATGAATGATCTCCATATGCGTTCAAAAGCTTCTTGTTTACCCTTTAAAACATAAGAACTCTTTTCCAGAGGGAGACTTGACAACATTTGTTTTGTCCACTGAGAAATCTTAGGACCACTTGTATTTTTCCATGATAATGCTATTGCTCTCTTAGCGCTTAACAAACCAAGGTCCATCAATGCCCGTTCATCCTTACTGTATTTATAGTTTGAGTAAAGCCCAAAAAGAAACATTTTAGGATCTAGTGGAACAGGTTGAGAAACAAATCTTCCCATTGCAGTCCGCACCTCTTCCCAGAACACTTTGATTTTCTTACATTTGCAGACACAATGGAATAAAGTCCCTTTTTCTTCATTACATTTGGTACAAATATCTGGAATATTTCTGTAAAATCTATTTAACCTCTCAGGGGTTATATAGGTTTGCATTAACCATTTGTATTGCAAAAATCTAAATTTTGCATTTATTGTTTGTTTATTGATCCTAGAGCAGGCCATTTTCCAATCGTCTTCCGTTACATCACACTCTAACTCTTTCCTCCATGCTGTCAGTTTACAAAGTGTATTTTCAAATGAGTGGGATATCAGTAAAGTCCCTTGTATATTTGCTTGAGCTAATGTATCTTATTAATTAATGTTTTCTGCATGTTTGGCTAATGGCTAATTTGACCTAATAAATAAAGACAATTAAAATGTAGTCTATTTAGGCTATAAGAACCTATCACCTTATTTAACTGCAACTGACTTTTCTCTCCACCCTGTAACACTGCACTGTTTAAGCTGGAGCCATGTCGTCTCGTCTCTCTGTATACTTCTGCAGTATGTAGCAGAGATGACAATAAAGTTTACTCTGACTTTTACTTTGACTCATGGCATGTTTCCCATTTTGTGAACATTGAACTGTTGCACATCCTTAGCAATTTTACAATGGATTATTCATATCCATTGCACACATTTTCTACCACTGGCTCATTCATATCATGACTTTTCTCACTCTGTGCTCTGCATTGATAAACGTTGTAAATAACTACTGCATTTCCTTGCACTCTCTTTAAAAATGCATTTTTGTTCTGTTTTCTCCAGAAATAGCCATATTCTTCTATTTCTATTTATAACATTATCTTGCACATAACAACACGTATTTAAAATCTTTTTGCTTTTAATGTCCCACCATCAAAACAAATACCTTGTATGTGACAATGTATATACTTGGCAATAAACTTAATTCTGATTCTGATCTATCTACCTGTGGAAATATGTCATTGTGTTTTACCAAGGTATAATAGGCTCCCTAGATTGTATGTAGTTTACTAAATAAATTAAGTGAATTTAAGTGATGATTTGCCATTGTGAACACAGCACAGCGCATAGTGCACCACAAGAACATGTGACCTCTGCATTTGACCCATCTGTGAAGGAGCAGCGGGCAGCTTTTTGGCAGCACCGGGGGAGCAGGCCAAGGGGACGGTACCTTGCACATGAGTACCTCCGTGGTACCTTTACCAGTGCGGGACTTGAACCAGGGGCCATCTGATCACGGCGCAATTGCTTAATTGTTACACTACCAACTGCCCCATAAATGGATATTAGCAACTTCCCCAAATCTGGATCATATTTATTATTTTAATGCGTTATTAGGCTCTTCGGGTACAATGCTATTCAGAGAGCCAGGTGAGTTGCCAGCGAAGGTACTGATTTGTAAGCCGGGCAGACGGCGTCTCTTCATCCAGATCGCTGGGTCTGAACGCGCCGCGGGACTCGAGCGTGAGCGGTGAGAAGGTGAGAGGAGCCCCGCTGGGCGTGAATAGCGGCCCCGCTGCGCCCTGCCCTGCGCCTGGATACTCACCGCGCCACGGCGGGTCGCGACGGTGTCTCGCTCCTTACGCACAGCTGCTAATTTAGCTGTCTAGAGAAAAAGAAGGGAGAGAAAAACAGGGGGAAATATATACAGAGGAGTCAGTGGCGCGGTTTTTGAGAAAACGTTCCCGTCGGGGAGGCGAAGAGTCGCACGCAGAACTCAGGTGTTAGTGCTGCGAATGTGACCTGACAGTTGGAATACACCTCAGTGTTTTACTGCACCAAAAAGTCCTGCTTTTACCTGTCAAACCTTAACTGAGCATCCCTATTCCACTATTACAAATAAAATGATTTTTCTGGTTTTCTAAACGACCCCTTAAGTGTTCTTTAAACAGATTTTTACTTGTTTGCAGACAGTTTAGAGAGCCTTTTACTTTTAATTGACTTTGAAAGTGCCGCCACAACCAAATGTTTCCCCTGGCATTTGACCCATCCGTGAAGGCGCAGGTGGCAGCTGACATGGGGAGTGTCTTGGGAGCACTACTTGGGGACGGTACCTTGTTGATGAGTACCTCAGTGGTCCGGGATTCAAACTGGTGACCTTTCGATCTCAGGGTGAACGCAGTTACACCATCAACTCCCCTTCTTTTGGCAACAAAGCACCTTCTTCCAAATTCAAAGTTCTATCCCATCTGAAGGCCCTTAACATTCATATGCATTGGGATGGTTCCTCACTCATTAATTATAACATCATTTTGGGAGTTAGTCTTAGATTTTCTTTTCACTTGTAATATTTTCCACTCTCATGTTACAATTTTTCCAAATCAAGTCATAATTTTTTGGAGCTCCTCCTAAATGTTTTTCAAGAGGAGGCTTTCAAGATAGCTCATGTCCTCTTCTGGAGAACTGCCCTTAGCTCTCCCATGATTCAAAACATGTTGGAGGTCCCTGTTAGTTTTCTTTCATCTTCTAAAATACGTTCTTTTTTTATTTAAGTGAGCTTGCCAATGTACAGTATGTGTCATTTTATAGAGACACTAAAATGATTACAATACTAATGTGAATTACCAGTGAAATGATCATCTATGCCATCTAAGCGATGCACTTATGGGCCTATTATGTGGTGTTGTCTAGAATAAATATAGAAACATAGGTCATGTCCATTTAAGACTATATTGACAATAACATTTTCCAGCATTTCTATTTATATTTCTTACCCCAAATGTCAAAACTGTGTATTTTAAGATTTAATTTTAATGAAAATTAATTGGTTAAATGATTATCAATTGCAATCTGACTATGAGTCTTTATAAAATGTGGATATGGTCATCTAATAAATACATGACAAACCCTGAAAAGGGTGCAACAATGCAGACAGCCCATTTAGCCTGCTTATTTATGGTTTTATTTAGCTGTGTTAGCCATTTCTCAACACTGGGGGGCAATAATATTCATATTCCACATCAAATCTACAAGGACAATGCAGGCCACCAAGTAGATTCATTCCTGAGTCTTTAAACGCCTGGATTCTCTCTCTGTGTGTATCTCTCTTTCTCTCTCACCTCTATCCCCATCCTTTCTTTTGCCTGATGTAGTGTGACAGTGAACTAGCCGCTAGCATTCTGTTGGCGTGGAAACAATCAGCTTTGACAGAAAGGGGGTGGTAGGGGGAGTTGGGGGACGTTTGCAGCCCTCCGGCCAGCGTATGATGAAGAGGATGCAGGGTAGATCTGTCTGGAGGGATAGATAGTTAGATAGTTAGTCAGTTAGTCAGTTAGTTAGATAGATAGATAGATAGATAGATAGGTAGATTTATTTATTTATTTATTTATATAGATATAAAGATTTCATTTATAACATATTTTAGAGGATTTTATTTTTTAACAATTGCATAAATTTATTTTTAAATAATGATCCTGGGTTTTAGAATAAATCAGTTCTATATAAGGGCTACTTCCTCATAAAATGTGCTTAATACATAATTTGAAATGGTCTGAACGTGTCATTTCTATGACCTCAGGATGCCAGATGATGTGCTGTGGTCCTGATGGTGGACTGAAGGGAAGCAGCGTGTCTTGATAAATGTGGATGAGGGAACTAAAAGCCTGTTGGTGGGGTTGGGTTCAGCTGCCTCGTCCGCTTTAACCAGCTAATAAACATGAAAACAGCGGGTTTAAACTTTTATTCGTTCCCTGCTTGAAAGGATTATACCTCTCTATGGAGTCCCATGTAAATCTGGAAACCTCATAATGGCCAATGTTGTCCCATAAAAATGTGTTGAACAATGGGGAATGAATGGAGGCTCTTTCACACATAAGGGTTTTTCACAAGAGCCCATTGAGAGTGGGCCTACCGAGCCCCGCCCCTGGGTAATCCCTCTGACCGGGAAAGCGCGCCTCAGAGCGGCAGGTGCGTGTGCCGAGCGCCGGGGTCATAGCGCCGGCTAACGTGGGGGGAGTCGGCTATGTCGAATCCGCACAGCTGCCGGTAGGAATTTTTTCAGAGGCTGTCACTTCCATTTAGCTTGCTCTTTTCCCCCCAGTCGGATGAAGTGGTCTCTCTCGTGACCACGTTTTTCCGACGCCCTCTCGCACTCAGAAGAAACAAGGCGCCGCTAAACAGTGACGGCCACGAACAAAAGCTAGTGGGAGAGCGAGGCGCTAGGCCTCAATGCCGTGAAATTGCAGATTAAACAGAATAAGTGGCCCTACTGACACCGGCGCTGGACTTCTTCAAGAATGCAAATTTGAAAATTGCTACGTTAAACACGTTCTTAACATGTCGCTCCGACTATTCCCCTGATACCACTTTTGTCTGTCTATGAAGTTTTGAAAAGATAAATCGCCTGCGTGGAAGTGAATGTGCGTCAATCACACACACACAAAACCACATTTTTCTGCCTGACAAGAGTCATTACAATTTCACTTATATATTATACATAGCTACAAATAATTTTACTCCAGTATCTATAATGGTTTATTTCCTCCAAATAAAACCCAGATTATTATTAAAGCATTTTTCTTAACGAAAAGATCTCACATACATAAGGTACTTACAAAGACACAACTAAATGGCAATTCTCATATTTTCCTGTGTTTTAGAGAACAATCACATACCCAAAAACCACCTAAAAATTCTTTCATTCTTTCTTTAATTTTCTTCCTCTGCTTCCTTTTTTCTTTCTCTGCTTCCTACGCTTTGTTTTCTTCCTTTCTTTTTAGCCTCATTACTTCATTCATTCTTTAGCTCACTTTCTTTCTATTCTATCTCTTTCTTTCAACTATTTCTACTTTTTCTCATCGATTTTTTTTTCTTTCTTTTTACCATATTTACTTTTTCACATCTCTTCTTTCTTTCTTTCTTTCTTTCTTTCTTTCTTTCTTTCTTTCTTTCTTTATGGTACTCTTTATTGTCTTCCTTCCTTTTTTTTAAACCCCATTCTTTTCATTCATTTATTGATTTCTTTCTTTCTTTATGGTAACTTTTCTTCCCCTGCTTTCTTTTTTCTCTAGTTTTCCTCCTTCTCTTTTCACCTCATTCATTCATTCATTCATTCGTTCATTCTATCCTTCTTTCTTTAGCTCACTTTCTTTCTATTCTATGTCCTTCTTTCTTTCAACCCTTTTTCACGTTTTCACATCTTTCTTTCTGGTAACTTTAATGTTCTTCCTCTGCTTTCTTTTCTCTTTCTCTCCTTCACGTCTTTCTTACTTTCTTTCTTTGAACCATTTTTTCATATACTCCTTCTTTTTCTATCATCCTTTCTTTCTTTCAGCAACACCATTTCACACTCTCTTAATTCCTGCCTGTGCGTTATATGTTTGCTTTGACACAGAACTTGCTCTTAGCTCATGAATATCATTAGTCCAGCATGTCCCTCTTATTCTTAATCTGAGTTCACAACCTGTCCCCGTCTAACAAACTCCAGCCTTGGGCTATGTGTCCATAATCCGCCCACTGCGATGAGTCCCATTGGGGCAGGAAAGGTGCAGACACAGCACTGTTTTCCCTCTCATTCCAACTCTTGAAGTAGAACTGATTTCCTTCGATAGAAACAATAGGGCACCCGTTCGTTTTTATCAGGGCACTGCAGAGAATGAAAAGCGCTGTGCTTTGATCGTTTCCAATAACATGTTGTTTTTATATTGTTTGTAGCTTGTTTAGTTTTGTTACCGTGGTCAATTACCATATTGAATATGCTTCTTTTTGACCACACTCACACCAAAAATAGGCTCTTGCTCATTTTTGTCATTTAAATGAGAACCCAATATAAGAAGGCCTGGGAGATAATCATCTTTCCATTAAACTTTCATCCAAAGCAAGTTAGATATTCAAGGGGCCCAATTATAGCTCTTGTATTTTGTGCCAGAAAAGTAATGGCTAGTGTATCTGACTCAAGGCTGCAGCGAGGGCATCGTTACAAGTGTGAGAGACTGAGTGGGCTCTGACCCTAAAACATGCTGATGGACACAAACCAGATGCAAGTGAGAACAGCGTGGCGACTGACTAAATAAAGCATACGCAGAGAGGTGTATAGATTTTCCAAGCAGATAGCATGGGGGAGCGTTGTGCAGGGATTTATGTCACAGTCTGTTCGTGTGTGAGTGAGAGAGAGCATGTGTGTGTGTGTGTGTGTGAGTGTATTAGCAGTCAGAGCACTGGGGCCCGGAGGCGATTCCTGTGTGTGCTTGCGATAAAGGGGGAAAGGGAGGAAGTAAAAGATGGGTGGGGGTGATGGGGGAAAGAGTGAGAGATGCAGAGAGAAAGAGTTAGAAGAGGAGGATGTCGGGAGGGGGTGAGTGGTGGAGGGAAAGAGAGAGAAAGTGCAAGTGAATGATAGAGAAAAGATACAAGGGCAAAAAACCCAGCAGAGCTCCAAGCTTCTATGATGCTGTCAAGATTTCTGGATCATGTCCCCATCGGCCTTCTCTCTCCCTCTCCCTCTCACTCTCACTCTCTCCCTCTGTCTTGTTCTCTCTTTCAGGAAACGAGGGGAAGAGTGTCTTGGCAGGGTAATTAAGAATGGCCTCTAAACACAGGAGTATGGCAGGAACGCTCCAGATGAAAGTAAATGATTAAAATAATTACAGGCTCTGAGCTGACGAGCCGGAGTGCGGGGTGGCCGCCGGACATTTGTCGGTAATTAGATAATTAATCTGAATGCAAATTATGAGTCCTAACGAAGCAGTCAAGCTGAACCAGTGACAAATGCCGAGGGGCGGGGGGCAAAGAAAAATTTAAATGAGTATGACACATCCGGTCTCACTTTCACTACAGTGATTCCCCGTGCATTTCAGAAATTCATTTCAAATGTGCTACAAGAACTGCAGAACAATGAAGAACAAACCTGAATCTGCACAGGAAGAGCAGATATAAAAACATCATTAAACGCTCACAGTGTAAGAAAACTCTATTTCCCACTGTGTTGCAAAGTAGCTCCTCTCCACCGCTACAGGGTGCGTTGCATAGCTGGTAAAAACTTCAAAGCATGTGAAATGAACTCAAAAGTCGGACGTGGCAAGTTGGGTATGGATTTGCTGAATGTGATTTTGTTAAAAAATGTGTTCACCAGGTTGGAATACAAGGGACAGTGTTAGTTTACTTTTGCTTGGGGATGTGTCCTCTGAACTGACCCTCTGCAGGACATTGTCTGAGCTTTTGGGTGAATCATCCTTACTCATTCAGTTCAGAGAAAAGGTCAGAAATAAACAAAGAACAAGAAATTTTATGTAAGGATGAAAACATCAATTAAACTGTGTTTATTTCATATGGATTTTTTGCGGACTGGTAAAGATACTGCTGCTCTCAGGGCACTACCAAAAAGCTGCCCACTGCTCCTTCACATGCAGAGGCCACATTTGGTTGTACTGCACTGTGTGCTGTTCTGTGCTCTGTTGATGTAATATTTTTCCCTCACACCAGATTGCCACATTTTAATTTTCTGGCATTTTCAATTATTTCATTGTAATGGATTTTAATTTGTATCATAACTACATTGTATGAAAGTGAGTAAATGTAAAAGTGAGTAATTATTTGTCATTATGAACATCATAGTGCACCACAACCAAATGTGACCTCTGCATTTGACCCATGCGTGAAGGAGCAGTGGGCAGCTCTATCAACGCCCGGGGAGCAGTGCTTGGAGAGGATACCTTGCTCATGAGTACCTCAGTAGTGTAACCACACGCTACACTACAAAGTGCCTTTGAACACAACATTGCTGTTATTAACATTAACATCTTATAATTGTAGTTTGAATACTGCATGTAACTAAATTGTACAGTCTCCTTTTCTACCTCTAGTTTAGAGTCTAAATGTTATGCTATAGTTTATATGCATATTCTAGAGTTTATATTTATATATGCTTATACTGTGTGTCTTATTTGTTCCTTGTACTCTGTAGAAACTGGAGCCACGTCGTCTCGTTTGTAAATACATGAGGAGATAATAAAGCATAACACTTGGAATAATTCGTGATTTTTCGAATAGCGCCATCTCTGACGTCTTTTTTAATCGCCCGCACCTAGTCGTCACGTGGCCGCGCCTGCGTCACTCTGGATGACGTGAGCAACGCGCGCCGAGCCTCAACTTTTGCTGTGTAATTTCTGTGCACCGCGTCCATTCAAAAACCCTCCGCGTCGTTCTTTAAAGTTAGCCCCTGTTTTAAAGATGGAGTATTTGATTGGAATACAGGGGCCGGATTTCGTCTTAGTGGGGTCTGATAATGTGGCGGCCAGCAGCATCATCCAGATGAAACACGGTAAGATTTAATCACTCGGCTAGCTAGCCTCAGGGGCTAACTCGCTGCGAAACGCCGTTAGCAGAACCGCTAGCGTTAGCTGACTTGCTAATATTAAACAAAGTTATTAATTTAAGGTATTTCTTTGTGGTTTTTACTAAGTATAGACCATGTACTTTCATTACCGATATATTACAGAGTGGCTGTCGAGGAGCATTTCTCATTTGCTAGTGAAAATGAATCCACGCTCTTAGCTAGTTAGCTAGTCATTTTTGTGCTTGGAACAGATTTAATCTGGAACTGAATTAAGTTAATGATCGTAATCAACATGTACGCGTCGCTAGTCGCTGTTATTTTATTTTAAAATAAGGGTTAAGTGTGGTTAAAGTGATAGGAAGCAGGTAGCATGAGGAGGTGATTTTGCGGATCGGATGTGAAAGTGAAAGTGTTTTGTTCTTCCTCCGTTAATGTTAAAATGATCAGCAGTGAAGACTTTTCCGTAATGTCGTGTTAAAGCATAACTCGTTATTAATCACACTTTGATGTGCTTATAAAGTAGTTTAATGTTCACGGGGTCTGTTGATGATGAATTAATGAATAATTTCTTCTTTACAGATTATGACAAGATGTTTAAACTGAGCGAGAAGATCCTGCTGTTGTGTGTCGGTGAGGCTGGAGATACAGTACAGTTTGCAGAGTACATTCAGAAAAATGTCCAGCTCTACAAAATGAGAAATGGTAATGTTAAGCTTTGGTTTATTTTCCTCAAGGGTGTCCATCCTGGAGGTTTTCCATCATACTTGAGTTCAGAACATTGACACCAGGTGTCAGGTGTAAGCTCAGCAGAATTGACTCACGAAATATGATGGAAATCCTCCATGACGAGAACTGAACACCCCCGATTTTGCTTCACTTTTGCACTTATTGTTTAGTGTGAGTAAAATCATCTTAGGTCATCATTTATGTTGTGCCTTGTACCACATTCATGACTATAAAACAATTTAAACTCAAAATATGAATCACTTGATTAATATGCTTAAGGAAATTAATGTTATTTGCCAAATATATTAAGTCTGTGATTATTTGTCATTGTGAACACAGCACACAAGAAGCAAATGTGAGCTCTGCATTTGACCCATCCTTGAAAGACCAGTAGGTAGCTTTTTGACAGCGCCCAATGAGCAGCGCTTGGGGACAGTGCCTTGCTCATGAGTTACCAGTCAGGGACTTGAAGGTTTCTAAAATAATATTTCTGAAAAATAATTTATATCAGCAGTTCTGCTTCTGCGTCACACATGCTTAGTTTTAACAATCCCAGAAATACAGTGCTATGGATATCTACTGTAAGTGTTGCATTTCGTCTTTATTATTATTGTTTTATATTTTCCTACAAAACGGACTATGCAGCTTGAACCATAAGTTGCACAAAGCTGAGAATTTGAGGGTAAATAGGAACAGTGTGCATCTCAGCATAGGCCCAAAAGTGTAGTGATCAGCCTATAACTGGTGCTTTTTTTTTTTTCAAAACATTTCCAGATGATTTGGGCATCTTTATGAATAATTTTTTTATGTAAATATATAAAAAGTAAC
This sequence comes from Distichodus sexfasciatus, assembly GCA_032718565.1. Taxonomy (NCBI): domain Eukaryota; kingdom Metazoa; phylum Chordata; class Actinopteri; order Characiformes; family Distichodontidae; genus Distichodus; species Distichodus sexfasciatus. The sequence goes on along the minus strand of JAVGVS010000030.1, from coordinate 3,294,634 downwards.
AAAAACAATACTACTGTTTAGTCTGAGTGGTGGTCCCTGGGACAGAAAAAATCTGAATTATATCATTGGGTCAACACCCGTTATATATTAACACTCGTAACCATGTTTCCAAATGTTAAAAGCTGTGGTTGTGTGTCCTCATTAAGAATTCTAATGACCTGAGGATAGAAACTCCTCTTGAGTATTTTGCCCACACTATAGTACATCTGCAAAGTTTCCTGAGTTCAGAAGGGAAAAACAAGTGGTTACTGGTGTGAGGCGAGTGTCCGATGAACCTGGTTGCTCAGGTCCTGCATCTCCTGGTGTTAATGTCTTGCAGAGACAGTAGAGCTGTACTCCCACTTTCCCCAGCACCAGAATAAAACTCTGACAGGATTGCTGGAGAAAACCTAAACCTCTGACACTGTGTCAGGTGGTAGAGTACCTGTCGGATTGGACTGGAAACCTAATAATCTAATACAAATTCTGTTTCTTTCAGGGTATGAGCTCAGTCCAGCAGCAGCCGCCAACTTCACCCGGAAGAACCTGGCAGATTATCTGCGCAGCAGGGTGTGTATATATCTCTAGTGTTCCGAAGTCCTTAAACATTTCTCCCTCACCGCTATGACATGCAGCACCATTAAAAAGGGCTGCTGTGGGCACATATGTCATGTCATTGCACCTAGCTTGCTTATCTGACTTGCTTTCCTGGTTCAGGCTCAAAGTTTTACTACTTTTTTATTTAAGTGTGACATAACTTCAGATATATTTGCATTATGCTGTGGCAAGTTGCAATGTAATATTTTTTGCCAGTATCCCAGAAAAATAAAATAAGTGGTTGCTACTGGTCAGACAGTGCTGGAGCACCAACAACAGAGCTGTTAAACCACTTCAGTTTTAGGTTAAGTTTTAAGAGTTGTTATTTTAGGGGCTTATGTATGTCAGTTGTGAGCAAAAGTTTGACAGTAGTTAGTTATTAGAATATTGAACAGCTATTCAGGTCTGCATTTCAGTTTTCTTGTTTTAATCCAGTTCTCATTCAGAGTGCATCCATTGTATCCTGCAGATTAGAAGGCAGTTCAGAGTGAGAGAGAGTGAGAGAGACAAAAAACTGCTCAAGCACACTCTTGTCCTGTGGCGTACAGACCTCAAATTGCACCTTCACACACCAGTCAGAAAATATAAACTCCAGGTTAACTCTTGTGCAGACAAGCCCAGTTTAGGAGGCGTTTAGCATGTAGTTTGTAGCGCCTCTCTGCGTCTTGTGTATGGTTTAGAACAAGACCTTAATAAACCTATTTGAGGGTGGAACTTGCTGCATTTGCCACAATGCCCTTAAACACTTATAATGCTTGCACTAGCGTTCATTTAAATGTGGTAAAAAAAATAACCCCTATCATAACATTTTGTAGTTTCTAAATGCATTTGAATCTTGCTGATAAGCTTCAGATGGTCGGGTAAAAGTAAATACCCATATAGAGTGAGTGATTGTCATTGTGAACACACCACACCACATGGTGCACCATAACCACATATGACATTCAAGAAGGAGCAGTTGGCAGCGCTTGGGGAGCAGTGGTAGTGGATGGTGCCTTTCTCATGAGTACCTCAGTGGTACCTTTACCAGTCCAAAATTCGTACCAGTCACCTTCCGATCACAGGATGAATTCCCTAACCGTTACGCCACTGATGCCCCCAAAATAATGCTCCATAAAATTTTTAATTCTTTTAATCTAATGTGCAGTTGTAGTTTTAATTTGCTGACTTCCTTTGTTCTAATCAAGCTTTCCTATTGTGCCTGCACTCTGCATTTTAATATTGGCACTTTAACGTCTTATTCTTGAACTGATGGCTTTGTGGCAGTGTGTTGCAGTCTGAGAGTGTGATTGGATTGAGTTTTTCTTCCTCCTCCCCCCAATCCTCATCTGTTAACACTAAACAAATCCGTAAACATACCTCACACTGGTTTTGCCAGTGCAGTGTTGGGCACCGCTCGCTGTGACTGAATGCCCGTGTTGACTCAGATGAAAGACAGATGTCAATTCATTGTGAACGTCTAGAGGTGTAATCAAAGTCTCGGAGGTCTTCCACACCTGTGTCTGCTCTGCGGTGTGATCCTACCAATCTCAGATGGCCCCTTCCTGTGTGTGTGTGTGTGTGTGTGTGTGTGTGTGTGTGTGCGCGCGCCCATCTGTGTAAAAGGCCTGTCTCAGTCTTGGCCCTGGTGTCTGGTAGTTTGTGTGTTAATTTGTTAGGAAGAGTGTAGCTGCTGCTTGTCACAATAGCAGAAGGGAGAAAATAATTACAAAAAACAATTAGAGCAGTTGATGCGGGAGGGGGCCCATGAGGGGCGGGGGCCCCGGGGAGGAGGTGGGTGTGTGTGTGTGTGTGTGTGTGTGTGTGCGCTCCCGACAGCATCGGGCCCCGCTCCCAAATCAACACGCTTCAACTGCTGGCCTTCCGTAGGGCTCCTGCACAGAGAAAGAAAGGCCTTTACTGGACGCCGGTCAGACTTTCCCCCGTAGGACTAGTCATAAGGCTGGGCGATATCACCTCAAATCAGTATCATGATTCATTTTGGCTAGATTACGATTAATGAATGATTATTTTGTTCTGGGTTTTTTGCTTTGCCCTCATGGTTCTTTGGCAGTGTATGCGCTTTAAATGTACTCAACTGTTTGTGTTGGTTAATCGTGGAGTAATTTCAGCTTCTGTATGCCATGATTTCTGACACCATCACCAGCCATGTTTTTGTATCATGTGAAGACGTTGTGTGTCAGTGTCAAATACGCTTGGAGTAGATGATGTAGATGGGTTTGTGTGGTGGCAGAAGTGCCTTTGGGACCAGAGGGAGGTAGAGGAGGTATGTTGCACGCTCTATGGACCAGGATTCTGAAGAAAACAACTGGGCCTACAGGCAGCCCCTGGAGTCTCACTCCTCCCTCACACACCGAGAGAAAAAACGGGCCGAGAGAGTGGCTCACATGCCTCATGAAATCCGTTTATTTAACTTGCTCTGCGTCCCTCAGTCTACATTTGTTTAAAAGACATTTATTCTAAGCGTCAACATTCATATCCACACAATTCCAGCAACAGTTTGGCGTCTTTGCCTCACAGAAATATTGCTGCGCCCCCCCCTCCCAATACACAGACACAAATAATTACTGGTGCCATATTGCACGTCATTCCCCTGCATCGCCACAGTTGAACAATTGATACAGCAGACTGGGGAAAGATGCCAGCAATGGAGAAAGAGAACATGGCCTTGGGCAAGGGGAGAGATCATGCAGCAAGGCTGGAACAAACACACACACTCACACACTTTCATATCTTTAAGGGTTTGCGAGACAAATGTATGCATACAATTTGTATGTGGAACTGCCCAAATGTGATGAGGATTTTCCAATTCTGACTTTAATATTAGTGTTTTAAGGGGTTTTGTGGCTGAATGTCTGTTAAACTTAAGCAGAGGAACAAAACACACACTGTTTTCTTGTTCCAAGCCACGTCTTGTATTCTTGATCTGTAGTCTGCCGTGATGTTTGTGCATTTGCATGCTAATTTTTAATATCTCAGCACAGCCCTCCTGTGTGAAGCGAGCAGATAGCTGTTGTGTTAGCAGCTAACCCAAGTGGGACGTGTATGAAACAGGTGTTGAGTTAGGAGAGAATGGATGGAGATGACACTCTGGGGAACTGTGCAGGTCCCGTATCTGTTCTCATGCTGCACCTCGACTCCTAAACTGCACGTCCATCGGGACTCCAGCATCCAGCGTAGCCAAACCTCTACCACTTCTCCTGAGTGTGCCCACGGGCGTGAGGAAGCCCAGGCTTCAGGATCAGGCATGTAGACTCTCAGCTGATCTGGAGCAGGGATGCACCGATCTGATACGTATATGGAAAATTGGTTTGAAAATGGGTCAAACAGCTGGATGTGGTATCTGGGGTAACACTGGGCGCGGTCTATGGGGGTGATCTATTAAACTGTACGTTTGTGCACTTGGTAATGCATGGTTCTGTGTGGGCAGCAGTACTGCAGTAAAGTGGTCTTAACGTTCCACACTGGTTTGATATTGGTGCTAAACCAAGCTTCAAACTCCAACATGTTGATAGGATAGTGAGCAGAACAAGCAAGACAACACACTACAAGCCCAAAAGTTGATCAAATTCCACCATTCTACTGTGTAATGTGCTGAACTACACCAGGTCTTACTGGAGATCTCACTGTTCCTGTTGCTTTTAGTGCTGTAGTGTTAGGGAGCGTCACTAAATCACACATGTATACTGATTATTAATTACACTATCAGATCAATCTAATCATCCCCTAATCTGGAGAGTGTCTGCTCACTTCACGTAACAGATTAGAGCCGGCCGTCAGCTGTCTCTTGCAGCGTTGTGATGAAATGGGCAGCAAGACTGTTAAAATTCTCTTCATTTGACCGTTCAATTTCTGTATGTGCTTCTTTTTTAAAAAATCATTTTCATTCAGCGGGAAAATCGGGGAAGTAGGCGCTGCGATGATGCTTAAGCAGTTCTAGAGGAGCAGCGGTAGGGGAAGTGAGAGAGAGAAGGAGAGACTAAAAGAAGTTTTAATGAGCTCTGGCACGGCTCCAGGGCATCGGGGTGAGGGTGGGAGATTTGGGGAGGGGAGAGATGGAGAGGCGCTCCAAGCAGCAGGGGTGCTGTCTTCCAGCAGATGTCACACTGCCGGTGACACCAACGACCCCCCAGACCGCTTGACACCCCCTCGCCCCTGTTTTGGCTGCTTCACACCCCTCTCTCTCTCTCTCTTCTCTCTCTCTGGTTTTGATGTTGATAAAGCTACTCCCATCCTTCGTTTGTGTTGGGTTTAGAATTAGACTTGTTAATTAAAACAGCGTTTTAGGCCTGTAATGAAAATGTAGAAGCAAACTTTGTCATTGAAAGCACTTTCATATTTCTTTCATCATTGTCTCTTTATCTTATTAATTTCTAATACTCAGTGATGAGTCATTAACCTGTGTGTCTCGTCTTTAGACCCCATACCATGTGAACCTGCTGTTGGCTGGTTATGACGAGACCGACGGGCCCGGCCTTTACTACATGGACTACCTGGCAGCGCTTGCCAAAGCCCCCTTCGCTGCACACGGTTATGGAGCCTTCCTCACCCTGTCCATCCTGGACAGATACTACAGACCAGGTAAATAAAAAAGCTTCTGTCACTCACACACACAGTAGGTTTTGTCCAAATGTCTCATTTTATAGCAATGACACAAACATTTAGATTTGTATTATACAAATATACACGCCTGGACCAAGAGGTCACGGGTTTGAATCCTGCCTCCAGCTCTGCCGCTGCTGGGTCTCTGAGCTAGATCCTTAACCCCAAGTCGCTGCAGGGAGTCTGACCCTAAAATTAGCAATTAAAGTGAATGATTGTTTGGCGTAACGGTTAGAGTGTTCGCCCTGTGATTAGAAAGTTGTCAGTTCAAATCCCAGACCGGTAAAGTTTCCACTGAGGTGCTCAAGAGCAAAGTACCGTCCCCAAGCACTGCCTGCAATGCTGCTGCTGACCACTAGTGAGCAGCGGACCGCCGGTTGAAAAACTCGATTATGGTCTGCCATTGCATCGATGCAGAATCTTCCATGTCTGCATCATCATGAAGCATCAAATATGTGATTATATTCAACATCCCTACTTCTGATCTAGTGTTTAGCTATTTCTGTATTTATTGTGTGAAATGTTGTGGAAACTTGGTTCATTAATCAGGTTTGTTCTGTGTGCAGACCTGACACGTCAAGAGGCAGTAGATCTCCTGGAGAAGTGTGTAGAAGAGGTAAGCCTGTCAGAATACACACACACTATGCTTCCACTACTGCTCATTTCCACCCAGTTGTTCATTTCCACGTTCTGCTGAACTTCAGCCTCTGCTAGTGTGAAAGGCATTAGTAATACTCAGAGTTCCAGCTAATGAAGTGACATTAAATTCAAACATTTAGAAATTCCAGGTGTTAATTGTCTCTTTTCCCTCTCAGCGCCTTATGAATTTTGCTCTGTCTCTTTCAAACAGCTCAACAAACGATTCATCCTCAACCTGCACTCTTTCACCATTCGCCTGATCGACAAGGACGGCATTCACGACATGGAGTCACTAACCGTGGGTTCTAAGTTAGCGGCTGGGGGTGCTAAGGCCGCTGCTTAGTGGGTGCTAAGACTGCTGGTTCCAGCCCTTAACGCCCCTCTTTTGTACTGCAAATCTCATTCTTTATGTTCCAATAAAATATTTCCCCATTGTGGCTTTTGAGTTGACTGGTCTTTTTTGTGGGACTGATGAGGGTGCAGGTCCAACCACTGATTCTAGTGAGAAGCACATTCCTAGTCCTAATTGTCCTCATGTCCACTCAGTGTTAAATGAGAATAAGATACAGGTTAAAATACAAAAGATTCAAGATTCTTTTTATACCACAGCTATCCTTATACATGTAGACATAGTGAAATGTTTACTTCTACGGCTTCTTTTAAATACAGTAAATATGTTAAGGAATAGGGCTGGGTTCAAAAAATCGATTCACCGATCAATATCGATTCTTGTGACGTCATGATGTGCAGTTGCAGGTGGGGTCTGCTGTCTGCCTGCTGAAGTGTCCCTGACTTTAAAAGAAATCCTTAAGTTATAATCATGTTTAGGGACTGGTTGAGGAAAGAGGGGATTGGATCCAATGGAAAGCATTTTGGTTCTAATTTAGAGTGAGAAGTAAAAGTGATTTCTGTGCGTTCACTGGGATGATGAAAGTGTATGATATTTGTCATTGTGAACGCACCACAGCACATCATACAGCGCACCACAAACATATAAGATCTCTGCGTTTGACCTGACCTGTGAAGGAGCAGTGGGCAGCTGACATGGGCAGCTCACGGGGAGCAGTGCTTGGGTACCTTGCTCATTTGTACCTCACTGGTACCTTTACCGGTCCAAGATTCGAACCGGCAACCTTTAGATCACGAGGCAAATGCCCTGTTACACTACCAACTGCCCTAACATTATAGGTCTGTAGAGATCATTATAGCTCTCAAAATGTCTGCCTTAACCGAACGCCGTAGAAATCACAGTATCAGTTCATAACTCAAGAGTTAGAGAATTCACAGAAGGATACAAACCCGACAAAATAAATAGACAAACTGGAATTTGAATACAAATATGGGCAAGCAACGTTCCTAGTGTCAAGGCAAGATGAAATAATGTTTGTGAAAAGTGGTGGACGAGAAGGACTGGTTTTAAGCACAATTACATCTTTGATGTATAGAAATAGAAAGTTTAACAAATTTTGTAAATTATGCATAGTTCTGGAAGTGCATTATTCTGTTTTTCTCATGTAAGTGTTGATAGATGATGATGATGGGAGATGTGGTGTTTATGTAGGAAAACCTGGATAATACTCTACTTACTGATGCTAATGTGAACAACAATAGCATGTAGCACAAATGGGTTGTGAAATTAAATTTTCTTCGCTGATGTTCACGTATATGGCGGTTCTTAATCTTGATCCACAAATTGACCTTAGGTCCCCAAAGCCCCTGTTCTGCGCATAATCCAGTATTTCTGCAATGTATTAGGAATATTCTGGAATATATAAAACAAACTAAACAGACTTGATGAATTTTGTTCTCATGTTTGTCGTCTAAAATTTCACTTCCAAATGCAGTTTTTGTATTACAGTAGTATTGTATTACAGTTATAGGGCTGTGACACTTGATTGTTTGCTTCAGTTTCTTCTAAAATAAATGTATTTATTCAATGGAAATAATCACAGATGGTACATTTACAAGATGATTTTTTGAATAAATGCAAAGTGCATGTCCATGTCAGATCAACTAAAAGAGCAACAATTTTCACCATTTTATTCTTCCCTTTCTGCACTGTAAATGCACCATCATATCATGCTTTAAACCAGGTGTATTGTAAAATGTGCGTAATTACACCCCTTTAGCTATAAATATAATTTAATATGTTTAGCTAAATTCAACACTACATCCTTATTATATGAAAATGTAATTACAATTGTAATTAAACTTGAATAAATGCTTTGGGTTCGATTTTTACTCTGTTGAGGTGAGAGTTCCAGTTTGAGCTCTTAAATGTGTTTTTAAGATGCTGAAGGACAAATAGCAACAAACTCGTTCTCATAATCCAGTTAATAGTCCTTAACCTTTCTGAAAGCCCTCATGGGGTCTTATTTCGTGAGGACCTCGTGTCCCTTGATCATGGCGTTGCTTCACCTGCACAGACTCGTCTCAAGTTAGTTTGACTTGTTTGTTCTTGCGTGGTTTGGATTCGCCGAGTTTCTGCTTTCCCAGAGCTGAAAATGGAAGTGGGAAAAAATAGAAGTGCTTATCTGTTACTGACTTAAAATGTGCTGTTGTTTTCTCACCCTTCGCACACAAAGTATTTCTGTAGCCTTACACACGCGTGTGCACATCTCTCCACTGCAGACAGGTGAGATTAATAAACATTAAACAATCCCTCTTCTCCTCCGAACACACCGGAATCTGCAGGGAAGAGTAGCATATGTTCGCCCGAGGCCAGAGACACGCAACCCAGCTCAGCTCAACAGCACCCTGAGTGTCAGAGAGGAGGGGAGGAGGGAGGGAGAGAGATGGGGGGTCGTGTAGAGAGAGAATGATTGGGGAATTGACGTTCAGGGCGTGTGAGTCGGTAAGGGGCAGGTATGGAGGTGTAGGCGCCCCAGAGCAGCTGAAGAAAGGTAGAGTGACAGATGGGGTGAGAGCAGGGAGAAATGGAGGAAAATTAAAGGGAGCTCCTCTGCGTTGCACGCTGCAGTTATAGCGGTCTTATGGAGACTCCTGGTTGTTTCTGTCGAGACGAATGTTGATTTTGACACTTTCAGAGCAGAGGCTCGGGTTCAGGCAACAGTGTGATAAGAGCAATTAGGATTCACAAAAATAAACAGATATGTGATTAATTAACAAAATGAACACACTAAAGAGATGTGTACAAAAATGTTCCATAAATATGTGGATATATAAGTGGATATGTATATATACAGTATGTGTGAGTGATTATTGTCATTGTGAAGACAGCACAGCACACAGTGCACCACAATGCAATTTGACCTCTGCATTTGACCCATCCATAAAGGAGCAGTGGGAAGTTGACGTAGGCAGCGCCCGGAGAGCAGAGCTTTGGGACGGTACCTTGCTCGTGAGTACCTCAGTGGTAACTTTAGTGGTATGGGATTTGAACCGGCGACCTTCTGATATACAGTATATATGAAACATTTACGGCAAAGCCATGCCATTTCCTAATATGATTAATACTATCTTACCAGTATTACTAATGATGTACATTTCCCATCACAGTGACTTTGATTTCCTATTTTCAGAGACAAGTTTTCCTGCAGCAACTTGGGGTAGTGGTAGTTGCTGGTAGTGCAGTAGGTAGGATTCGAACCCACGACCTCTTGGTCCAGTATCCTAAAAACTAGATGAATACCACTGATCCCTGTCTGGTTGCTCTTTAGATCCATAGGCGTATGTCCATATAATTGTGAGTACTGATAAAAATGTCTGGCCAAAGCGACTTCCACTTCCAAATGTCAGGAACAGCCTCCCTGAGAGCAACAGGATTCAAACCCATGACATCGTGGTCCAGAGGTTAGTATTCTAACCTCTAGACCACCACCATCTACTAAATTGGGTGTGTGCATTTGATAGCGTTAAAAAGAATTGATTTTCGATGTAGAAATTCACGCCAGAGGTACTAGTCAGACGCCATCTGATGTTTTGTTTTTAATAATATATTACATTTACCTTGAAATACAACAGTAATAAGGACAGAAACAACATTGATAATAAACAAACAGGAGGGAGTACAAAAAGGCAATTATTTGCAGTATATTTTTCCCCGCTAGCCGTTTCTCTCCCCAGTAGTCACCATTTCTAGCTGCCTTTTCCAGTTCTTGTGACTGTGTTTTCACAGCGAGCACAGCACTGCAGATCTGACGCCGACTCGTCTCTCTGTCCAGAGGGCAGTCTTTCCTCCTGTGACGAAAACGACGAGTGAAAAAGCCAACCCCAGGCCAGAGGTGCTGCTTGTGAGTCAGATTCGTTTGGTGACCACACCCACCCACACACACACTCACACACTCACACACAAACATAAATACATCCACTCTAACGATGTGGGAAGAATTCAGTCTCAATCTGTTCAGTCTTTTCGCAGCCCGTGGCTTCATTTGCGATGTTTGAGCTCCTTGTCCTGATGGCCTTTGCCTCCGCTCTCCCCTTTGTCCAGCAGTTTCAGGGCCTCCAGCAGGTAGCTCTGGAAGGCCGAGAGGGCGGCGCAGATGGCCGGGGTTCCGAAGCCGTGGGTCAGCAGGCTGAAGTGGGTGAGGCTACCCTGCACCCCGGGCTCCAGACACGGCGTGGGCCTGCTTGCGCCCAGCGGTGATCTGTCCTGCGACATCAGGTCGACAAACTCCTTGCAGATCTCCCTGGAGGCACGAATGGGAAAGAGATGCGGTCAGAAAGCAGGATAGAAAACAGTGTTTATTTTAATAGAAAGATTGCATTTTTGTTCCCAAAAATTCCTAAAATTTCAATTATCAAGTGTAATGAAAATATGTAAAGATAGTATGTAATCGTATATATTGAAGGTAAATGTTTGGGTGTGCGAGTCTTACTGTACTTACAGCTAACCTTTTAAAATGGACTTTCTATTCAATTTGTTCACATTACCACAGCATGTTCATCAAGCACAGTCCTTGGAGGCTTTTATGAAATTGTAAGACATTTTTATTCAATACTGCCTGTACTTGATAGTCATTATGTTAGACTCTATTTATATATACTGTATACTTTATATAATTGTGTGTAGAAGGTTTAAAAAGTGCTAAATAAATAAATAAATAATTTAGCTTTTAGCAGTGCTTGGGGACGGTACTTTGCTTATGGGTACCTTTACCAGTCTGGCACTTGATCACGGGGCCAACTCCCAAACTGTTACTCCACTAACTGCCCCAACACACTGTACTGAGCTGGTTTAACAGACATACACCTTAAAAGTAGTCGGAATGTTTGTGGCCATGCATTATGAGATTAAAGATGGGATTAACGATGAGAGGACAAGGCCAGGACTCACTTGGTGGCCAGCAGCATGCTCCTTCGCGTGGGCAGCTGGTCCGGATCACTCTGTCTGCATAAGTACTCGGCTGTGGCCCGGGCTGGAAACTCAGTCTCACACACGTAACCAAAGTCCCGCGCCAGGTGTACAGCCTCGCCTTAAAGAGAAGAGAGGAAAGAGCAGCAGGGTTAGACTTGCTTGCGGGAATTAGATGGAAAGTTAAAGTGTTAGCAACCATTACATCTGTGCGCTAAAATAATTTAAATTCTTCATGGACTGTTTTTTTTTTTTAACAGTGGAATGGAAAACTGTGAGAAAACACAATGCCTGGGTTATATGTGTGTGTGGTTGTGTGTGTCTACCTTCCACGAGCGCCGTGAGGAGTGTGACGTTAGCTGCCTTGCGACGGCCCGCGGGTAGGTTGAGGCCGATCTTCTCCAGACGCTCGCGGAGGCATCGACCACCGTTCTTAGACTTGGCTCTGAGGGACGAGACACAGAGATGATTTCCACCGACACCCAACATTTCGCCTCTGTCTGTTCCACTCTCTGTCATTCAGAAACACTTCTTTCTGGGTAACCAAAATTTGCCTTAAAGTTAGGACGACAGAACCATCGCCTCCTTTTACATCAAGCGGTCGACCTTGACCCGTTTAATGTTACTATGTTGGTAAAAATGTAACTAAAAATTGTACATTTTCATTTTCTTCTTCTAGCTTAGAGTTTATGTTTATAGATTATAGATTATAGATTGTGTATGTATATTCTATGTGCACTCTGTAGAAACTGGAGCCACATCGTCTGGTCTCTCTGTTTGCTTGTCAATACCTTGTGTTTGAATTTGATACAAATAAATTATTTATTTTAAATGGCAGATGTCAGTGTTCTTGATGCAAGACTATAGCGTCATTATGCTAGTTATGTTATGTCCAATTAAACATTTGCATGATTCAAAATGAACAATAAAAAAATGTGATGGGATATTTTCCCATTTGCTTTGTCCACATATTAATTAAAATTAGATTTACGTCACTGTGCTTATGTTTTATGAGAGTGAAAGTGACTGATTGTCATTGTGAACACAGCACAGCACAAAGTGCACCACAGCGAAATGTGCCTTGGATGCATCTGTGAAGAAGCAGTGGGCAGTTTTTTGTCAGTGCCCAGGAAGCACCTGCTTAGAGACGGTACCTCAGTGGTAACTTTACTGGTCGGGGACTTGAAGTGTCTTTTTAAATTCTACACCTTTTAAATTTTTGATACAACGTTCTAATTCTGAATCAACGTATTTGAGGCTTGGTCAGCGTCTCCCCTCACCTCCGCAGGACTCCTCCCAGCAGTGAAGCGTTGAGGCACTCGGGTGGGGAGAGTCTCCTCTGCACTTCGCCCACCGTCACCTTGTACTTGGAGGTGGAGCTGAGCAACGAGAGTCGCCCGGGCACCGAGCAGAAGACCTCGGCAGGGTTGGAAACGCCACCCAGGCCCAAGCCGTCCTTGCCAAAGGACAGCACAGACAGGGCAGAACCGTTGAGTTTGGAAGGGATAGGAACTGGAGAGAGAGAGAGAGGGAAGAAAGAAGAGATGTATCAGGCTGGTGCCAGTTGGAACCGTTCTGCTTTTTTGCAGATATTCTGGTGCTGTTATAAAAAATGCAAAAGGCTGCAATGAAAAATAGGCCAAGTGGAGCTACTGGAGGAAGCCGTGTGGTTTAACGTGATGCTTATGTCGTTACATACGGTCTTACAGCAACATCTCATCTACTGTGTTGACAACTGTAGTTCTGTATTGATTTTTTTCTTTATTTTTTTTTAATTCTCGCACCAGATGCTGAAATGTAGACATCTGTTATTCCTCCTTTAAGATTTACAACCGTATTTATTTGATGTCATTTTGCTTTTTGTGCTACCTTGACTTTCATATGAATCATAATGGGCATCTGTGTTAGCCTGCAGCCGTGTCTGAGAGCGACAGCATGACATTAATCAGAAGAGAGGAACCGCAGAGGAAAGAGCGCATTATTTACAGTACTGGTGCGTTTGGAATTTAGTGTCATTGTTGAAACAGTGTAAAATCATTCAGAAATCCAATTATGATTAGAACGTAAAACACTTACATTCAACCTCTAATAACTATTAGTGCTGACACGAAGCAATGGATTCCTTTGCTTTTTCATTTGAACCTCGGCATCTTTGTTACATCATCCTTTAAAACCTTAATTTGTTTTCAGAAGATTAGCTCGTGTAGCGACTAATCACACATTTCCGTATGCCACGGCTGTGTGGGCAGCATCTTAAACAATTCAGCTGCTTGACTGAAGAGGCGCAGAACGTGTGCATTCAAAAATAAGCACTGCTCCCAATTCCTTTCTTTCATTGCTGTGTGTGTGTGTAAGAGAGAGGGGGAGGGAGGGAGAGTGACAGAAAAAGAAGAGACAAACACACAGACTGATGAGTGATGGTGAGAGAAAGAAAGAAAGAAAGAAAGAAAGAGTGAGTAGCGAAGGTGTGCATGGTGCAGTGAGGGGTGTTCAGTTTGGGTGTGTAGTGTACAGTTCAGGCGGGTGCAATGTGCAGTTAGGGTGTGTATTGTTATGTATGTGCAGTAGGGGTGTGTGTTGTGTATTTACAGCAGGGGTGTGTGTATGTGCAGTACGAGTGTGTATTGTTGTGTATGTGCAGTAGGGGTGTGTGTATTGTATTGTGTTGTGTGGGTGTGTGTTGTGCAGTAGGGGCGTGTATGTTGTGTAGTAGGGGTCTGTGTATGTGCAGTAGGGGTGTGTGTTGTGTTGTATGGGTGTGTGTTGTGCAGTATGGGTGTGTGTTTGGCAGTAGGAGTGTGTGTTGTGCCGTAGGGGTGTGTGCGTTGTTGTGTACTATGGGTGTGTGTTGTGCAGTAGGAGTGTGTGTTGTGCCGTAGGGGTGTGTGCGTTGTGTTGTGTACTATGGGTGTGTGCTGTGTAGTAGGGGTGTGTGTATGTGGAGTAGGAGTGTGAATTGTTGTGTATGTGCAGTAGGTGTGTATGTTGTGTTGTGCAGTATGGGTGTGTGTTGTGCCGTAGGAGTGTGTGTGTGTTGTGTACTATGGGTGTGTGTTGTGCTGTAGGGGTGTGTATGTTGTATAGTATGGGTGTGTGTGTTGTGTAGTATGGGTGTGTTGTGTTGTGTAGTATGGGTGTGTGTGTTGTGTTGTGTAGTAGGGGTGTGTGTGTTGTGTAGTAGGGGTGTGTGTGTTGTGTAGTAGGGGTGTGTGTTGTGTTGTGTAGTATGGGTGTGTGTGTTGTGTAGTAGGGGTGTGTTGTGTAGTATGTGTGTGTGTGTTGTGTAGTAGGGGTGTGTGTGTTGTGTTGTGCAGAATGGGTGTGTGTGTTGTGTAGTAGAGGTGTGTGTGTTGTGTTGTGTAGTATGGGTGTGTGTTGTGTTGTGTAGTAGGGGTGTGTATTGATGTGTATGTGCAGCAGGGGTGTGTATGTGCAGTAGGAGTGTGTGTTGTGTAGTAGGTGTGTAGTAGGGGTGTGTGTTGTGTAGTAGGTGTGCAGTAGGGGTGTGTGTGAGGGGTGTGTGTGCAGTAGGAGTGTGTGTTGTGTAGTAGGTGTGCAGTAGGGGTGTGTTTTGTGCAGTAGGGGTGTGTGTGTTGTGTGGTAGGTGTGCAGTAGGGGTGTGTGTTGTGCAGTAGGGGCGTGTGTTGTGCAGTAGGAGCGTGTGTTGTGTGGTAGGTGTGCAGTAGGGGTGTGTGTTGTGCAGTAGAGGTGTGTGTTGTGCAGTAGGGGCGTGTGTTGTGTGGTAGGTGTGCAGTAGGGGTGTGTGTGGGGGTGTGTGTGCAGTAGGAGTGTGTGTTGTGTAGTAGGTGTGCAGTAGGGGTGTGTTTTGTGCAGTAGGGGTGTGTGTGTTGTGTGGTAGGTGTGCAGTAGGGGTGTGTGTTGTGCAGTAGGGGCGTGTGTTGTGCAGTAGGGGCGTGTGTTGTGTGGTAGGTGTGCAGTAGGGGTGTGTGTTGTGCAGTAGAGGTGTGTGTTGTGCAGTAGGGGCGTGTGTTGTGTGGTAGGTGTGCAGTAGGGGTGTGTTTTGTGCAGTAAGGGTGTGTGTTGTGTGTTGTGTAGTAGGTGTGCAGTAGGGGTGTGTGTGTTATGTGGTAGGTGTGCAGTAGGGGTGTGTGTTGTGCAGTAGGGGCGTGTGTGCAGTAGGGGTGTGTGTTGTGTAGTAGATGTGCAGTAGGGGTGTGTTTGCAGTAGGGGTGTGTGTTGTGTAGTAGGTGTGTAGTAGGGGAGTGTATTGTTGTTTGTGTGCAGTAGGGGTGTGTGTTGTGTGTAGCGGTAGCTGCTTTGCTCTCCACGTGGGCGGTGTGTGTGTGTGTGTGTGTGTCTCCTCCCCGCTGTGTTGCTCTCATCCACGCACATAAGCGGCTCTTTCAGCAGTGCAGGAGCCTCGTCTAAGCCCCGCGCTCACATCCACTTATTCATGCGGGCTTTAGGTTTGTTCTCCGCTCTGAAATCCTCTAAACCCAGGAGAACATCATAATTGATCCGCCTTTTACTCGGCAAACGCGTGAGTTATCACAGCGCTCCTCTAAAATACACCTTCTCCATGTTGAGGGACTGGGAAAGTTCTGACGGGGAGCTTTCAGACGGAGTTGGTGAGAGCAGCCTGGCTCTCCGTGACCTATAAAAATCCAATTTCTTGGTATTTGGGTGGAAAGATCACACTGTGAATTCCTCATAACTCTTCTTTATCATCCCCCCCTCTCCTCTCCTCCTCCTCCTCCTCCTCCTCTCATGCGCCTGTTTCTAATCCCTCTTTTTCTCTCATATGACCATGAACAGTTCATTAACAGTTACTGCCTTAAGGGTGAAGTCTGGGTGTTGGAAGATTTCTTGACTTCAAATGAAATGGCAGTGCTGAATTATTTTGTGTGTGTCTCTGCGGTGTGTGTGTGTGTGTGTGTGTAAGAGAGAGAGAGAGTGAGTGAGAGAGAGAGAGAGAGAGAGAGGGAGAGATGGGGGAGAGAAAGCAAGCATATGTGTGTGTGTGTGTGTGTGTGTGTGTACTGTTTTGCATACTGTATTTAAAGATCCCTTTATTTTTGGTCTCTCTCCGTAGTTTCGTACCTTTTTTGATAACCGAGTGGTCCAGGATGCCTAAGGATGATGCTTCCTCCATGCCCTGTTTGAACAACATAACAGATGCATTGTTACCCCTCAGTACACACCTGCTCCCCCACCAATTACTACTGGCATAATGTGTAGAATGTGAGTCATATAACCTAGACCACCCTCTGTATATATTTATTATTTCAGTTTATGAGCTGCACTATGACTTCCGCATCTTTTGCAATATGTGAGATCAATGCGAAAAAGATTAGAATAAAGAAATCTACCAAATGCTTTTCTTTTGCCGATTTTAATTAAGATTCTATCAAATGTTGAAATGTTGTTAAGTGGATGATTCATACAAAAGTCAGTAAATGTCTCTGGAGCTTTATTACAGATAATTTTCACTTCTCTTATCATTGGCTTCTTTTTACATATAACGTTCCTCATCCCTGATCTCCATGATATCACAAGCACCGGGTCACAAACTTTCTTCATATATTGTAATCCTAATGTATCATACAATAAATTAATTTCGGTATAGGAACTTACACTTTTTCTGAACTCAGCCGTCTTTTGCTGAAGTACATCTTACTTAATCAGAATCGGAATAAAAAGATTTAGATACGGCAGATTAAAACTGAAAGTGAAAATGGAGAAAGGCCCAACAGACTTAAAAATGATGCCATCCATACAGCCTAAACCTCATGAAAATACATTTTTCTGCCTATTCGTCCCTCCAAAATCAATTTGCTGCGCTAAGTTATCAAACAGAAAGTCATTCTTGTGATTTTTCTCGGCAGTTTCTTTCAGCACCTGCTCACTGCGAAGTGCACAAACTGCGCGGAAAAATTACAGCATTTTACAACAATATCACAGCCTTAACATTATTAATATAATCACATTATTAATATTTACTATACATAATTAATTTATATTAATTTTTGAATATAAATACTTGTGACATCCTTTGTATTCTGTTCATACATCGTTTGCCAAATACATTAATTTAAATGTAGCTGCAATTGATCCTACTTTAATGAGGTTAATGAGTCTGACGTGGTGCAGGCCACGGTTTATTTAAGCGCTTAGAATTCTGGTGTGTCCAAATGTAAACAGAAAAGAACAAACATAACGTTCGAATTACATCAGTATTTTACTACATATGGGGATAATATTTAAATGACAAGTATAAGCGTAATAGATGTTTTGGTTTATCTTTAACCACCCCTATTATTCAGCAATTATTGCTCAACATTTCCCCGTTTACGAAAACCGACGAGTGATATTCGAGAGCAAATATACATTTAAAATATAGTTTATATATCTATGCAGGCTCTATTTGGTTTAATATTAATTGTGCTACCTATTATATTTTACTTCATCCATCGATTACGAGAACAAAAAGACTTTGCTAATGGGAAGCACATTCTGGGAATAAATAGGAAATTTCGGATTTTGCTAAAGAAATAAAACGGAATATTGTTTGCAATCCGTGGATTTTATTCAAACGCGCACTAAAACATAAAATAGAATTATTCACACGGATTAAGTATACTTCGGGAATAAGGTAGAATTTTTCTTCCATTTTCCTGGGTGTGATTCTTGGATTCATAATTGAAAAACCAATTTGAATTATAATTGATTAACCAATTTATTTTCATAAAGAACTATTTACGAGGTGGCCCTTAAAAGATTGGTACCATTAAGTCTGGGGAATATCTTTCAACTGAACCCAAAAGTTGTATGGCTCCTCGTTGAGGGTAGCACTTTAATTCGTACTTTAATTGTTATTTTTGTTATTTTAAGGTAAAAAAAATAAGTACAAACTCGCCTGAATGTCGTCCATTCCGTGATGCGCCACGGCGTGCATGCCAAGCGGACCGTCTCCCAGCGCGGCGGCGCCTTCGCCCAGGCCAGGGATCAGGCGCGGGACTCCGGGGTACTCACGTCGGGGGTCGAGGCTCAGAGCCCGGTGAGACTGAGACAAGAGTCCGCCATCCTCGGAGCGGGAGCGCTGGCTGTGCCACGCCGCCTGCTGGTGCTGGTGCAGCGAGTTGATGGACTGGTACGGGTCCGGTAAGTGCGGGTATCCAGAGTCCTGGTTCTGGGAGTAGGACAGTGAAGTTTGGGGATACGGAGGAGGGAAATAGGGCGGCTGGAAGTCCGAGGCAGGCGTGTGGCAGAGCGGCGGGGCGGCGGAGTACGCGGCCTGGTTCAGGGAGGAGAGCTGAGAGAGTCGGCCACCCGGAGAGGAGCTGGACAGTCCGTCAGCGCGGTCCTGCAAAACCCATCATCACTTTTACTAGAGCACACTCAAAAGCAGCACTCTTTTAAACAAAGATCCATATACCATACTTTAGGATGCATGAATATTTGTTGAAAAGAGTGATGCTTTTAGTTTGCATTAGTAAAGTGATGCTGGCAACACTTTATTAAAGCCAACTAAAAACACCATCCTTTTAAACAAAGATTCTTGCTTTAGTGTTTATGGTTCCGTAAAGAACGTAAAAGTCCTTTGAATGACATGGAAAATTAATTGTGATGGAAATCAAGTTCCTCTTGTATTCAGCATTGAATAAAAATAGTGTTATGTTACAAAAAATTACAACATTCCACAGAATCCCTTTTGGCACTTCTTTTCTTATTTATCTTTAAGATAATGTCCTTTATACTGATTTTATTAACAGTAAATTTTTTGACATATAAAATATTATTGATAAAAAAACGTTGAGATCCAGATACAAAAAAACAATAAAACTAGAGTATAAATGAACAAAAGTGGCGCAGGGAAATAACATGTTTTTGAAAACCGCGTCCTAATCATCATGTAATATGCTTGAACATAATAAATCTGTAAAATAATATGTGAAATGTCAGTGTTAGTCGGATGTCCATTTGCAGCAGCTTTCTAGCCTGCCTACAGTGTTTTAAAATGCAGTATATTGAGGTTAAGCCGATTGTGTTGGTTGATTGACTGTAACAAATATTCAGCAGGGAACATTTTCCATGCTAATTCATCTGTTGGTTTGGGCGTTTAACTAAATCACTGATACAAAATCAGGCCTCTGTGACAAATTCAGAATTCAGACTTTACAGGCCCGGCGCGTTATGATGCTCTCACTGATGGCAAATTCGATTTCTTTGTAGTTGGGTCACTAAAATCAATCGGGTGTCTGTAGAACAAATGATCTACTTTCTGTTTACAAAATCTTTCACAGAAGGATTAATAAATTACAAGAAAAATACACCAGTTATAATTTTAATTTAAATCATTAATTTAAATGCAGTTCGTTGTAATTCCTCACTTATTTTATTTTGAGTGTAAAAAAGATTAAGTCCGACTGTGATTATTTTTCACGATACTACACAACTTGCATAATTCCCCCTTAACACACATTTTTCATTCTGAGCGCATTTTTTCAAAATAAAGATTTCTGTATGCTTCTTTGTTGTAGTCTTTACATTACCCTCTACATGCAATGCTCATTTTGGTTGAAAATGAGTTTTGTGGCCCCGACAATAAACGGCCTTTAACGCATCATCCTTAAATACATCTTCTGTTGCAACCTTCCAAAGAACAAACTTTCGTGCATATTTTTCCAAAAGTGCGCACAATCAAGCCCAACGTCCTGTACAAAAGTAACGCTTTCAGCTTTTTGCGGTCTAATTTAAGAAACATTTGGGTCGATATCCCACGACAAGAAGTTCTAAATTGGAGTGGATTAGTAGAATAATCGCCTCACTCACCATAGCGGAGTAGGTGTGGACTAACATCTGGACGTACGAGAAGTCAGAGAGAGCAAAAGAAACTTTCTGAGCCTGCAAATGTCCTCAAAAATGAAGCAGTTAATAAATGATAGGAGTCCGCTTGTGTCCCGTACGCACCGGATCCATGCAGACGCTCCACGGCGCGTTTTTCGCTCCCACGCACGCGTCCCGGTCGCCGCGCGTTATAAAGAGGGGAGGAGGCGGGGCCGGGATCGCGCTCCACCTTAAAGATGTCTCTGGCTTACATTTACATTTAAGACATTTAGCTCTTATCCAGAGCGACTTCCATTTTCCTATTTAAGGGACAGTTAAAGGTCTTGCCCAGGGACCCCAGTGATGGTTCTGCTGGAGGTTGGATTCGAACCCACTACCTCTTGGTCCAGAGGCGAGTGTTGGGCTAAGGTTGAGGGCTTGAATAAAAGACGACTGGACTTCTTTTCAAAATTAGGACTTCTTTTCAGTTGCAGTCCACACCTACTCTCACTATGCGGTGATTGTTCTAGTTCACCCCAATTTAGGTCTCGTGTGATGATGGCCCATTTTTATTAGATTAATTTATTAGATGTTGACCTTGTATCTGCGCGCTGTTACAAATAAATGTGCAAAGACGTTTAATCTCTCATCCGAAATTCTTCACCAGTTTGATTCGACTCAAGCCCTCAGGATCTCTATTCCTTCGTGCCCGTCTAGACCCTGTGCACCCACAACCTTCTCTAATTAATAAACTTGACGCTACTTTAGATTTAAAACGTTCTCATCCAGAGCGATTTCCATTTCTTAATTCCAGGGACAGTCTCCCTTGAGCAACTTGGGTTGAGGGTCTTGATCAGGGACCCAGTCCAGTGCTTGGAGGTAGGATTCGAACCCACGACCTCTTGGTCTAGAGGCAAATGCCCTAGCCACTGGACCTTTAATGACCTGGTTTCCATTGAGACCTCACCATCAGGCACCAGCAGGAACTTCCTGAACCTGAACTACTGTATGTGCTCGTTTAAATATTGAAATAAATGGTAACTGAAATATTGCAAACTCGGTCGGAATTTGGGCCAGAGGAGGATGGGGTCGAGTCCGAGTTTTGGTTTCTTTCAAGTTCCTCACG
This sequence comes from Distichodus sexfasciatus, assembly GCA_032718565.1. NCBI lineage: Eukaryota > Metazoa > Chordata > Actinopteri > Characiformes > Distichodontidae > Distichodus > Distichodus sexfasciatus. The sequence continues at coordinate 3,273,587 of JAVGVS010000030.1, read as the reverse complement.
CCATTAGACTTTTTAACTTGGACAGGACACCACATCTTCATACTTGTTTATTAGAACACAGAAACGTGGACTTTTCCTGCGTGTCAAAACCTGCCGTTTAAGACTCGTTTGCTTATTTGTTCATTCTGCAACAAAAGGCACATTGCACTTTACATAGTATCTAACTTTTCACTAATATGCGCGCGTACAGTTACAGTCTATATTAGAACTACTTAAAACATATTTGACCTATATAATTTAATTTTACTCTTTCATATTTATTTACCTTAAATTTACTTTATCCTTACCTATTGTTAACTTCCGTTTCTAAATAAACAATTCTTGAATTTGCACAGTTTTCGGATCGTTCGGGGTACATTTCACCACGTTTTACTTTTATAACTCTGCATGTGTCAAATAATGCATCTTGAATATTGGAACATCCCACTTAACAAGAGGAGTAGTGACCAAGGGTTTTTGGGTGGTATGTCATGTAATAACCATTCTGCTTCCCTAAAAACACTCGGGCTGCTGCAACAAAGTGTGAAGATTTTCTTGTGCGTGCCAAAATAACCCTGGTGTATTTCAGCGATTTTGAAACAAATATATTTGTGTGTATATTTATATGTTCTGGGAAGAAGTCAACTGACACAGAATAATTGCTTTAAGTGAAAGTTTTGGGGTTCAAGTAATATATTTTACAAAACATCGTCTCGTGACGGATTTTTCAGGTGTATTATTTTAGGTGATGAAATAATCAATCATAAAGATAACGAGATGAGGCATAAAATGTGAATAAACGGAGAGAATGTGAAGTGTCTTTTGCTTGTTTATTTTTTCTGATTCATTTCTATTTATCACAAGTTTGTGAATGAGAAAACCATCGCATTTTCTGAAGGTTTTTTTTTTTCGATGGAAACTAGACATTTAAATATTTTTAAATATGCCTACACTTAAAATATGAAACAATCACGGTTTTATCAAATTCCTAAATAAATTCCGAGTACGTACCAAATTTTGCGCACCTTTGACCACCAGATAACGGGAGTTCTTAATCAGAGGAACAGCTTCTCTTCAGCCCAGAACGAATATCAGCATCAGTGAGTGGGTTCTTACCTGTACACAGTACGGGTCCGACTTGGTCCGTGATTTCCACAACATGATGCTGTTTGTCGGGGCGAGTCGCTGCTGCTTCAGACTGTGTGATGCTGCGCTGATGCGGGGAGTCGGAGCTGCGAGCTGTGAGCTGAGAGATGTGACACACGCTGGAGTTTTATTGACACACAACAGTGTTGGGAGCTCGCAAGGGGCGGGGGGTGAGTTCCAAAGACACGGGGGGCCAAAAGTGGGGGCTCGGATCGGAGGCAAAAAGGGCAAAGAAACACCTGGCCAGGACGCTCCTGTCACAATGCGCTGACTGGGGGTGGGGCAGAAGAAACCTCAAACGGGTTCTTTGGAATGATGCCAAATCCAAAATTATTATTATGTTTTACATCCCTAAAGAATCCTTTAAGGGAAGGTTAGTTAAATATTTTTGTTGTTTTGTGGCGCAGAAGTCAAAGAACCTTTCTTCACTCGAATGCACGGAACCTTCCATATTATTCAAATGTTCCACACCAATATAGAGTTCATCCTCTGACAATAAACTGCATTCACAACCCATTTATAAACCTGTAAAAGGGTTTGCAAGGTGTTCTACTGCTTTAAATGTAGCCTAAATCATAACATTCAAATTGGAAAAAAAATCTTATAGGTTATACGTATCCAAAATTTAAGGTCAGGCATGCAGATGCAATTCTATAGGAATTAAGTCACTGGTAAAAACAGTAATAAATATGTCTGTGTTTAACTTAATGTGGCAGTATTAAACAAATGACCTCCCTTAAACCTGGAACATAGTTCCATTTTCCACACAACACATAGTTCCAACACTCTTACGGGACTGTGGTCAGGTCTCCATCTAGTGGTGGATCTCTAACACCCAGGTAACACCATAACACTCCATCTAGCGGTGAATTGTACAAAGAAATGTCAAATGGAACTGATGTTCTTGAAGAAAAAATATTTATTTATCAAGGGGAAAATAAATGAACATTTTTGCAAATTTTATAACAGTTGGGAAATATCTGACATTTTGGACACAAGTGCATGAGCTGTTACAACCAGAAAAACAAAGATGCACAACAGGATATATTGTGATCTCAGTTTTTCAGCACCTTCCTCAGCTGTGCCATGGACAGCAGAGAGCTCCTGCCCTCTCTCTTCATGCATGTGCTGATATCTTGGCAACAGAGCGGGCAGCACCGGGCAAAGGCACACAGGGCCTCCTCCAGCGCTGCTTGTGACTGTGGGTCGGGGAGGCCGTTGCTGGACTCGAGCAGGTTGAGGAGGTTCTGCAGCCAGCCGTCCTCCCTAGCCAGGCTCGCAATCCAGGGCTGAGCGCCCACACAGCCTCCGAGCGCCTGCAGCCCGAGCCTCCACAGCTCTTCCACCTCCTCCCAAAACGACTCCCACAGAGGGCTGACCCGAGCCGGACCGCCCTCGCCCGCCTGCAGCGCCCCGAGGAGGAACCGCAAGGCAGAGGAGAAGAAGCGCCGCTGACCCGACTCCGCTGGACCTGATGTGGACATACATGTGGAATGTTATGTGTACACTTATTATGTTTATCCAATTACACTGACATCCTAATTTCTTAACATACGTTCTCATGTTGACAAGACTAAAACTACTGTGTGCTCTTCATTAATTCCACTCTTGTTTCAATCCTCTTTTTTCTTTATCTAATAACACTGATCAGTTATGCTGACTTTCATAAACCATCATTTGCAGATCCATCTGTCTGCCATCTGTGACTCCAGTCTGTTCATTATTCAAGTGAACTTTAAATATTTACATTTTCAGCATTAAGCAGACACTCCTATCCATTTTCCTACTTTCAGTGACAGTTTTCCCTGGAGCAACCTGGGGTGAAGGGTCTCGATCAGAGACCCAGTGATGAAAGTGCTGGAGGTAGAATTCAAACTCCCTCACGCAACCCACTGCCCCTGTACTTTTGTCTGTATCTTTACACCCCATACACAATATGTACTTCTTATTTGTGGCATGTTTTATACATAGATATGACTGCAACAAACATATCTAAATCAATAATAGTTGATTTGTTATGAAGTGCTCTGATATCCAGCGTTTGCTAGGAACAAAAGTCAGACATTAACAATGTATGTAATACAATGAGAATAAAGATACTTCAACTAATGTACTTAATACCTGTGCAGCCATGTTTTAATCTGCCAATCATTAGACCTAGAGTGCAGCAGTTTGCAGCCAGAACCAGGAGTCGTGACTTGTGAAGCAGGACAGGAAGAGCCTCACTCAGCAGTGCCTCCAGGGAGGCAAAACAAGCGTCCGTCCTAAAACACACAGCGTCCTAAAACATTAAACCAGTTTGTTATGGAACTGACTGAGACGTACTTGTACAGCCTGCCCTGAGCTTGGTTTGTATTCAAAGGTAAAGACTAGGGCTGTAGGAATATAGATAAGGGAAATGTGTGTAATTGTTCATACGTGAGCCTCCACGGCAAAACCAGTCGCTTGTCGCAGTGGAGGTTTCCGAGAAAAACGAGCGTTTATGTTGCGTGGAGTAAAATTTTGGATTTTTAGTTTTTAGTGTTTTGAAACAGTGAAAGGTCTACACTGTACTGGTGTGAATAAATTTGGCTGAAAAACTTACCCTTTCCATCCTAAAAACGTGACTTTCTTGAGGTGAGGAATTCAATTCCAGCAGAATGTTAAAAGTTTGTGTTTTGACCGCTCTACTTCAATATTTACGCTAAATCCACTGGTTGACTAGCGTGAAGATATTTCTCCGGAATCCATCTTCGTCTCCCGAGTTCAGTTAACCTAACGCAGGTAGGCTATCCGTGTGGCTGTGAATGCAGCGTAGGCTAGCGTAAATGCAAACGTAGCGCGACCGCACCAAGCGTCTGTGAGTGCTACGGCGATAGTCAACTTCAAAGGCAGATTTCTCCGTTTCTCACTTGGCGTGACAGGAGAAACCCGACTCCTTTGAATGTTGATATCTCAGTCATATGTCGTCCCATTCATTCCATATAGGTATCGTTTTGAAGCTTGATTTATGCCCTTTCAAAACATAATAACTCAATTTTGAAAATTTGCGACAAGGTTTTGCTGTGGAGGGTCACATATTTGCTTTGTTCTAACAACTAAAATTTCTTATCTTAATTTAAGAATGTAAAATCCAAAGGTGTAGCGTGTATCTACAATCAACTCATATTCTAGCTGCTTTATCTGATTTGATATGAAGAGAAGTGTGACGTATCTGCATATTGTCTCAGCGATTGGTGGGTCATGAATCAAATCAAAACTTCATTATATCAGACTTTGTTATATCTGCAGAAATCAAATTGTACATTTAAGCGATATAATATCATGTTGTGGTGAAATCTGTAATTTACACCCCCAGTAAAGACCACAGCTTTGAACTAGGAGGAAATATTTCAAAACATATCTATGATATTAAAAAAGCAAATGTGCAGAAAAGATGTAATGCTCCAGGCAAATACAAATATGGACTCAAAAATGTGTGTGTGTGTTGTGTACCTGACTTTATCTGGTTCAGTGATAACGAAGTTGAGCAGTGCAGAGCAGGCTGTTTCCAGACTAGTGTCTCTGCTGACAGTTTTCCCACTCTGAGTCCTAATCACTTCCCAACCATGTCTGAGAAAATCCACCAGCAGCGCTGGAGTGTCCAGGGAGAGAAGCACCTTCCTCGGCTCATCCTCCGCAGACAAGTGACAAAGAGCAGGGAGGAGGTATCTAAAAACAACAGACATTTATTAGACAGATAAGATCATATTATAATACCATAGCCCTGAACTGTAACTTTGACTCATTTTAACATATTAAATACAGTTCTAAAATTTAAAGACACTGCTTACAATCTTAAATAAAAGAAATCAAATTGAAAATTAACTGAAACCAACATCCAGAAACTCTAAATGAAATAAACCTGCCTATGATGATTATTTCAATTTTTAAAAAATGTTTTTATTTATTTTAAAAATCAGTTAATACTTAAAAACAGAATCCTGTTAATCCTTTCTCCAGTGTATGTTCATGTCCCCTTAAAAACATACTACTGTGTTGTAATGTGGCCCCATTTCTATAATTATTTTAAAATTACTATAAAACTATAAATACACTTATGACAAAAAACACCTCAGCTTTAATAGTTGTTCATATGTACAGTGTATTTACAGCATATACATTTACAGTGAATTATGAGGTCAAAAGAATGTTTACTAATTGTAAAATTAATAATAAAAATGTTACATTAATCGTGAAACTGATTTGAGGTGACATCTCTCAGCCCTAACTTCAACATATAAGTAGTAAATGCTGTGTTTTCCTTTTCTCAAAAAAGTACAGATCGATGTTTATTCCAACAAACCTCAGCACATCATCTCCTCTCCACGTTGCCACTTGGGAACTGTCGTTGACGGACATATGTGACATCCAGTCGGCCAGCCCCTTGCCTTTCCTGTCCTGTAGGTGATGTCTGGCATAGTCAATCAGGAACGGCAGGAGAGCAGTGACCTCTGCCTTCAAACACGACGTCTCTTCAGCCAGCCAAGAGCAGAGAGCGCGGAACGTGGCGAAAAGGAAAGGCTCATCAAAGCGGCTTTGGTCAGCCTGAAGAAAACAGTGTGGTCAGTAAAGGCTTGTCCTGGACCACTTTCCTGAAGATAAATCCAATTTGTGATACATTATGGGAAAAAGTAGGAGTGTAATGATATATCAGTCTACACTGATACATCGACCAAATGGGAGCCCATAGCATCGATTGAAATGTCAAATGATATTTTAGTTGCTCTTTGTGATTAAATATTAATTAAAGAGATGCTGTGTTAAATCTGAATATGATATTGTCTCATATCGATGGCACTGTCCCCAAGCACTGCTCCCCGGGTGCTGCCTATGTCAGCTGCCCACTGCTCCTTCATGGATGGGTCAAATGCAGAGGTCACATTTCGTTGTGGTGCACTGTGTGATGTGCTGTGTTCACAATGACAAATAATCAACTCACTTTCACTAGACCTAAATCAACAACTGCTGTTCAACTAAGTTGACGCCACCGAGTTACATACGGCTACCTTTATGATTAGATCACAAAATCATTCACACTTTACACTTAAGGTATTTAGCAGACGCTCTTCTACAGAGCAACTTCAATTTTCCTAATTTCAGGTCTCGTTAAAACAATTTAGGATTAAAGGTCTTGCTCAGGGACACAATGACGGTAGTGCTCGAGGTAGAACCCATGACGTCTCGGGCCACTAGACCATCACCACCCTTATGACAGTGAGTAAATGTGCGAGGGAGCGATTTGTCTTTGTGAAACACAGAAAAGCACACAGTGCACCACAATGACATGTGACCTCTACACTTGACCAAGGAAGGAGCAGTGGGCAGCTGACACGGGCAGCCCCTGGGGAACAGTGATTGTGGGCCGATACCTTGGTGATGGTTACCTCTGTGGTACCTTTACCAGTCCGGGATTATAATCAGCGACCCTCCAATCACGAGGTGAACACACTAACTGTTATGCTTCCAATTGTTCTGAAGGTAATGACAGGACATATAACTGAATGCACATTATAAATAAGTATGAAATGTTGCAAGGTTCTACTATTCAGTAGTAAATGCCATATACAGGAAAATGACATAAAACACTTGAATAGATCAATACTCAGTGTGGATGGCGTGTAGTGCTTTGTCGGTTTCGGGAGAGTAATGTGACCAAACAAAAAATTAAACATCTGAAAAATATTATGGAAGGTCTGCCAGGATGCAAACAGTTTGTTGCCAGAGCTTGCACCCAATAAAAGGTAGTTTCTTCTCTCACCTGCTGAAGGTAGTACATAACAGCAGAGAAAGCCTCCTCCAGAACCCCCAGGACCTGCCGGCTCTGCTGCAGACTGAGTCCAGTGACGGCATGCTCTGGCTGGTTGGAACCGGAGCTCTCCCCCTGCCTGCAGGCTTGCTCCATGGCTGCCTCCATAATCCGGTAACAGGCAGTGAGCGTGTGTTGCTGTTGAGCGGTGAGCTGTGAACCAGGTGGCTCTTCCAGAAGCATCCTGACTTCTACACATGCCCGGTTCACCAACAAACAGCAAAACTTGGGCGGCCCAGCAGGTTGCCATCCAGACAAGTCGAGCAGACAGGCAGCCAGAACCAGAACCGGACCAAGATGGTCTACAGTAAGCTTTCCCTGTACCATTGGACGCAACGTCGTCCACAGTTTAGGCACCACGTCTCTAAGCTCTTGGGAATGTGGCTCCTCGTCAGGAGGGGGGAGGAACTGTGGGATCTGAGGGCACATCTCCAGCCGGTCTTGTTCCTGAGCTTGGCAGAAGTTCTCGGCAATGTTAGCAAGAAGAGAGAGAAGTTCTGACGGGTGTTTGTTCCATGCTCGCTGTCTGACACTGCTGGTTAGGAGATGAGTCAGGAGTGGAAGTCCTTTCTCACGACTAAGAGTCTGTTTTTTAGTTACAGCCCGGCACAGAGCCGGTACGGCGCCACGGGAAAACAGCTGATCCGGGCCTCGAGGGAGGGCGCACACAGTGGTCAGAACCTGGTAGCAGTCAGCTGCCAAAGCTTCATCCAAGGTGACGGAGGAAGGCTGATCCGTCTCATCCCTGTCGTTCATCGAGGATGAACCTTTTGGAACGTCCCTCTCTGAATTGCTCTGGTCTGTCTGAGAGGACGCAGTGTTTGTTTCCTCTGTAGATGCAGCTGTGGAGGCAGGGGCCTTGTGCTGTTCGTTCTTCTGGCCAGCTGGGGTTTCACCCTCCACCAGGCCCAGGAGCAGAGGGATGGTGCTGAGCAGTTGGGGATGGGTGACCATATCTGGGTCTGTACTGAGGGCAGCAAGCAGCGCCGTGCCAAGTGACAGCAGCTCCGCAGGGGGCAGTCCAGAGCTTTCGCTTCCCCGGACTGCGGTCACCAACAGGCGCGCAGGTAAGTTGAAACCCACTGCTTCGAAGATGCGATGCAGTGTCACTCTGTCCAGCTGGCTGGCTGGACACAGGCGTGTGATCTAGAAGGAAGACAGGTCATTACTGGTCATATAGTTGGCTGATTGTCACACTTGTCATCACTTATAATCACCAAAACTTACTCTGTGGAAAATAATAATAATAACAATAAGAGAATATATGATGGTCTGGAACTAAATGTGCCTGCTTCATTCTGTAAATGCAAATGTAAATATTTTTTCCAGACAAGGCGTAGGTTACATGATCTGAGTGCACCCTCACATGCTTAAAATCTTTACCTTAATACTTGATTTTTTGTCATTTTATCTCAGTGTGTTTAAGTGTTGGTTTTAAGTGCATTCTGATGAGTGTTATTACCAGAAGTAGTGCGGCCAGTATGTGACTGTCGTTTTTCGCGTGTGTGAGCGCATGTAGGCATCGCTCCAGCACCTCGCGCTGTGAAGCAGACAGACCGTTCTCCTCATGCGCAGGACCGGAATCATCCGCTGCTGACTGCGTCTCTACCGAGACCTCCAGCGGCCCTGCCACGTCACCACCTTCAGCCATCCTCTGCTGTGCTCAACATATCTGTAAACAAGGGGGGTGTAAATTACGTCACAAAAGCGACAGAAATATTATTTGACATTTTTATTTCTCCCGTAAGGAGTGAGTGTAATTGTGTGTGTGCACCCACCTAGGGTCCTGCGTCACAAGTATAATATTACTGAAAATGTATAAGTAATGCCTTACATTACTGTGTTACAGCAAAAAGTGAAACATTACTGCAATTGCGTTACTCCCAACAGTGACAGTTTGTATGATGTCTGATCGGAATTTTCATTTTGAATCGAGGATCATTGAATCGATCTATCGATGATCGATAGCTACATCAATGTATCGATGTATCGTTACACCGCTGTAAAAATACCCGCGTGTTTAGAGTATTATTTCACCTCAGTTCAGACAAAAAAGAAAATCTTTGCCTGTGTCGCATCAGAACAACTCAATCTTTTTTTTTTTCTTAAATAAATTAGTCTCATCTCACGACAGAAGTGCGTTAGCTTAATAGCTAACTGGCTAGTTCTAAACGCAATGATCTAAAATACTCAATCAAACAAGAGGTCGCATTAAATGAAGAAGATAGTGGAAAATAAAGAAACTAAATATGAGAGGAAATTTTATTTAAATGCTAAGAAGCTGACTTACGCTGTCCACGCCACAGTCCAGTGACGGCCCGCTGACTTCCTGTAGAAAGCGGAACTACATAGTAAAAGTCCCTTCAGTTTCACCATAAGAGCATTTACATTTTCAGCATTTAGCAGGCGCTTATATCCCGAGCGGCCTATTACAGTGCTTTGTAGTCCACTACTGTTCTTTAATCTCTAAAACTAGACTATAGACAATGGATACATGAAACAGAGAGTATAAATACTACAAGACAGATTAATATACAATACACAATTAGCACTAACAACCGACACTATACAATGCAAAATATTCAGTAGAATGTACAAGAAAATACAATACAAAATCCAGACAGTGTCCAATACAAAATATACAATACACTATGCAATACAAATATTACAATATACTATATAAGATAAATAGATACACAGGCAATGTGCAGGTTATGTCAGACGTCTAATGAGACTACGAGAAACAAAATGAAGATTTTATGGTACAGCAGGTGATAGAACTGATAATCTATTGATGAAGGTGATGGCATGAGGAAAGAAACATTTAAACTCTTTCATATTGTTACCAACCTGCCATTTACACTTGTATGCTTCTACACCCATTATGCTTCATGCTTATATGCCACACATCTGCCTCGAAGAACTGCACTTTAAATACATAGTTCCTCCTGTTTCTACTGCAATACGCACATGTATAGTCACTGTACAAGCCTTATAAGAAGAATTTCTCTATTTCTATATTTTATGTATATATTTTATTCGTACTATTTTAGGGTTACGTTACGGTAACTGCAGCTGATTTTAGATTTTTTAATTCTAAATTTTTCTTTATTTGCACAATTTTAGGATGGTTCAGGGCACATTGCACTACATGTTGTACGTGTATAACTATGTATGTGACAAAGAATCTTGAACCTTTAAATACCTTATTTCTGATTAGAATGAATATGCAGTGAGAGTTTTACTGTCACCTTGTGGTGAAAAGGCGCATGTGCACAACAGGAAACAGGAAATGACGTAGGCGAGCGACTAACGCCGCTACTCTTTTTGAAACACTTCGGTTCAAGAAAGGAGAGAATATAGCATATGTTTCCACGAAGTTTATCTCAGTTCTTCTGATATTTCAAAGTAGGTTTAGTAATGTTTGAACAGATATCGAAACTTAGCAGAATCTACCGAGCTTAATTCACGTCAGGTTTTCCATTCATACTCCTCAGTAAGTGTAACTTGAGGTTCTCTGTTCCTTGTTCAGCTCCAGACGCTTTCCTCCACATCTTCCCTCCTTCACGTCTCCTCCTGCACATGGCCGCCTCACTGCCTCAGAAGGCTCCAGCCCCGGGAATGGCCGGCCAACAGCCGCAGCAGGGTCACCTGGGTCCTGGAGCTGTGGGCGGGCAGCCGGCTGGAGCCCCGAACCCCGGAGCGCTGAGGGAGATCTCCCCGGTGTTCCTCTGCCGCATTGGGCAGGAGACGGTGCAGGACATCGTCACAAGGACCATGGAAATCTTCCAGATCACACGGGCAACACAGGTGACTTCACATTCACTTGAATCTTTTTGGAACGGTTCTCAATTCTTTTTGTCACATTGCTTTTACGTTGATTACATAAAATGTTATGTTCTACTTCTAGCTGAGAGTTTATCAGAAGCAGAGAGTTTATTAAATCAAATTAAGCTTCATTGACATCTCTACTATATACATGTATACAGAGAGACAATATGACATGGCTCCAGTTTGTAGAGTAGGTGTACAGTTGCATTCAAAATTATTGCACTCTCAAAATTATTCAACCTGTCATGAATAGAATCCCTCATGAGAGCACCCATGAGGCTGGGTATCTTTGCTGATTTCCTGAATCGATCCGATTCAATTCTCGATTCGATATCGATTTATTTAGAGATTTCTTTGCGTCAATACTAGTTTTGCTTGGTTATAAAATTAGGCCAGACGGTGATTTGAGCGGAGCAGCTTCAGCCATGGTTCTTTTTGGTTTCGGTTTTGCCGGTCTCACGCTTTTATAGCTCTCCTTGCACGGTCACGAGAAGTAATGCATAGCCGCAGGAGAAGATGGATCCGCGAATTTTTGAATCGATATCATATTTTTCGAAAGAGAATCGATGTTGATCTGTGAATCGATTTTTTGAACCCAGCCCTAATCTGATGTTGTCTTAAGCACACCTGAAGCAAGTAATCAAAGCCCTCATAACAGCAAAAGGGTTTTCGTTTTACGAGTATTGCCCAGTCCTAGCAGATGCTTTATATTTTCTCAAGTATTTCGACCCCGTCTTCTCTCTCTAGTTGCCCAACGGTGTGACGCAGAGTCAGGCAGTGTATCAGGACCGCTTTGGCAAACTGCAGGAGCATCTTCGCCAGCTCACCCTGCTGTTCCGCAAACTCCGCCTGCTGTACGAGCGCTGCGTGGAGATGACCTCTGACCTCCAGGAATCTCCTGCTGAGGTGAGACTCGCCACCCACCATCACGTTCTTTGTCTATCCAAAACAAGTTTTGATCTTGAAACTAGGGATGCACTGATCTACAGGTTTTTTAATGACTCTAACAGCTGGATGTGGTGAAGGGGTGGAACACTGGGCCAATATATGAGAGCGATCTATTGTATTAAACTGTACATTTTTCTAGGATTGTGCACTTGGTACTGCAGTAAAGCTGGTTTAAAGCTGAACGCAGAATTTTAAACGAGACGCTTGGTTCTGCATGGGCAGCATTACTGTAGTAAAGTTGGCTTAAAATTCCACATTGGTTTTTATATTTACACATATCGTTGAAGTCCTCACATAATTAGCTTAGGCTTTATAAAGATACTGGTATTATTTAATAGATTGTTTAGAATTTCCATATTGAACTGCAGCAGATCGTATGCACATTCAATTCAAAAAGACAATTCCACAACCAAAACTGTAGTTTGAACACTCCATGTATCTAAATACTACTGTCTGCTTTTCTCCGTCTAGTTTAGAGTTAATATTTTATAAACTATATATACATTTATATATATGCTTACTCTGTGCATTTGTTCTTTGTACAATGTTTACTTTGACTTGATATTGGTGCAAATTCCAACAAATTGATAGAATAGTGAGCAGAACAAGCAAGACGACACAAGCCCAAACAATCCCAAAAGCTGATTCAATCACAACATTCTACAATTTAATGTGCTTAACCACACCAGATCTTGTTGGAGATTCCGGTGTTCCTGATGGTTTTAGTGCTGCAGCGTTTGGGAGCGTTACAAAATTACACAACTGTGTTTAAATTAGGGATGCACCAATCCAACTTTTTCAGTTCAGATACCGATACTTGGGCTTTGAGTATCGGCTGATCCTGAGTACCGATCTGATACCAGTTTTTAGTGAATAAGTTGTTGGTCTTCGCCTTTCACCGTAGTTCCCGGGATAGGCTCCGGTCCCTGTGCCACCCCATTTGGGATTAAACGGTTTTAATAATGAATGAATTAATGAATGAATGAATATTATGCTTAAGGAAATACTTGACTTAAATACTGTTTTCCTAACTAAGACAGTGTAATAATTACACACCATATGTATATGCTAAATTATTTATTATTATAATAACATCTCAAAAATTATTTGTTTAAACACAACAAATAGTTGTGTAATTTAGTGATGCTCCCTAATCCTGTAGTGCTAAAACCATCAGGAGCACAGAGATTGTGCGTGAGAGCTGGTGTTGTTAAGGAAATTAAACAGTATAATGGTGTGATGTGCTTTTGGGCTTGTAGTGTGTTGTGTTGCTTGTTAGGAATTAGTGTGAATGTTGAACAATAAACCAGCTTTACCGCAGTAACACTTCCAATGCGTAATGAATTGTGTGTGATTGCATACGACATACCTACAATTTACAGATGAGCTTCATAGATCGACCCAGTTCCACTGATACCCGATCCAGATATTTGAATCGTTATCTGACCGATATACCATCCACGTATCGGATCAGTGCATCTCTAGCTTAAACAAATCAATTCTACAGTCTCCTTGTCACAGTGAAAGAGCATATTTAATTTAATTAAGCTTTTAATATCTTATTAATTAAACACTACTAAAATTGCTCCAAATACATTTTAAGAAAGCCAGGTTTTGTTTTCCCCTCAGAGGGGAGCGCAGCTGTCTTCTGGGCTGTGTAACCACCCCTCGTCAGCTGTCACTAATCATTTCCTAAAATGTTTGCTATGCAGGGAAAAGACATAGCCTTACATACAACAGCCTCTCTCACCCAGAGCGACCTACTTTTCCTAATTTACATTAACAGTCTCTCTTGAGCAGCGTGCGTCCTTAGGGACACAGAGGTGGAGGTGCAGGACGTAGAAAATGTTTAACTCACAAGCTCTCAGTACATCCGGCTACTGTGGCACTTTAGCTATATAACAGTTTACAAACGTGTAACATGTTATATGATGTGTGTGTGTGTGTGTGTGTGTGTGTGTGATGCACAGCTGGTGCCATATGTTGGGGAGGAGATTGCCCCGGTGAGGGTGGAGCCCTGCAGTACAGCAGTCAGTCAAGACAAACAAGAGGTTTTAGAGGTTAGTTTCATTCATTTCATTAAGTGACATGTTTCTGAACACTGTGTGAACCAATGATTAGTTGCTTGCTCTATACAGTGCAATGCAAAAGTTTGGGCACCCCTGATAAAAATAACTATTAATTTGTAACTTGCTAAGCTTGAGAGGCAGCAACTTAATTATAACATATTTGATACCTTATGGAAACAGCAACAATTCAGTAGTTAAATATTTTTTATTGGGCCAACAGAAACAATGTAATGCTTATTTAAGCAAAAATAGGCAGGTGCATAAATTTGGGCACCTCAAAGGAATAATCCCATTAATATTTTGTAGAACCGGCTTTTGCTGAAATAACAGCCTGTAGATGCCTCTTACAGCCACTCACAAGTCCCTGAATTCTGGCTGGTGGTATTTTGGACCAGTCTTCCATACAAAATGCCTCCAGTTCAGTCAGGTTTGATGGCTTCTGGGCATGGACAGCCTGCTTCAACTCAGTCCATACATTTTCAATGATGTTCAGGTAGAGCTGGGCGATATGGCCTAAAAATAAAATCTCAGATTTTTTCACAATAAATCCGATTTTCGATTTTAATCGATTTTCTCTTTCCCTACTCAAAATCAAACTACAGATGGCAAATAAATGGTTCAAGACCACGTCAGTTGTGGCAGAATAATACGACACCTCCTCCTCCAGCTCTCTACCGATTCTTTGACGTGTTTCATTATACAGTAGGGGCAAGTCAAATTCAGAAAAATATTTGCGGCTTGGAAGCACATACTTTGGGTCAAAAACTTTTGGCATGTTAATGAATCCCGGCTTTTCCACAGTATGTATGGGCACCATGTCTTTTGCAATATACATAGGGCCCTATTAAATCCGTTTTGTTTTTTCCTAAATACGGTTTGATTTTTTTCCTGAATTCCGTTTTTCCATATTTATTCTTCTGAATTCCGTGTTTTATATTATAATAAGTTAAGTTATTCACCTAAAAAGTGTCTAATTATGGAGTGGAGTGGGGGGGGGGGTCACATTTAACTGCGCACTTGATTCTTAAATTTGTGTTCTCAAGTGTCACATTTGTGCGTGCGACTGTGAAATTTATGCCCGCGAATTTTTTGCAGCAAGCCATTTTGCGCGCTCTTGTTTTGGTACTGATGTGACACTATACTTTTCCCCTGTCTTGCCATGTTTTTGTGAATCTGCTACAGGGTTTGGGTGCGCCGCACTAATTTACCCGTGTAGAACGATGCATCGCATTAGTTCCGCTTTTGGCGCCCACGTGTAAAATAAGTAATAAAATCGATTTTCATAAAAACACATCGTCCTGAACTGTAAATTCGAATTAATCGATAAAATCGATATATCACCCACCTCTATGTTCAGGTCTGGGGACTGGGATGGCCATTCAAGAACATTGTACTTGTGCCTCTGCAGAAATTCCTTAGTACATTTTGAGCGGTGCTTTGGATCATTGTCCTTCTGAAACATCCAACCCCGGTGTAACGCCAACTTTGTGACTCACTCTTGAACATTCTTTTCAAGAATCTGCTGATATTGGGTGGAATCCATGCGGCCCTCAATTTTAACAAGGTTTCCAGTACCTTGTACACAGTACACAGCCCCATAACATGATGGACCCTCCACCACATTTTACTGTTGGCAGTTCTCCTGGAATGCTGTGTATTTTTTTCGCCATGCATAGCGTCTCTGGTTATGAACAAATAACTCTATCTTAGTCTCATCTGTCCACAGTATTTTTTTTCCAGAATATTTCTGGCTTGTCCAGATGCTCTTTTGCATACCTCATGCGGCTCCTCTTGTGGTGAGTACTCAGAAAAGGCTTTTTGCGCATCACCCTTCCACTGAGCTGTTCCTGGTGAAAAGTGCGCTGGACTGTGGAACGATGTACAATAACACCATCAGCAGCCAGATGTTGTTGTAGCTCCCTGGAGGTGGTCTGTGGTTTGTCTGTGACAATTCTAACCAGCCTTTGCCTGTGCCTTTGAGATATTTTTCTTGGCCTACGACATCTTTTCTTCATGAGGACTGTTCCTGTGGCCTTCCGTTTCCTAAATACGTTTCTGACTGTTGAGACAGACAGTCCAAACCTTTGTGATAATCTTTTGTACCCTTCTCCTAATTCATAAAAATGCATTATCTTAGTTTTTAAGTCAGTAGAGAGTTCTTTAAAGGTTCCCATGTTGCCACTCTCTAAAAGGAAACCAAGTACCACTAGCAATTTATACTGTATATGTTAAACTTTTTCATGATTGGTTGCAGCTGTCTTTGTAGTTTAAGGTCTAATGAGCTAATCAAAGCAATTTAGTGCTGCAGATTGTCAGTATTAAATGACTGCAAGTCTTCAAAATAATGCAAGTGGAGGGTGGCCAAACTTTTGCACATCCCATTTTTCAAACTTTATTTTAATAACTCAATAATGCTACATTGAGAATTTTGGTCTGATAAACATCCCCCTGTCTGTATATCTCTAGAAAAGAAACACATCTTGCTGTGATCTTCTCTTATGAAGACACAGCTAATTATCATGCAACCTCGGAGGGGTGCCCAAACGTTTACATAGCACTGTATTTACAGTATTCATAATCAGGGGTCCAAGCACTAATCCTCTTGTAATTGTTCTGTTTTTTTTTTCTTTTTTATTATTAATATTAATATTTCTTTTACAAAACGGATAGACTTTAATGATCTAATCTGGAGATTGCTTTGCATAGTTGTATTTTCCTCCTGATTCTCTAAACTAGTTGCTATGTAGTTGTATAATAATACAGCTTCGTGGTGTGTTCACATTGTTCATAAATCGTAATCGAGGTAGTGTTCAATTAATCGTGATATTGATTTGAGGTGATATCACCCTGCCCCAGTCATCAAGTGCAGTCAAACCTAGTACCTCTAAACAGTATTTTTGCTCTAGAATCTCTAGGGATGCAACAACTAATCGATACAATTGATTAATGAGATTTTTACTAATTGATAAGTTCTTTATGTGATTATGTTGCCAGTGTCATCATGTTATTACATTAAACAGTGCGTCTGGCGCAAAAAATGTTTTTAAAATGGACATTATAAAATCATAGTGGGCTGATGACAATATTTACCCCCCCCCAGAAATTGAGGCAGAAGAATCAGGAGATGAAGGTGCTGATGGACCAGATGAGGAACCTCTTGTGGGATATTAACGCCATGCTCTCCATGCGAAAATGACCACAACACCTTCACTCTTCCTCCTTCCATCCAGTCTGTCGGAATATAATCTCCTTCTCTCTGGAACCCGCCCCGAGTTCCACCATTTCTCTCCCACTCAGGCGGTCTTCCGGTCGGCCAGCTGGGGGCGCTATTGCGCCTCGCTGATGCAGCTCACGCCACGCTGTGTTTACTCGTGATTAATGAGATCAGACTCACTCATCCTCAGGTGGAGAATGTGCTCCATTTACCCCATTGCGTCTTGGCCCCGGTTCTGTAATTTTTGCCTTTAAGCACTGAACTTGGATCACTTTGCATTAGCAGGGAATTAGAAATACCAGTCCCATGCCAAGAACAAGGACTGATCCTGAGAAATGGCTGGAGGGGAGAGAAGCTTCCTGTGTGCACAGCAGCATGGAATTTCCACATCGCGTAATCAGATCACGTGGATGCACCCTGGCAGCTATCTTCTCAGGTGCTGTGTGTGTGTGTGTGTGTGTGTGATTGTTGGGAATGGGGTACTATTTACCTGTTTTCATTTGATTATTTTCTTGTAGACGGTGTAAGATCTCCAAACAACTTTGTATATAAAAATAAAAAATTTTTGCTCAATCACAATCAGATTATGGAAGTTTAGATATGTTTATGTGTAGATATACGTTTGCAGACATGCCTTGTGTTGGAAGGCTTGTCTGATTGCTGTCTGCCCATTGTGGGCACAACCAGTGAGGTACTTGTGATTTCATGAGATTTAAACGGGGCAGTGCGCTCATGAGGGACACTTGGTGTCTTACTGAAAGGAGCAGTTGGTATCATAACGGTTAGGGCATTTGCCCCGTGATCAGAAGGTCACAGGTTTGAATCCGGGCTGTTAAAGGTACCAGTGAAGTACTCATGGTACCAAGCATTGCTCCCTGGGTGGTGATTCACATATGGGTCAAATGCAGATGTGACATTTGGTTGTGGTGCACTGTGTGCTGTGCTGTGGTGTGGTGTGGTCATAATCACAAATTTGGGATGCACGATAAAATCGGAATCGGCTGATGATTGCCTTATTTTGTCTTCAATGTTGGACCAATGCTTAGATTTTTGTGTTCAATAGATATTTGATGATGCATTCATTGTACGTGGGAAAGGTAGCAGGAAAAACGGCGTAACTTTTGTGCCAAAATTCTGAGCACATAGTGGAACGTTCACAAGCAAAAGCTTGTCTTTACGCGCTCAATGCTACCTGCATGCACAAAATTTTTTCAACTAACTAATAGCGAATATGAGCTTGCACATGGCCTGTGACCCGAGCCTTATACTACTGCACTTAATAGTATGGTAGGTAAGGCACGCTTATCACACTTTTCTATGCGATAGTTAGAGATGGGTCAATACCACTTTTTTATGTCCGATACCGATATTGTAAGTTCGGATATCTGCCGATACCGATACTAATCCGATACAGTCATCGTCTGTTTTTTTTTTTTAAAACATAAAATAATGCTTTAAAATGTCTGAATACATGACTGAGATTATTGTTATGCTTAAGGAAATGCTTGATTTAAATACTGTTTTCCTACTAAAACAATGTAATAATAATTACATGTATATGCTAAATTATTTGTTTTCAAAAATTTAGACATAAATATTTCTTCTTTCTTATTGATTACACTATAACATTATAAAATAAAATAAAAATTTGATCAATTGAAAATGAAATACTCAAGTTTGTCATTTTGAACCAATTTGGCCTATAAAATGAGCTGCTTTTGCAGAGAACTACATTTCCCACAATGGGTGCGCGTTCCAGAATAAACGATGGAAAATCTAAATAAACGGCAGAATTGTGAGTAGAACGCTGGTTGTTATGGTTATTTATCAGCTAAAATATGGTTTGTGTCTGTAATAAAGGGGACATTTTGACCGAACTGGAGCGTTTTAGCGAGTAACGGCGCTCATGCACGCGCTCTTTAACACAGCGCATGTTTAAATGTTTTCATGCATTTACTTCTGTTTTAGTGACGGAACATCTCACAAATACTTTCACATGCACAGGGATCAGGTCTTATCTTGATCGCGCCACTGAAAATGTTGTGTCACTATTAAGCGTCCGTGTGAAACACAAGCGGAGCTGCTCTAGTGAGTACAATGAATTAAACCAAGCTTCCATTCTAGAGAAATTGCCTCGACCGTTTTTTGTAACAGAATTATTCGAGTTATTGGAACCATGGATTCAGCTCTACTTTACCGCAGTGCCACTTCCCATGTATAACGAACTGAGCGTGCACGCATTTACAGATCGGCTCCATAGAACGGCCCAATGACACCGATACCCGATCCAGCCGTTTGAGTTGTTATCGGACCGATACTGAGCCACATATCGGATTGGTTACATCTCTAGCGATAGTATGCATCTCAGGAAATAGCCAGCCAATAATTCCCATATTCTGCATCCCTATGACAAGTAATCACTCACTTAAATATACACATACCCACAGAAACCCAAGTTCCCAAAAAGTGTATTTATAACTGAGCCCAAATCTGCAAAAGTCTTGCACTTCAGAAATATTTTATTGGTCATGTAGTTACAACTTCATTTGTCAAGTCAGTCACTTTATTCTCTCTCCTCTGGCACAGCGAAACCTGTTAGTCCGTGGTACAATTAGCAACTTGCTATGTGCTAATTTCAAAACTCTCCCCCGACACCAACAGCAGCCGGGGGGAACTTTACCAAGCGCTGACACTTGGATAACTCTTCCTGTGCTGTCCATTGAACTTAAATATCAAGTCTCAGTCACGTGTCTAGAAGGTTCCACTACTGAATGACCTTCTCAGTCACTCTGAGCAGTGAGCTTCAACCATGACGCCACCTTCTATAAATCCATCCATTCAGTCTTTTTGGCCGATGAGCGAGTGAGTGAGTGAGTGAGTGAGTGCGCTGCAAGACGCAACGTCCATCTGCATCTCCCTGGTGCAGGGAGGGTTCTGGTTGTCCATATATCTGTCTGGCTTAGGCACGCTCCAGGTCTTTGTATTTCTTACGTAAAACAGACACGTGGTCCTTAAAGAGGACGGGGTCGAGGCGGAGCTGCGAGTGCACCAGAGGCATGTAGCCGAACCAGCTGGCGAAGGTGTTGACGCAGTCCTGCCTCTGGGTAAAGTGCTCAGGGTTCGCCCAGGGGGCCACGTTGGTGCTCTGCAAGGACAAGGATCAAAGTGTGAATAAAACCTATTTGGTAGTGCTGGGAATAAAAAAATATTTCAACTATTAATCTGACATTAATTGTGATTAATCACAGGTCCCGGACCAGTGAAGGTACCAGTGAGGTACTCATGAGGAAGGCAGTTCGGTTCCTTGCTCATGAGTACCTCACTGGTATCTTCACTGGTCCGGGACTTCATATTACAGGACCATCTCCCTAAACCGGGAAACTCACATAGACTCTTATTAAAAGCTTATTTTGGCCGCCGTTGCGGAGGACTGACTGAGATCTCACCTGTAAACCAGGCATCTCTTTGTACTGCTTCCTCTGTGCTACTTTAACAGGTGGCAGGTGTGTGACGGATGACACCAGGAAGTTCATCAGGATGTCCTCACAGTTGGAGGTGCGGTCCACCAGCGCTCGTAACGAGGGGGGCAGGTAGTGAGAGAACAGGTAATGGTAGTACCTGCAGGAGGAGAGGAACAGCAAGAGGAGGTCATATTTTGGGCATGTTGAGGACTAGGGATACACCCGTTCGTCCTTTTCAGGTTTGATACCGATACCTGTGCTTTGTGTTTGGGTCGGTCCCGAGTAGCGATCTGATATCAGTGTTTAATTAATAAGCTGCATATTTCTTTGTGAGGAGGAGACTGACGAGACTCGGTAGAATGAATTTGTTTTGGTCCCTAACAGTGCAGCACAAAAACCATCAGGAACACCAAGATCTCCAACAAGACGTGGTGTAGTTAAGAAAATAAACAGGAGAATGGTGCGATTTGCTACCTAGAAAAACATGCAATGTAATTGGATACCTCAGGCAGACATGTTACAGTTGATCTGACTGCGTCATTATCGGACTGGTGCATCCCTAATCGACACTTAAATTGCATTCATAGTTTAAAGCATAAAATGTGAGTAAATGTGTTGCCATATGGAATCATGAGTACCTGCCTTCCCCTGATAATTAATTTCTCAGTTGTAAGTACTGACTCATGTCTGCAAAACACTGATGCTGCATTAGATGTGTTGTAATTAGACTTGGCTCAGATCTGATACTGCTACTACTGGTATCAGACTCAAAGACATCAGAAAAGGCAGAAAAATCCAAAGCATTCTGAGAATGTTGGTGTTTAGTTGTCATATTAAACAAAAAAAATAGAAATGACATTGACCTCACACTTTGGACATGCCTGGCACAAGCACTGCCTTTCCCATGTACAGTAAATAGGTCATCAAATATTGGCTGGGAATATCGGGCAAATCTAAACAGCGATCCGATGGCGGTCATTAAGTATCGGGCGATTCTGATATGATTCCGATATTACTGTGCATCCCTAGTTAAAAGCATGGAAAGAGTAAAAATGCAGCTCCTTCATGAACTTTCTCCCACTTTCATTTACAAATAAAGTGTTGCTTTGTGATCCCTACCTGTGATAAAAGGCTGCTCCAGTCAGCACAAGTGAATACTCATTAGTCCATTTGGAGGTGTAACCCCATAGTTTTTTCACAGGGTCCCAGAAATGACTTCTGGGTGGGTATCCCACAATCCTCTCCGGAAAACTCCGCCACACATGGAAGGCAAAGTTGACCTGAAAGAGTCAATAGTCGGGAGTAATGTAATGTAAGGCCTTAGTAATAAATTAAGTCATATTATACTCGTTAATATTTCTCACTTTTAACCAGAAATTTAGTGCTGTTGTTTTTTTTTTTTAAATCCCCAACACTGCGATGCACAAGAGTAAAATAGTGTGAGTAAAAGAGCTGTTTCCTACAGAGTGTATGTGTATAGTCATTATGCTGCACTACGTCGGCTTCCGCTGATATAGAAAGAACTGCAGTAAACTACATTTGTGACCCTCCACGGCAAAACCAGTCGCTTGTCGCAGTGGAGGTTTCCGAGAAAAACGAGCGTTTATGTTGCGTGGGGTAAAATGTTGGATTTTTAGTTTTTAGTGTTTTGAAACAGTGGAAGGTCTATACTGTACTGTTGTGAATAAATTTGGCTGAAAAACTTACCCTTTCCATCCTAAAAACGTGACTTTCTTGAGGTGATTCCAGCAGAATGTTAAAAGTTTGTGTTTTGACCGCTCTACTTCAATATTTACGGTAAATCCACTGGTTGACTAGCGTGAAGATATTTCTCCGGAATCCAACCCCGTCTCCCGAGTTCAGTTAACCTAACGCAGGTAGGCTATCCGTGTGGCTGTGAATGCAGCGTAGGCTAGCGTAAATGCAAACGTAGCCGCGACCGCACCAAGCGTCTGTGAGTGCTACGGCGATAGTCAACTTCGACGGCAGATTTCTCCGTTTCTCACTTGGCGTGACAGGAGAAACCCGACTCCTTTGAATGTTGATATCTCAGTCATATGTCGTCCCATTCATTCCATATAGGTATCGTTTTGAAGCTTGATTTATGCCCTTTCATGAAAACATAACTCAATTTTGAAAATTTGCGACAAGCGACTGGTTTTGCCATGGGGGTCACATTTTAGTATTTTACAATGCCAAGTTCTACTTCCACAGTTATTGTGGTGAAAGTGACTCAAAAGTGTTGCATGACACATTAAATTTAGAGACTGTAATATAGCCATAACGGTAAATAGTAAAATCTATAATGTATTACATTTTGGTAGTAATTTGTCCAACACTGTATCATATTAATGTGTTATCTCTGAGTTGTGTATTTTCTGCTGAGATTTAAATTTAGCCCTTTCTTCAAGTAATTAACTTTATTATCTTGAAAAGTTAATTCCAAGACAGCAATAAGTGTTTCTTTCTCTTGAAGGTCTTGCAAATTGGCTGATGTGTTTAATTGGGCGTGATAATTTATATAAAATGCTGAGGTCTGCAGTGTTGTGGTAATTTAACACCAGAGTCAGTTCCCCTGAAATGCAACCCAAAATGCTAATTTGGCCAAGAGTAGACGATGGCTCATGGGTCAAGTAGCAACTAGACTTTTAGTTTACGTCGTCTCTTAGTCATATCATTCTGAGCTGCGTGGTGCTGCAGTCTTGGCCAAAGCAGACCAGAAAGAGCTCTCACCTCACTAGTCAGCAGCACGGTGTCCTCGTCCAGGCTCAGCACCGCTTCGGTCTCGATGGCGACGTGAGGCAGGAAACGGCTGCTCGTCTGTGGAAAAGAGATTGAGTGAGGCGTGGAGAAGCGACGGGGGTTTGGCCTGTGCACATGGCCACAGATTGACCGCGCTCTCGGTTTGGAAACACTCACTTTCCTCCTGCCATCTGTGACGACGAGGGGCACTGGCATGGGCGGCCACTTGCTCCGCTGAGGGGGCGCCTTCTCGCTGTTCCACACAATTATAATCTGTAAAGATGCGGATTTAACAGACCTCGTCACAATCGGCGCGTCTCGTAAGAGCCAAACAATGAGCAAAAGAGAGCAGGTGCAGTACCTGTGAGCAGTACTTTGACTTGGACACCACCTGTAAGAGCTTCATGATTGGCTGAGACTGGGAGATTAGAGGAGAGGTGGCGTGGATGACCGCTGTAAACTCCTGACCAGGGTTCACTCCTGCAACAACACAAAGTAAATTAATCTGCGTGATGATCATTGTGAAGCACAAAGTGCACCACAGCCAAACATGTGCTCTGCATTTGAACCTTCTGTGTAGAGGCCAGCAGTGCTCGGGGAGCAGAACTTTGGGGATGGTACCTTTACCGCTCTGGGACTTGAACTGGCGACCCTCTGATTACGGGACCAATTCCCTTAACCGTTACACTACCATCTGCCCCTAAACATGCTGTTGTTGATGTGATCTGCCAGTATTTAGGGACATAATATTGCAGGGACAGTTCTGATCATTTAAATACGTTATAGGAAGAAATAATTCATTTTGCATCTCATTCTGATTCTGCTTTTATTAGGGATCCAAGCACAACGTGCTATAGAACCTTCATGTAATTGTTTGCTTTTTTTCTTTATTATTATTATTATTACATTTTATTTTTTCCCCCCCCACAAAACTAATTGTGCAGCCTAAGGGCCTGTGTCCACCAAATCCATTTTTGCGCTTGTTGCTAAGATACGAAAAGCGTCATCGGGCACTTCCACGTTCGTTCCTGTTTCATGTACAAACATTGTAGTGGTAGTTTAGCCGGCATAAATGAGACTGTCTTTACAATGGAGAGAAATGGCACCTTGGCGTTAGCAACAGCGTTTAAACTAGTTAGCTTCTCCAGATATGCCGCCATTGTTGTTAGTGAGTTCTTGACTGTGTATGTCCTGCCCCTTCCTCGGTTTTGATCGGCTAGTAAGAGAGCAGTGACATTGGCGAGCCCACTGCTGTTGTAAAAGTTGAATGCACTCTGAGCGCTGCAGTAAAGACGTATCTTCGCGTCTTTGAAGCTACTTAGCGCTCTGAACGCTGAAGCTCATAGGATTTGTATTAAAAATAGGCACTCTCAGCTCTCAAAAAATGTGTTCGGTGGACACAGGCCCTTATCCATAAGTCGCAGAAAGCTGAATTTGGAGTGTAAATAGGAATGGTCAGCATCTTGGCACAGGTTTAAAAAATGTAGTGATTGGCCTATAGCAAAGGCTATCACATTTTGACCTCTTAACTATCAAACCATGTTGCCTAGAGTGAAAAATCACGCTTTAGCCAAACAACTTTCTAATTGGGACTATGGACTTCCCATTTTGAGATTTTGAGCTAATTTGAATAACATGCAAAGCAAACTTTTGTGAACTCCTCCTCGTCTAATTAGCTACTTAAGGCCAAAGAGGTGTCAAATGAATCTGCAGATGTAGTCTTGACACCGAAGCAGGAAGCTATTTTTGGGATTGCAGGGATTTCAAAAGGTGGCAGCTACAAACATACATGTAAATACTATTAATCAAGACTGTTTTAAAAACACAAGAACGTCTGGCTCTTTGGAAGCAAAATACAAAGAACTGGGGTTTGGCTCACAGCTTTTGCATGGTACTCGTAGATTTTTGTGTATTTAATTTTTTGAACAGAAAATGGTGCATGTGACTGCCCAAAAACAGTGCTTAAATTAAACCTCAGCACAGAGCTCATGAAGCAGAATCTAGACCAGGATGGAAAACCTCCAGGACTGAAGTTGCCTACCCCTGATCTAGACCTCATGAATGTCTTTGCCAACCAACTACATCCTGATGTAAATTTTGAGATTTCATTTTTTTCCTGAAGTGATCCTCCAAAATCCACCATCCATTACATCATTCCAGAACATCCTAGTGAATAATTCAGCATGAAATGTGAGATTTGAGCAAAAACTTACTCATTTTACTTATTAATATTATTTTTCAGGCTTACCAAG
The DNA here is from genome assembly GCA_032718565.1 of Distichodus sexfasciatus. Taxonomy (NCBI): domain Eukaryota; kingdom Metazoa; phylum Chordata; class Actinopteri; order Characiformes; family Distichodontidae; genus Distichodus; species Distichodus sexfasciatus. The sequence goes on along the minus strand of JAVGVS010000030.1, from coordinate 3,248,118 downwards.
GCTCAGGTAGTAGAATGGGTAGTGGGCCAGGTGTGTTGAATATTCGGGCAGGACCAGAAGCCCCCCGGGCAGGTTGTTCCACATGAACCTGTTCCTGGAGATGTGTGCGTACACTCTGTCCTTGATAATCTGACAAACAGTGACACAGAGTCCGGCTTCTCTTATTAAACTCAATAAAGCATCACCGCTATCAGCACCTTCAATCAAATATGTTTGCTTCCCCATCTCTAGAGGTTAACCTGCATATCCACTTCTGTCCAACAGAGGGCAATGCTGGCTGAGGTATATTCTGCAAAACCAACATTGTGTTTGCCAATTAACCTGAAAGCACAGGGACTAAGTGTGTGCTAATAATGCTTGCCAGCTTAATCCTTGTGCTTATTTCCCTTGACGGTTTCGGCAGCGTCTCACTCCCGCTTCTTTAAAGTGAGGTACGGGGCGTCTCACGCTCACCTCCAGAGTGGTCAGGACGATCTTGTCCACTGAGGAAAAGTAGGCCTCCCACAGCATCTGAGTGCGCTGTCTCAGAGCCAACACTCGATCCACGTCCACGGCCCGAACGGTGGAGGGCACCTTTAAGGAACAGAGGAAGGGGTTTCGTCAACTATTTGGAGTTTGCACACAATGGGGACACAGCACAGGACACAGAGCACAACCAAATGTGAGCTCTGCATCTGACCCAACTATGAAGGAGCAGGGCGCAGCTGATATGGGACAGCACCCAGGGCGCAGTGCTTTGGGACAGTACCGTGCTCATGAGTACCTCAGTGGTACCTATAGCCGTCTGGGATTCAAGCCAGCGACCTTCAGTTCACAGGGTCAACTCTCTAACAATTACTCTACCATGACCTCTTGGTCCAGAGGTGAGGAGCCTGACCACTAGACCACTACACCTCCTAAAATGTGACTTCTGCATTTGATCCATCCTTGAAGGAGCAGTGGGCAGCTGACATGCAGCACCTGAGGAGCAGTGTTTGGGTACTGACTCATGAGTACCTCAGTAGTACCTGTCCCGGTCCAACTAAGTTACCCCCACCCAAGTTACACACTAGGGGTGTGCAAAAAATACTTTTAAACTAACGCCTTTTATGAGATTGTTGTGGCCTAAAAAGCCTGATTTTGTGGCATCTTTTCAAAACTAATTATGAAAGTTGCAGTGTTTTTAGGCGTTTTGTTGCAATAAAGTTGCAGGAGCAAGTCAAAGTTGCTGAAAACTGTGCAATTTTGTCTCCCTTTAACAATTAATTAAAATGTTTACCTGAAGCAGCAACCTTTCATCTCCCTCGATGACGGCCTGGTTCCACTGGATGACTTCCGAGAAGGGCAGCTCCCATCCGTTGCTGAGCAACACAGGGATACAGGCGGCCTGAGGGAAGAGTCAGAAAGAGGGAAACAGGAAATAAGCATTCGCCATCGCTAGCGTCGCCGACATGTAGTGGGGGTTGTTGCTAACAACAGGACGGCAAATCCCGCCGGATGTCGCTTTAAAAAGTCCCATTAGGGAGCGTGTTGAGTTTTTGGAGTTGGGTGAGAGGGAGTCAGGACGCGAGAGTGGTCCCAGGGGTCTGCCGGCGTGCGACTCGTTCCTCGTATCAGTCCTCCCCGAGAGACACAGACACACTGTCATGCAGCTGGCAGACCCCCGGCCTGCTAATTAAACACCCCACTCCCTGCACGTCAGCAACAGTGGAGGGTGGGCCATGAGCGCGGTTAGGGGGAGTCCATGATTTATTGGAGCGGTTTGATGTGCTTCATCCTCCTTGTTTACTGTCAGGTTTTGATGTTGCTCCACTTTCTCTCTGATTACTTGTTTGCATTTGGGTGTGTTTTTATTCCTTCAGCGTGTATTTTGGTCTATCGTTAGAAGTTTATAATGAAATCACAGGAGAGTACAGCCTTAAGAACAGGCAGAGATCAAACATGGCCCCTCTGGCAGCGCACAGCCGGGTTTTCATCCTAAGCTGGATTTTCGGGACGCCGGAGTGGACGTGGATGATGGGAATTAGCTTCAGGTAGCAGATTGCAGCTACGGCCTACAGAGTCGACGTCAAGCCTGGGCCTTCGCCTGCGTTTCCACGCCTGGAGTAGGTGCTTTAGTGGGAGATAAAGAAACTCCCAGACATTTATGGACGTTTTTATGTCATTTTTTTAGAGGCTTGGTGAGAGAAAGAGGGATTAGAGACGGGTAAGACGAGTTGTGTCTTAATGGTGTGTGTGTGAGAGAGATTGAGTGCGAGCGTATGTGGGGCTGGGTGTTCTAGAACTTTTCACAGCGCTGATAATTGCCAGCTCCTTTTTTTGTGCCTTTGGCTGGCAGCAAAGAAAAGAGAAGCTCAAAGAGGAGTGAATGGAAACTGGAAAAGAAGGAGGGAGCGCGAGACAGAGGAGTGGACTTGGAGGAAGGGCAGGAGAGAAAGTGGGAGAGTGAGGAGGAGTTACTGTAAGGGCAAAGTTGGCTGCCAAACCCATTCTTTTGTAGATTTGTCCATTCAGCACCCTCCACCAGCTTCCGGCCCTTTCACGCACAACAGCAGGAGGCGCAAGAATATTCCCTGCTGAGAGATTTTTTCCCATTCGACGGCTAACATGTTTATGTAGGAAACTCCGGTACTGTTCAGACTGTTTTCCGACTCTTTCTCACCGCACAGAGCTTGAAGTCGTTTTTTGCGCCCCCCACAGGGCCAGCGCAGCTGCAGAAACGTGTGACGGCGTGATTGCGGGTCGTATCCCGGTTCATTGTAAGGTTAGAGAATGCGGTCGTACCTGCAACGACTCGAGGAAACGGAAGGAGCCCAAGCGCCGTCCACGTGGAACCAGGCAGAAGGTGGAGTTGTGGAGCAGCTCCTGGTAATCAAACCTATAAAACACAAAGACAAAAACACCAAGTCAGACCAGGCTGGAACTCAACTGTATAAAAAGACTTGAGTGTTAAAAGAAAGAGAGAGCTTTGTTGTCTTTTAAAAGATGCTCTGGCAGAGCTCAGGCCAATGCTTCACTGGGAGATGAGTTCTGATCCGGTCAAGCCACCGTCCGGCCTCAAGCTGTCGTCTCTGGCAACCGTTTAGCATTTCTAAAAGCGCATCAAAGAAACCGAACGCTGCGTCTTTGTGCCGCTGCCGCCGCCGCCGCCGCCGGGTGATTAGTGAGTGAGATGCTGGGCAGACAAGTCAACCCCGACCCAGAGCTAGTTAATGAGCGTGGCAGGCAGAGACGGAGGAACTGGTCTGATCTCAGATGGAGGTGGTGTCTGTACAGAACAAACTGGGGAAAATGCTGCCAATTACTCAAAACAAATAACTGGAGTTACTTAGATGTCTCTTCGCTAGGGATGTTAAAATGAATCACATAATCGATGCATCGCTGGACGATTCTGCATCGATGGAGTGGCAGACCATAATCGATTATAACGAGGGTTTTCAACCGCCCATCCACTCCCCCCTAGTGGTCTGAAGCAGCATTGCAGGTGGTCTGAGACATGCAATCCAGTTTCACTGCTGAAATCTTTTTGTAAAAATTGACATTGCTTGGTGTTTTTCCGGCTTCGTCAAAAGATTCTAGTTAAAAAGGAAGTCCCGGTAGTAACTATGGCTGCCCGATCTATGATCCATGACCAATCTGTGTGCAATGTGAAGTAATGTAATTTTTTATTACATTACATTAAAAAAAAAAACAAGAAGATGGGATACATCTGATGCACCGATCCAACTTTTTCAGTTCCGATACTGATACTGATACTTTTTGATATTCTATGTCTTAGTACTATGAAGAAAAGTAAGGTTAGAGCCCGGCAGAAGCACTTCATTATCCATTTGAATAATGCATCTTTCTATATTTATTTATAACACTACAGAATGTATCAAATGTTTTCCTGATTAATTGACTCATTTCGGCCTACACATCATTTTGGCCTCATTTTTGACATGATGGCGTTCCACAGTTTTGTCTGTAATAAAGGGGAATTTTTGGAACTGGAACGCTTTAGTGCATGTTGGACTTCGTGTGCACTAACAAACAGCGAGGAACACAGAGATTGCAAGCGACAGCTGGCGTTTATAAGTAAATTAAACAATATAATTGCATATAATTTGCTTTAAGGGTTGCAGTGTGTTGCGTTGCTTGTTCTGCTTATTGTCATTTCTGTATGTAGGAATTAGTGTGAACGTTGAACAAATTGAGTGTGCGTTCACATGCAAAATTGTAGAAAACCTACAATTTATAGATCGGCTTCATAGATCGGCTCCATGCCACCGATACCCCATCCAGCTATTTGAGTCATTATTGGACCGATATGTCATCCACGTATCAGATTGGTGCATCCCAAGATGCATTGTGAAATTGTATCGAATCAAATTGTTGACCTGATAATCGTGATCACGTCGAATGGTGAGACCAGTGAAGCTTCACACTTCTACTCTTCGCTGGGAAGAAACTCAAATTCAACAAGAGGAAAGAAACTTTTCTAGACGGATCTTGACGGCAACAACTTGGGAGAGCTCTGGGAGATCACAGAGCAAACACCTGTCAAGAGATCTGGTGCTTCCATAAAAATACATGAGAAAATCTATACGGTGTGATCTGACAGCTGTGAGTAACACTGCCAGAAGTTTTCCCTGAGAATCAGCTCGACTCTGGACCAGAGTTCTTCTCCCACCAAACGCAAAGTGCTAATCTAGTGAGCTAAACTGTCCACAACTCTCAAGTAACGGCTTCCGGGAGGTTTGGCTTCACACCACCACTTTCTTCACCCCTTATGCGAAGCACTGTGCGCATTAGGCAGTTCCTCCAGGATTTCACGGGTCTTTTTTGAGATTGTTGCAGCCTAAAATACCTGATTTTGTGGCAGCTTTTCAAAAAAAATTGCGATGAAAGTTGCAGTGTTTTTAGGCATTTTGTTGCAATAAAGTTGCAGAAAAATGTGTTTTTGTCTCCCTTTATAATGATTCTTTAACAGTTGATTTAAATGAAGGGAACAAAACCACTATTATTTTTATTAACCATTAACCATTTACTTATTTTTAAAGGTAAATGTGAGGCGTTTTTATCACGCACGTTTTCTACATCTTCTAAACGTAACAAGGAAGTGAGTTAGCTGACGTATGGCTCAACGTTTTTCGAGAAAGGACAATGATTGGTCAAAATTTGCGGTAAAGTTGAGGTAATTGGTCGAAATTGCACGGTAGTAATGAATTAGTGGGGATAGGGTGAATTTGCGTTAATAGTTCTGCGCAGATTACTGCGCAACATCGCAGTAATCCTGGAGGCTCTGATTAGGGTGCACAGCTCTGCCTCTCGCTGCGATCTGACCGCCTTTAAGCATTTTGCTTGTGTGCTTTTCTCTGTTAGACCTTCTTGTTCTGCGTGGCTCTGACGACCCTGTGAAGGCAGAAGCGTTCGGCTCCTGAAAGGACCCAGTGTTCCTGCAAAGCGGTCGCCGAGCGGCGTGACGGTGGCGCTTGGCGTCCTGCACCACTTCAGCATGAGTGCAAACAAGCTGGTATAAAAGCTCCTCTATCTGCCTTCAGTGGGAGTGGTGTTTACTTGCTGCTGTGTGGAGAGAGTAAAACCCTCCACCATCCGCCCGCCACTGGTGTTTACTCTCGAAGGCCTGCTTTAGTCCTCAAATGAATTCTCTAAAGAAGATAACAACAACATGAACAACACTCTTCAACAGGGCTGGGCGATATGAGGTTGACTTAATATCACGACTAATAAATACTTGTGATTAATGAAAATTATTTTATATTATAGTTTTCCATTTGTTGGGGTTGAGGCACATGACTAAAAACAGCACAATATTTATAGGAGACTGAATACATTCAATGTGCATGGTATTAATCAAATTGATCAACAATAAATTAAAAACTGGTAAAATGTTTAACTGGTATAATAAATCCCATTACAAACCCTAAATTCACTTAAATATGACTACACTGCACTAGCATGTCTGGTAAATGTTTGATATTAAACTGAATAGTATTTATTCTCTTAAAGGCAATGCTGCTGTTTGATAAAGAGGTCAACACGAGCAGAGACGAGAACTCATCTTAGATCTATATTTAGGTTTTACTCATAGCTGCATCAGTACATATTTCATCGTCTAAGCTTCTAAAATGAGGATTAGTAAATGCTCCTGATGGCGTTATTAAGACTCTTTTACTGAATAATATTACCATCATAAAATTACTGGGTGGTATTCATTAATATTTTAACTTAACTTCTTAATTTCACCTTAAATGTGTTGTTCTTAAACTGTACATTTTAATAACAGAAGGAAAAAAAACCCTCACGATGATGAGATATTTTCTCGTGATTATGAAACTGTCATAAGATGTCTAATTTTTTCCTTTGGTCACTGTGACACACTTCTGCAAGTTACTGTTTATAGTATAAATCTTTATTTTTAGAACACATTTTTTTATAAGTTGTTTTCTCCATATTTTCATTTTTACTCTTTTTATATTGATATATGTATATGTAATATAAATTAATATATAAGTAATTATATAATATAATTTATTGATTATATGTCAACATATAAAAATTTTAATTATATATATAATATTTTCATATTGTACTCTTAAGTTTTATTTTTTGTAAGAACAGAGTGTCTAAATCTTTCTAAAATTCTATTTTATGGGCAGTTTGTTAGGAACCATCAGGGCACATTTCACTGCACGTTTTACTAGTGCGTATGTGACAAATAAACATCTTGAATATGATGCAGTTATGTTCAATTACATAAGACAGAGTGTATGTGGATCTGTGCATTATGCATGTTGTTATATGTATGAATGCATCGGATGTCTACGCAGTGTGAGTCTAGACTCTGATTTGTTTGGATCTACTTTCAAGGCCGGGCGCCTGGCAGTGTATTTCTCTTAATGAAGCCATTTACCCAGAAGTAGTGAAACAAATAAAATGATTTAACAGTGTTTTGTTTCACAAGCTAATAAACAGCCTCACCCTCTCTCGCTCGGGCTTCTCCTCTCCCATTTTACCAGCACAGAACGTGAAAGGAGCCAGCCTGCTTTGCGTGGAGGCAGGTTGTGTGTGTTTGTGTGTGTGTGTTTGTAGCTTCATGTATGTAGGGGGTTGTGAGGACCTGGCTGTCCCCAAAACCTTTAGTCCATGTTTTTAAGGCTTTGTGGGGAGACTGGACCGGTCACCATGAGGAGAAACCATTTTGTAGAGAATGTCCAAGTTTTATTAGAGAAACTAAAAAGGTTAGGGTTAGAGTTAGCCCTGACCCTGACCCTGACCCTAACCCTAGCCCTAGATTTGCTTTTGGTTACTGAGGTTACGGTTAGTGTCTATGAATTTTAAGTAAGGATTATTTGTGATCAGAACACAGTACATCACACAGTGCACAACAACCACACGTAAGCAGCTTACATGTGGAGCGCCCAGGAGCAGTGGGGGCTAGATCTGCACTTGTTTGTGAGTACCCTATGGCATCTTTTACTGTCCAGAATGAGACAAGAATGTGGGAATGTAAGTAAAGTTAACAGAGAGAAGCAGCTAGGCCTCACTGCTATCACATCTCCCTCCATTACATCCTCCTGTTCTCCAACACGGCTTTCCTGCATATTCCTTTTAAAGATTTAACACACACACACACGAGAGACCTGGACGACTAGAAACATACGGCTGTGAGGCGTCTACGTGCTACACTGGAGTAAACGCATGCCCGCGTTCCAGAACACACACACACTACTGCCCACCAATCTGTAGACTGATATATATATACTTAAAGAACACAGCAACCCAGACGAGAGTTTATGTCGAGAGATTTTCAGATTGACATGACGCTTGTTCATTAACACCAGATTACATTCCTGCTTCAGACCAGCGTGTAACACACACTCCTGACATTTCCAGCTCCTTCAGCCAAGCGCACATCAAACCAAATAAACGCTCCCCCACACCCAATAAACACACACCACTCACCTCCTCACGACTGAGGTATGCAGGCCGGCCGTGCGTCACACACACTGATTTTATCACCGGTCGCGCCCTAATGTTTCAGGATGAGGGTACTCCATGTCACGTTAGGAGCCCCGTAGCAGCAGTAAAACATCACACACCCACACACTTGTGTTATTGTCACTATCTTCGTGAGGTACTTCCATAGGTCCCCATAAAGACTAGATGTAAATAACACTACACCTAACCCTAACATTTTAGGCTGCAGGCAATCACCAACTGCTACGCCACCAACGCCCGGTTCACAATGACAAATAATCATTCATTTAAGATTCCCTTAAAATATCATTATTTTGACTCTTTACAAAGGCAGGGTATTTTCTAGCAAAGCAAAAGTGTAAGTGGTATCTGATTGGCCACTGCTCACTCACACGCCACTGCATCAACGACTCCTGGCAGCTGCTAGGGATGGATCTAGAGGAAGCAAGAATCTGTGTTTGTATTTATTAAAATGTATGACTCTGAAAGGTCAATGGACAGAACTTACACATTTGAGTATAACTTCAAAATTCCCTACCTCCAAAAAGAACACTAGGCTAAACCTGATTGGGATTTGACATGACAATGTTAAAAAATATACAGATTTTCATTTAACATGCTTCACATTTTTAATAAGAGTGTCCATTCTCATTTCTGGGACAGTCTCCCTGAAGCAGCCTGGGTTAAGGGTCATGCTCAGGGACCCAATGGTGGTGATGGTAGGATTCGAACCTGTTTTTGCTTGTTATAGTGAATGTTTCACCACTAGACCAGCCCTCTCACTGGGGTGTGTGGGAGAGGGGCCCTGGAGGCAGCTGCTGGTCGTTCTGTGTAACGGAGCTGCCCAACATTCTCCAACTGCTCAGCTGTTGTCAGCGTCCGGACGGCGAGCAGGAGAACGTGGAGAGAGAAAGTACTGTTTGGGGAATGCAGGGCGGAAGGAAGAGGATAAGTGAGGCTGGTGTTTAGTCGCGCTGGAGCATGTTGATGAGTACGGACGTCAGAAAGCCGCTTCTGCATTCTGCGTCCGCTGCAGCTCTTATATAAGCGCTGTAATGCAGCGGAAGCAGAGCGGCGTTCGTCACGGAAGCGGCCGTCCTTTAGGAGCGTTTCCCGAAGCTGTCTGGCCATGAATCTCCTGTTAGCAGTTTATGTACACTGCTTTAGATATGAGTGTAGCAGCCCCATAATGCACCTGGCCCTTTGTGATCTCATTATCATCGATGCTCTCGCCAGACTGGCTCTAGCAGCTCTCTATCGCTCACTCACTAGCACACACACACACACACACACACACACAAACTTGTACAAACCATTCCATGAATTCTTAAGTAACAGACTAGATGTATATTACTCTACAGCAGCCCTAACCTTAACCTAAAACCTCAGTAACCAAATGCACATCTTTGACCTCTTTCGGGGCAGTTATGTAACGTAGTGTGTTCGCCCATGATCAGAAGGTTGCAGGTTCAAATCCAGGACCGGAAAGTTACCACTGAGGTATTTATGAGCAAGGTACCGCTCCCAAGCACTGCCCCCGGCGCTGCCCCCTTGTTAGCTGTCCACTGCTCCTTTCACGGATGGGGGTCAAATCACATTTCGTTGGTGTGTTCACAATGACAAATAATCACTCACTTTCACATTCTAGTTTCAAATAAAACAGAACATTTTCTATAAAGTCATTTTTCCCTATGAGGACCTCCTCAAATGTCCCCACAAAGCCATAAAATGAATAAAAAGCAATTGAAGAAAAGGCCCAGAAAGGTTCTCACAATGCATAAACACACACACACACACAGCTGGGTGAGGCCCATTCTGTGAGATGGACAGCCACCAGTTGTCCACTGATCCTCCTCTCTCATCCATATCGGAAGTTTAAAGGTCATCTGTCAGTCTCTCTCTCTCTCTCTCTGTGTTTCACATTCTCCTTTCTATCTCTCTCTTATTCTCTCTCTCTCTCCGGTGGTTTGGTATTGTGGGATTAAGTCTTTAATCTGCATACAGAGTCTAGCTGCATATGTATCGAGCAACAATAGAGCTGGAGAACACAAGGGCACAAGATCCTTGAATTAAAATGTTCAGGATGAGAACAGCGGTGCTTAAGGATGTACTTCAAAGTCTCTGATCCCGTGTGTGTGTGTGTGTGTGTTTGTGGTTCACAATCAGTGGATTAAGAGGCATATTTTTCAATCCTCCTCCAGCCTTGAGCCATAGGAATACTTACAGTACGTGCTTAACATCTCAAAGTCCCATTTTTAATAAGAACTGCCTAAACTTTTACATTTGTCATCTGTTTTCTTATTGCGTAACGTCGGCCGTTCATTTTGATGAGACTATTCCGCCTGATTTAGTAGTCGCACAACTGTAATCTCCTGCAGACTCGCTGGTGAGCGAGGTTAATGGAGCGCAAATTCAAAAGGCAAATCCAAACCGCCTGCTTCCGAGCTGCCAAGGTAGCGGTTAACAAAAACAGGTCCTGGGTGCTGCGGGTAAGAGCGTCAGGCTATTAAAACTGATGTGGAAAGAATGCACGAGGGCGAGAGGGGTCAAATTGCTTTGTTTCAAATAAAGGGAAGCGCTGAGTACAGAGTAAATCATCAGTGAAGAAAAAAACCCTCTCATCTTCAAGCGCCGACGAGCCCAAGAGATGCTAATGCGGCTCACAATGAATGAAAGCTAATGGAATTTTTAAATACCGTAACGGCTTATTTTAGGAGCTTTGCCGTTTGAAAGCTGAAATGTTTTCAAAGCTTCAAGGTTTCCCAGGCCTGTGCAGCGATGCTCCATTAAGATCTAGTAGAGAATTCATCCAGACTATAAATACATGTACAAAAAAATCAGCCATTAAAAATAAGCGGTGTGATGGACGGCCTTGTGTTGTGGTGAAGGTAGGGTTGAATATATGGCCTAAAAAAATAATATTGCAATATGATATATGTATATCTCGGCGGCCTTCTTTCTGGGAGAGAACTACATTTCCCATAATCCCCCGTGCGACTCAGTAATGTGCATCACAGTAATGCGATGGATGAGTTGCCTGGAATAAACCCGATCGAACCCGGGACCCCTTTGCTGTGAGGCGGCAGCTTAACCACTGTGCCACTGCGGCACTGGCGGCTACATTAAAAATATTTTTTTTTACTTTTATTTCTTAGCACCAAGCCAACTACAAACAAACTCCTTGTAGGTGAAGACATATTCTGGCAATCTCATACCCATTAACCTCCACCGTAGAAGTCTGCAGGAGATAGTCGTAATAGTCATCAGAATGGTTCTGCTGACGTTAATAGCAATACACAACAGACTCACAGCCCAAAAGCTAAGCAGTTCTTATTAATAAACGGGACTTTTAGATGTTAAGCACGTACTGTAAGGAGGAGGAGGATTGAAAAATATGTCTCTGATTCCACTGATCGTGAACCACAAACACGCACAGAAGAAGAAGGGTTGTGCGTTCAAGGGGAAGACATGATAGCTCAGTGGGAAAAGTCTTAGACATTACAAATTGCTAACCCTATAGAGCTGGGTTCAAATCCCACGAGGCTCAAGCCATGTTGGTGGCCTAGTGGTTAAGATACTCGCCTCTGGACCAAAAGCTTTGGGGTTCAAATTCCACACTGTCAGAAAAAAGAAAAAAAAAGGATAATAAGAAAACGTTCCAGAATCACAAATTATCTACAATATAGTGAGAAGATTTATCTTGAAAGGTCTCTAAAACAAGAAAAAATCCTTTCCATTTTTCCATGTAAGCTTAGCTTTTAATAATAATAATACATTGCATTCTTAAAGCAAAGTTGTCATGAATTTCTTAACCTCAGAGGAGAGCATGAGAACCTTCAGTTCTCTTAATTAAATTTTATTTCCATTTGCAGTTCTTAACCAATACATTTTTTCTTTCTTAATAACATAATTGTAGCCAACGTTTCTTAAAATTACATTATTTATCTTACGTCTAGTCAAGTCAGTTATTCTTAAAATAAAATAAAAAAAAACACAAGATCTATTTTATCTTTTTAAGATTTTCTGGCTTGTTAAGATTTCATTTTTTGCAGTGTACGTCCAGCACTACCACCACTGAGTCCCTGCAGGGAGGCTCTATCTGAAATTAGATGAAAGTCACTTAGAGCGTCAGTTAGATGCTGTAGAGTGGTGGAATTCAAAGCCGTGACTTCTTGCTCCAGAGCCGAGTATCATAATCACTAGACCACCACCTCCACAACGCCTGTAACAATGCATCATTACGCCACAAAAATGTTACAGAAAAATCTACAGTTTCAAAAGTTGCTGTGCTACTGGAAAGCTACTGAAAAAGTTAGTAGTGCCGCCAACTTTAGCTAGCTGAGCGAGGACGGATGAAGAGTCAGGTTGGGATTTAATCAGCGAAGAAACGAGAGCAAGAAGCGAGGGATGAGGGAGAGAGAGAAAAGAGAACGAGACGGAAAGAAAATCACAGTTCTGCAGGCCAGTCCAAACCCCAGCGCAAGAAATGTCTTATTATAGGAGTAACTAGATCCCATCTGTGAGCCACACACACACACACACTCTCTCACACACACTCTCTCTCTCTAACATACACACACTCACACACACACACACACACAATAGCTCTCTCTCTGCGATATTCCTCTCCTCCCTCTTTCTGTCTCTCTAATCTCTGCTCCCACAGCTGCAAAGCCAGAATGTTGCTGCCATGCTGTGTGTGTGTGTGTGTACGTGTATGTGTGTGTGTGTGTGAGCGCAGATGTTTTAATCTGATTGTACGTAGAGTTTCTTTTTCCAGCTCTCTCGGGGGGCACGAGGGCACAGCGGTGGCTGCTGCAGCCGGCTTCATGATAAGCTTCTCTCACTTGCTTCTGTCTGTCTGCTTCTCTCTCAAATCCCTGTCTCACACACACACACACACATATACACACACACACACACACACACACACACACTGGAACCTGCTTGGTTTATGAGTCATCTGACAGCGCTGTGTCGCACTGACATTTCTGAGTATTCACATTTGTTCGCTGTACTAACACATTATTATATTACTCTGTCTTCTGCGTCTTTGTGTGTGGGTGTGTGAGTGTGTGTGTGTGTGTTCCAGTCGAGCTCACACAGGAAACCACATGGCTAAATTCAGCCCTGTTCTGCCATTAGTACTGGCCTCTGAAATAACGCCTCCCACAATGCACTCAAACACACTGCCCACTCGCTACCCGTCATTAACCGTCTATACACGGTGTGTGTGTGTGTTTATTTTCCCTTTTGCAATCTGAGTATTCCTCTGTTCCAGCTCTTATCCATTTCATCCTTTCTTCCTCTCTGGGTTAATTACGGGAGGATTGGGATAAAAGGTCTAAGCTCTCTAATCTGAACTGATGCGACCTCTCTACCGGCTCATCCTTTTACACCGTTACTTACTCCTGTAATGCACACACACACACACACACACTCACATACACACACTCACACAAGCATACACACATGGCATGTATTCAGACTCACACACACCAACGCATCTGGGATATTTACGTCCTGTCTGTGTTAACGTCTATGAGACAGCCCCGACCCCGTGTGTAAGGTGTGTAAACTGGAACGTGTGTGTATGCGTATGAGGTTTGTTACGCTGCAATTACAGAGTCACTCATTTTAACGCACCATTTGTGTAGCGGCGCTGAAGTCCTGCAGCATTACAAAGTAAAATCAGCAGCGGCTGAATTCAAATAGAATTCTGAATTTTATAGAATTTCCAGAACTCTAAATTTACTAGAATTTTTACAGCAGTGGCTGAATTTCCATAGAATTTGGAATTTTCAGAATTCTGAAATTCTGAAATGGCGATTCCAATAGAATTTCCACAACAGCATCTGAATTTCCAGAATTCAGAATTTCCTTAGAATTTTCAATGTCCATAATTCTGAAAATTCCTAATTCTGTGAGAATTCAGTTGCTGCGATGAAAATTCTATGAAATTCTTAATTTCCAGAATTCCAAATTTAATAGAAATTCCATAAAGTTTCCTAGAATTGTCATAGAATTATGAATTTTCACAGCAGTGACTGAACTTCCATAGAATTATGAAATTCCAGAATTCTAAAATGAATATAATTTCCATAGCAGCAGCTGAATTTCCATAAAATTCTGCTTCAGAGATTTTATCCCGCCGGGCAAAATAAAAGTTTGGATGCAGTGTTCTATGGGAAGGCGATGTGTGTGTGTGTTTATATGTGTTTTTTTACTGTTTTTGAGTGTATGTGCCACTGTTGCGGTGCTCTGGTCCCATGTCTAGTCTAAAATAGCCACAGGCTGAAGTTGGAGTGCGTCTAAATCACAGCCTACTGCACTGGGTGTATACAGCCGACTCGGGAAGATGGATGACGGATAGAGTCAAAAAAGAAAGGAATAAATCACGAGCTCTGCAGCTTCACCTAGAACTTTAGCAAATGTGTTTCAAAATCCGTCGCTGCTGAACTCAACGTGATGATGATATTACTCACCCACAGAGGTGGCAAAAGTAGTGAAAAATTGTAATTAAGTAAAAGTATCTTTACTTTGCTTAAATTCTACTCAAGTAAAAGTAAAAGTACCCATCTAAACATCTACTCAAGTAAAAGTAAAAAAGTACTTAATTTAAAATTTACTTTGAGTAAAAGTTACTTAGTTACTTCCAATTACTTGATGTAAAAAAGGACTAGTCATAAATCCAATCCAGCACTAGTTGTTTTTAATCTTTTAGGTTGTAAAATGTGCAAACTTTGTTCAGACCACCCCATAAAACATTTTCAAGTACAAGTGGCATAAGTTGCATAACTAGGGCCCTATGAAATCCGTTTTGTTCTTTCCGAAATCCTGTTTTTTCCATTTTTATTCTTCTTAATTCCATGTTTTACGTTATAATCATATTTATTGACCTAAAAAGTTTTCTGGTGCAAAACGAAACGTTTCTGATGTGAGTGTTTGACTGTAAGTGGTCGTCACGTGTTCTTGCAGCTGCAGTCTGTCGTGTGCTGGCAAAACTTACAAAAGAGTTGTTCTCCCGATTCATAAAAATCATGTGGGTATTGTTCTGCTCTAAACTTAGCACTAAGAGTCGAATTCCATAATTTTTTTTTGAGGACTTGGGTGTTTCAGCCTCTTCACCACAGCTGACCGTTGACGTTTCCCCCTCTGTGTCTGTGCGTTTGTGTGTGTGGAAAACTGAGTCCCACCTCAACAGGTAACACGTACAGGGGGCTGCAGCGGCCAAAACTGATTAGAAACCATTGCTTTGCTTTGCCCACACACCGATATCAGTCAATTATACCACATTCCGTGTTTTACAGCGGATTCCATTTTATTTGTTGAATTCCGCGATTCCGTCCGCGTTTTCCGCACCGAGCAAATCATAGGGCCCTACATAACCAAATCATAGAGCCCTACAGGTGGATTGGTTTTTTCCGCATTTCATTTTTTAACTCAGTAATGGGGGTTTTTCCAATGTAGCGAAGTAAAATACTTGGGTCAAAATATACTTGAGTAAAAGTAAAATTACCTACTTCAAAAACTACTTAAAAATTACAAATTACTCACAAAAACTACTCAATTACAGTAACGTGTACAATAATGTTCTTAACGTCTGCTTTGAACCAGCAACTCTCTGAACACTACAACTCACTAACTGTTACACCGCCCCACATGTCCTTGTCCCTTATCCCTCCCTCTTTTGGAAAGTCTTGACTTTAGGCTTAAATCATTTTGTTAACCGAGAAATCCTGCTTAGTGGAGTAAACCCTGGCATTCAGGTGCCCACAAAGGAAATCCCTGAGCGAGCGAAGGAGAAAGGAAGAGTGAAGCAATCGGTTGCTGTGGAGAATCAGGTCTCCTTCAGGTCCTAACGCGGGAAATCCCAACCTGCCGCCACGCTTTCAATCTTTACAGCTAAACTCTTCTCCACCTCCGGCCATCGCACCCTCAACCGCCGGCCAGTCTGTCACCAAACCTTTAAAGCTCTCGCTGAAATAAAGAGGTGAGAGAAAGAGAGACGGAAGAGAGGAATGAAGAGAGACGTGGGGAGAGGTGGGTAGAAGAACCTGCAGTTTGCCTTTGCTAGTTGTGTGTTGAATTATTTAGAGTAAATTTACACATCAATGGCGATGGCACCCTTCCTCTTTTCTCACAAATAATTTGATGTCGTGTGCCCACATCTGCACTCCGAGGAGGCTGGCATGTGTGTGTGTGAGTGTGTGTGACTGTAAAGAGATGTGATAAAATATGCAAGGAAGGACGTATGAGGGGGAAAAATGCAGAGCTGCTCTGTATACGTCTGCAAATAAGTTCTTCACCTCCGACAGTGCGCTCTGAATGAAGTAACGTGTGTGAAATCTTGAGTGCGAGTTGGTGTGTCTTTGGGGTCACATGCTTCAAAATACAATTAAAAGTATGTCTTGTCTGTCAGCGCAATGCCTCATTTCTTGTTTTTTGAGTGAGATGCAGCTGCGTGTCTTTGCTTATTTTATATCTGCTGATGTTTAATAATCTTTAACGTCATACTTTCAATTTAAGGACAGTTGATAGTGTAACAGTTAGTGAGTTGGCCCTGTGATTGGAAGGTCACCAGTTCAAATCCTCGGCTGGTTAAGGTAACACTGAGGAACTCATGTGGGCAAGACCCAGATCAGTAAAAAGTACCGTCCCCAAGCACTGCTCTGCAGCACTGCCCATGTCAGCTGCCCACTGCTCCTTCACGGATGTGTCAAATGCAAAGCTCATCTTTGGTTGCGGTGCTGTGCTGTGGACCTATCTGTAAAGGAGCAGTGGGCATCTTTTGTGGCAGTGCTTGAGGATGGTACCTTGCTCACACATACCTCAGTGGTACCTTTACCGGTCCGATCACGGGGCCAACTCCCTAATCGTTATACTACAGAGGTAACCACCGCTCCGCTCCTCCAACATTTATTAAAAACTAAAAGATGTGCGTTTGCAGTCTGAGCTTTGGGTTAGATGTATCTACAGTATTAGCATCTAGTCATTATGGGTGTTGATGAAAGTAAAACACAAAGACAACACGACGTGGCTGTGTGTGTGTATGAGTATGTGTGTGTCCTTTAAAGCTCCATCAAAAGAAGCTCCGCTCACAAAGCCAGCCTCTCAGTCTTTCAAGCCGAGCGCATCAGAACCTCACCGATCAGCTCCCTCGTCCCCTCGGCTGGGTTTAGAGCGCGACACACACCCCGGTTTCTCCAAATACACTGCAGTTTGTTTGCTCACACACATCTAAACTGAATGCTTAACGTGGCTTACATTTACATTTACGGCATTTAGCGGACGTTCTTATCCAATGCGACTTCCATTTCCTAATTTCAGAGACAGTCTCCCTGTAGCCACTTTGGGGTTAAGAGTTGGGATGCACGATATGGGAATTATTGGTCAATGCCGATATCCGATGTTTTCATGCCTATATCTGCCGATAAATAAGGACTTGAGCGTGTCAAGACAAGACATTTTGTTCGCCAAAGTTCCACTGTGTGCTCAGAATTTTACACAAAAATAACACCACAGTTCTGACATTTCTAACACAGCACCAAGTCGAGCGAGTGTGAAAGCAGAGTGGAACAACGGTGGAGCATTTCCAGAGTAGTGCACAACATTTAAAAGAAAAGTCACTTCCCGGCCTATGTAGTGTACCAATTCAAATAAGGCGCGTGTGACTCTCCATGAGCACTACCTAGTGAGTTGAGAACCGTTAAGCTACAACCCCAGCTATATCATGAGATGTATGATAAGAGCGCCTTATCTACCATACTATTAAGTGCTGTAGTAGCGACTTGGGACGCAGCCCATGTGTGAGTTAGCATTCACTAAATGAAATAAACATGCTTTACGAGTGCAGGCAGAGTTGAGCGTGTAAAGACAAGAGGTTTTGCTGGTTAACGTTCCACTGCATGCTCAGAATTCTGGCACAAAATAACACCATACATTTGAAGACAGAAGGCACAAAATATTGGGCAAATCTATGCATCGGTCCATTGCCGATGTCTTAAAAAAAAAGTCATTATCGTCCGATTCCGACATTATCGTGCGTCCCCAATGAAGAGTCTTGCTCAGGGACCCAGTGGTGGTAGCGTTGGAGGTAGGATTCCTCGCCTTGGTCCAGAGGAGAGTATCCTAACCACCAGACCACCACCACCTGATGGATGTCAAACAAACTGAAAGCCGGGTGTGTTCCGCCGATCCCTTCTTCCTCTCTTCTCTTTTCTGCCCTTACCACCCATTTTCCTTCTTTTGTCATTTTCCATTTTTCCTCTCCATTCTTTCCCTCCCTCCATCCTGCTGAGGCGGTAGAGAACGCGGCGTAAGCAGGGAGCAGCTCAGACAGCGGATGCGTCGAGGGAAGCATGCGGAAAGTGGAGCGGGAGAAATGCAAGAGAAGGAAGAGAGGAGGCAGGAAGGAAGTAGCTAGTGGGGCGTAAATATAATTCATCCGTTACTGCTGAGAGAGAGAGAAAGAGCGGGAGATTAAGTGCCCTGTTTTCAGCGGATGAACACGTAGAAGAATCGATCACCAGCAAATGGATGACAGGTAATTCACATTACTGCCTATACTTTATGGGCCTGACATTGCCTTTTCCTCTGCGCCTTAATCAGTCTCCGCCTGACACACCCCCTGCAAGAGAGAGTGTGTGTGTGTGTGTGTGTGTGAGGTGCATTTGGCCAGTGCATACACCCCCCACTCCCACCCCCCACCACCATGTCACAGATTAAATGCTTTAAAGCCACTCTCGAAAGCGTCCTGGACTGCAGCTCGGCCGTGGCACATGGTTAAGCCCCTGAAATATGCATGTCATCTGCATAGGAACATAGATCCATTCTTTTCTCTTAGCGGATTACGCAGGCCTCAGTGTGGCTCACTGGCTTCAGAAGTCTGGCGGCGGCTATTTTCGGGGTCGTCTGCACCCCCGAGATCCCCACCGCTTACGTGTTGCAGTTACATTTACGGCATTTTCCAGATGCTCTTATTCAGAGCTAGAGGTCGACCGTGATTGTTTCTTCAGGGCCAGTATCAATATTTGGAACCGATGTGTCAAAATGCTGAATTTTACAACACCAGGCTCAGCTGGAACTCTCCTCTCTCCTCATCGGAGCTTTACGCTGCGCCCGTGTGTGAGTGACAACAAGGCTTCAGTGTTGATTGGCTACTACTGGTGTGACATGTAGCCAATCAGAGACTGTTGTGGGCGGGACATTAAATGAAGCAGTGAGTCGAGAGCAAGCGGCACAGAAAGAAGAGACGGCAGTGGAGCCACAGTAGCGCACCTTGTAATTACTTTATATCGGTGATAATCGGCCCCCGATAATCGGTCGACCCTTATTCAGTCCCTTCAGGACTTTGTGGGCCTTTCTAAGATTGTTGAGGTTAATAGTTGCGATCACAAAATCCTGGAGGGTCTGCTTATTCAGAGCGACGTCCGTTTCCTAATTTCAGAGACAGTCTCCCTGCAGCAACTTGGGGTTAAGGCTCTTGCTCAGGGACCCAATGATGGTAGTGCTGGAGGTGGGATTTGAACCCACAACCTCTTGGTCCAGAAGTGAGTGTCCTAACCACTAGAGCATCCAGACCACTTCGGACCCAGCTGTGTGTGCTGGAAATCCTGGACCTCGTTCACCGACCTTTCTTAAAACCCACTTTTCACCACGTGTCTGATATTCACCAAAGAATTTGAGTGAGTATTCGTGATTGTGAACACAGCATGGCACACAGTGCCCCAAACCAAATGTGACCTCTGCATTTGACCCATGCGTGAAGGAGCAGTGGGCAACTTTTTTTGCCACACCCGGAGAGCAGTGAGGCTTGGGGACGTTACCTTGCTCATGAGTACCTCAGTGGTACCTTTACCAGTCTGGGACCAATCACGTGTCAGTATTCAGGAGGTCAGACGTACTGCTGCTTCCAGGTGGTCCGACGGCAGCAAGCGCAGAAATAAGCTGCAGGCCTTTAGCATCAACGTTACTGATGAGTGTGAGTGTGTGTTGTCGGAGAATGCACAAAGTGTGTGAATCAAGTGTGTGGCACCTGTGTACTCCACCGGCCGTCACATCAAGTAAAGCTGTGTGTGTGTGTGTGTGTGTGTTCACGTTAGCTGTTACGTCCATGTAATTTAAAAAACATCACAGTATTGCAACGTGATCACTAGATACAGTATCCACCTTGACCATCATCCGTCAACGCATATTGGCTCCACAGCCTCACGCTCTCACACACACATAAACATAAACACACACACACTCTGCCCTGTCTCCGGGAAGAATGTGAAGAATTCTTTTGGCTGGTGAGGCACAGCTAGTGGTATTATACGAGAGGGAGACAGCAGGGCTGAGCTATGATGGAGAGGAGCAGCAGGACATTGTTTTGCAACTCAGCCGGAGAGAGAGAGAGAGAGAGGTAGGGAGAGAGCTCTGACTTCCGATTTATACTTCCGTCAACACACTAACTACTGTGAAGTGATTCAACAGTAATTCAATAATTAAGTGATAAACAGTCGCAGTTAATCTTTGGTGATGTTGCCACAAATTTGCAGCAAAGTCATATTTTCACATGCACATTAGGTTTGTGGCAAACTTGTGGTGGACTTCTAGCAAACTTTATGCACCTGGCAAATTTAATTCACCACAAGTTTGACAGTTTGTTTTGGTAAATCACTGGCAAACACATTTGTCACTAGCAGCTGACCATGGCAAACGTGTGGCAACATATTCTGGCAAACTGCACCGTTCACCACAAGTTAACCACAGGTTTGCCACAAACATTTTGTTTTCTGTAACAGTATCTATTAGGGCTGTAATGATGCATACATCTCCATCGATTCACTCATCAACGATCCCATAGCATCGATTCAAAATGAAATCATCGATTAGACATCGTACATATCGTAACGGCCGCGCTTTAGTATTTTCTATGGAAATACTAAAGCCTGCCTCTATACTGACTCCTGGAATTACAGCCAGCTGACATGACAGACACCTGAACTAACGTGTTCTTTATCCATGAAACTGCAGTTCGTCAACGTAAGGGTCTGAATAGCGTTGCTTCACTAACCCAACACTACCACAATGTACTCATTTGTAAGACAGACTTTTATTTTGAAATTCCCACTACGTTTTTTCCCCGCTTGAGCACACACACCTCCAAACGAAATGTGAGAGGCGCGTTCAAACTTCCAAACAAGATGTGAGCAGCAGCAAGAAAGAAGTTAGTGAAGAGACTGCGTCTCCTCTGGGAATAAATTAGCAGTCTGGAAACCTTTAGGATTTTGGAGAAAAGCAACTCAACAACAAAAACTAAAGTGAAAAGTGTGATGAGTATTAGTGCTGATCATCTGAAAGAACACGAGTTCTTGAGAAAACATATTGATTTGTTCACAACATGTCTAGCGTGTGTAGGCTGGGAGACTGTACTGCAACTGTGTTAGGAAAACTGGGGGTACCATGAAATAGGAAAATGTGTGTAATTGTTAATGTCCAGAATTTCTTATTTTAATCTAATTAGGAAAAATCCAAAGCTGTAGTGTGTAGTTATGACACAGCAAGACAATACTACCTCGGTTACTATTACTGTACGTATTTAGTTTGAAACTTAAAATATGAGTACTGGTTACACAATGTCCTGTTTTAATGTGTGCAAACAGGAATGCAATGTTTTTTCAGCGTTCTATAAAATATGAAAAAGTAATATTTTAGTTGCTTTTTGGAATTTGATATGAAGGCAAGTGATTATGTGATTGTCAAATCTGCATATCGAGTCCTGGATTGTATCAAATCGATATCGTATCGTATCAAACTTTGTGATATCGGCAGAAATCCAATCGTTGTACATTTAATCAATATAACATCGAATCGCGATGAAACCTGTGATTTACACCCTCAGTATCTATGGATGTATAATTGTTTTGATCGATCACTTTGTGACCTTCATGATGTGAAGAGGGTCAGCTAGTAGAGTTGGCCCCATGATCAGAAAATTTGCCACAAGCACTGCTCCTCGGGTGCTGCCAAAAAAGTTGGTCACTGTTCCTTCACGGATGTGTCAAAAGCAGCGGTCACATTTTATTGTGGTGCGCTGTGTGATGTGGTGTGTTCACAATCACAAATAATCACTCCCCTAAAACACTACACGTTAAGTCGGCGCCCACTGAACTAGCCCTTAATCCAGAGCTGTCTTCACTTATATTTTTGGCCGGATACCAACGCTGCCCTGAAACCTGTGACATTGACATGACCTTGAGAGTCACTCCTCTCCCTCCATGTTGTACCCCTCATGCAATTTACATATCTCTCCCCCGCCTTCTTTACTCAGTGTGTGTGTGTGTGTGTGTTCCTGCATGTGTTATGAGACATCTGATAATTAAGTGCTATGTACACATATAGGCAGCAGTGTGTACTCGAGTGTGTGTGTGTGTGTGTGTGTGTTGGGTGAAGCCCCACTGGCGGTAATCCTCGGCTGTGCTCTAAAACTGCTCGTAGCCAGAGACAGCAGCGTAAATTCAGCAGCCCTGCCTCTAGCTATGCAGCAGGCCTGTCACTCGCTCTCACACACTCGGGGTATGTGTGTGTGTGTGTGAGATTTACTGAGTTGGCCTTCTTGATACTTTATGCTGCCATTCAATGTATATAACATAACCCTCCATGCATATATATATATATACATACATACATACAGACATATGCAGTGAGAGAGTTACATTTTGTCATACTGTAGGGTTGTGTGTGGTGGAATACTGATGCAAGTGTGTGTGTGTGTGTGTGTGTGAGAGAGAGTAGGTGCGTAGGCTGATCTCTAGGCTGCTCTTTTAGACAGACAGTGAGTCTGGTGCATTTATGAATATATTCCAGTTCTCCAGGGAGCCCTACACATAATCACTGTGTTCAGCAGAGAGAGACATTATTAATGGTACCTTGTGTGCACCTCTATATGTGTGTGTGTGTGTAAGAATGAGAGATGTGCTGATCACTTCAACCATGAGATGAATCGACGTGGGTATATAAACACTACCACTCAAAAGTGTGGCATCACTCGGAAATGTTCTTGTTTTCCACGGAAACACACATGCAATTAGTCTAAACAAGAAATAGAGCAAACGAGCAGGACATGTAGACGTCGTCCGTTCGAAATAATGATTTTACTGGAAATGTTAAAAGTGTTCTTCAAAAAAAACACCAGCAATTACAGCCTGGCAGACCTCGCGCCACGCTCACATCAAGAGCTACTAAAGCTGTAAAATCACCGAAAAGTAGCTGAATTTCTATTAACAGGAGCGATAAGAGCGGTACACACAACGAGCGTCAAAATCTGGCACTCAGTCTGAAATTTTGAACTGAGTCTTTATCCAAATCCTACAAAAGCTTGTTGTGGTTCCCATGACCTAAGTCATCTCTCTCTCACACACACACACACACACACTCACACACAGCAGAGGGGTAAAGTCAGGAGTCTGCGTTTCTCGTCTGCCTGCTGGCGCTTCATTTTTCACGTGTAACATACGAGGAACTCGTCAGTTTGTCATAATCAAATGAAAGTTTTCCTGTTTTTCTTGGTCTCTGCATCCTCTTCCTCTCACGCTTAGGGGCTTGTGCACGCCACACACTCACTCACAAACACACACACACACACACTAACACACAGAGTGGATGTTGTGGAGGTCGTAATTAGCAGTACAGTTAATTAGACACAGAAGTGGGAGTGAGGAGCCTCCTGCTGGGACACTCCACATACACCACATCCAGAGGAGAACATCTCTCTCTCTGACACAAACACAAACAAGCACACACACACACCACACACACACACCACACACACACACACCACACACACACCACACTCACACACACCACACACATCAACAGCTTGACTCCTCCAACACAGCACTTAAAATACCGTCTGCTTATCACTATGCTGCTGCTGGCAGGTCCACACTACTGTAAACACACTCCTCCTCCTCCTCCTCCTCCTCCTCCTCCCCTATTCCTCCTACTTCCTCTCCACTCCTTCCCCCTCCTTCATCACCCTCCCTCTCCCTCCTTCCTTATGCTTCCCTCTCCTGCTCCTCCTTCTCCTCCATCTTCCCCCCCACTTCCTCCTTCCTCTCTCCATACACCCCCTCTCTCCTACTTCCTTCTTCATCCTCCTCCTCCCTTCCTTTTTCTCCTCCTCCTCCTTCCTCTTTACTCCATCCTTACTCCCTGTTCCTCCTCCTTCCTCTTTACTCCATCCTTACTCCCTGTTCCTCCTCCTCCTCCTCCTTCCTCTTTACTCCATCCTTACTCCTTGTTCCTCCTCCTCCCCTTTATTTCTCCTTCTCTTCCCTCTTCCTCCTTTTCCCTCCTCCTCCCTTCTTACTCCTCCTCTGTATTTCTTCTGCCCTTCTTCATCACCTTCTCCTCCCTCCTTCCTTTCCTCCTCCTCCCCTTTATCCTTTTCCATCCTCACTCCTTCTCCTCTCTCCTCATCCCTCGATCCTCCCTTATTACACATCTTCTGTATTTCCTCGTCCCTACTTCATCACCTTCTCTTCTCTCCCAAACATTACTCCGCCTTCCTCTTCCTTATTGCTCTTTCTTCTTCTTCCTCCTCCTCCTCCACTTTCCCCCTACATTACTCCTCCCCACCTACTTCCTCTTCCTCATTCCTATGTCTTCTTCCTCCTCCTCCTCCCTTCTTTCTTTTTCCTCCTTCGTCCAGAGGTGGAGGCACAGTGCAGATCGCCTCGGGATGTGTTCTGGCCCTGTGGGCTCACCAACACACAAACACCCAAACCAGCACAGATTCTCGCTCTCTCTCAAACACACACACACACACACGTATCACAGAAATGGCATCACTTAACTTCTCTTTTCAGTATCAATAATGCTCAGCTCGGGTGAGTCACTGTGAGACAGTATGCTGAACTGTCAGGTAGAGTTGACTCACTCACACACACACACACACACACACACTCCATTCCACTGTCTCCCGAAAAGGCAGTAACTTAGCTGAACAACAGTTGTAAGTCTAGTTTTACAGGTTTGAAGGACCAATGTAAACTACAAAGTATTGATGTGCTGATTTTTCATGTTTTTCAGTCCATTTTTAACATTTTTCCCAAATAGTACATTCTAATAGTATTGTAGTACTCGAGACTGGTCTTATTTACTCAGAGATTTATTTCTGAGTAATTCTGTGCACAAAAACGGAATTGTGTAAAAATGCATCAAGTACACTATTTACGATGTAAACACACACATTAGTGCTCGCAACTCTCATATGGAACGCCATCATGAGCAAAAATGTCGTTCTCTTCCAGAAAGGCCACAAGCAGCTCATTTCATTGCACTGCAAAAAATCAGTGTCGGAAAATAAGAAAAAGAAAAGGATAATAAGAAAAAAGGTTCCAGAATCAAGCAAAATTATCTGCCAATATAGTGAGAAAATTGATCTTGGAAAGGTCTCCTAAAACAAGAAAAAAAATCTTTCCATTTTTCATGTTTTTAGCTTTAATAATAATAATACTACATTGTAGTCTTAAAATAAGCAAAGTTGTCATGAATTTCTTAACTCGTAGTGGAGAGCATGTGAGCCTTTCTGTTCTCTTAATTAAATTTTTTATTTCATTTTAAGAAGTTCTTATAATCAATACATTTTTCTTAATAAGATAATTGTAGCCAACGTTTCTTAAAATTACATTATTTATCTTACACATACACGTCTAGTCAAGTCAGTTATTCTTAAAATAAAATAAAAAAACAAGATCTATTTTTAAGATTTTCTAGCTTGTTAAGATTTCATTTTTTGAAGTGTAGGCTAACGCCCCCGACGCCTGGACATCCGAAAATTGAAACTCTCACTCCTGCCAACTGACCAAAGTTGGTAACTCTGGTTTTACTTCCTTGTGTCGGCGTCCTTTTTCTCCTGAACATCTATGGGACGTAACACTGTGTTACAACACTGACAGCTGAGATGATTATAAAGTTTACTTTGACTTTAACTTAACCAACTGTCATCAAACACCCGTTTGCTGGAAAATGCTTCTTCTCATCAGCAAAATAAAATGCAGCTTCTGTTTCATATTCACCATGTATATATCAGTTATCAGCACACGGAAATGTGGTTACCCGTGTAAAACCCACAGTGCCTTTAACTTTGTACAGAATGGCTCTTGCTGCAGTCAGGGGCCTCGTTATAAGTTGGGGGTGAACTCTGGCGATAAAAACAGCCGGAGCAGCGTTTACTAGCTGTGAAGGTGAGAAAGGAACTAGTCGGTAATAAATCTCCCTCTTTGTTAGTGGAAGGTCAGGAGGACGCGGGGGGAACAGAAAGCTCCTCTCAGTTCGGCCGGGTGCAAGTCTCTGAGTGTGTGTGTGTGAGTGTGTGTGAGGGAGGAGAGTCTCGGAGCGCCCACACTGGCACATGAGTGTGTACGTCGGCTGTTTGTTTACATGTAATTGGGGTTCCAGATGAGTGAGTTGCCATCTCGGTTTACACGCGCCAGAGAGAAGGGGAGACGGGAGAGAGTGAGTTGTTGAGAGATGAAGTGATGAAGAGAGTGAAGGCGCTCAGGGAGAGACTCGGCCGACTCCAAAACACCAGCTCCAAAACATAATAATAAATCAGTTCTAAATATCTCACCTACATCTTCACTGTCTGAAGCTTGCAGTGTATTTTCACTTTTAACCCCAACTTTTTATTTTCTCTGCATTGCATGGCTTTTAGCAATTCATCTGTTATTAATTCAGTTTAACTTCTAAAATATAATGTGAATTTAAGTGAGTGATTATTTGTCATCATGAACACAGCGCAGCACACAGCGCACCACAACCACATGTGTCTGCAGCACCTTGAGGTTAAGAGTCTCGCTCAAGAGCTCAGCGGTGGTAGCGCTGGAGGTAGGATTTGAACACACAACCTCTTCCACCAAAACCTCCAGAATATAGAAGTGTTGACACATTAACTTTAACAAAAATATACAGTAATAATATTAACAAATAATAAAAAACAAACAAAATAAAATTCTATAATTATTATTTATATTATTATTAGTAAAAATATGTAGTAGTTAAGTAATAATAATAATGATAAGTAATAACAATATTTCTTATCATTAGTTATTATTATTATATAAAAAGAATAATAAAAGTTTTTAAAGCTACCTCTACTACTGATGATAATAATAATAATAATAATAATAATAATAATAATAATAATAATAATAGTAATAACAATGTTCTTATCATTAGTTATGGGTTATTATATAAAAGGAAACGATAAAAAGTTTACAGCTACCCTCTACTACTGATGATAATAATAATAATAATAATAATAATAATAATAATAAGAAGAAAGAGAAAGAAGAAGAAGAAAGAAGAAGAAGAAGAAAAATATAGATTATTATTATTACTATTACTATTGTTGCAATATTTTATAATTAAGAGGAAGGGGTAAATGTAAATAAATTCATATTTTTGCCTAGCATCAGTACCTACATATCATATTTTTTATTTTCTATATTATTTATATTGAAATAAATGAATAAATGTATATATTACCAATTATGTCAAGCTGAATAATAATAATAATAATAATAATATGTATGTAATAATATGTAATAGTGTGTGTGTGTGTATCATCAGTAGTAGAGGTAGCTTTAAAACTTTTATCTTTGGATTTTTTGTTGACAATGATTAGCGAAGGCGAAATACAAAAATATAGTGTCTTAAATACATGTAAATCACTTAACACAGGACAATTCAAGGTGAAGCTGTGTATATCTGTGTGTGTGTATATCTGTGTGTGTGTGTGTGTATGTGTGTGTGTGTGGTTGCTGTCCCGTCCTCCCAGGGGGGAAATGCACTAAATTCTTCTCCTCCTGCTTCGAGTCTTTCTAAAATTCCTTCAGTCACCTCCAGTCTTTTGCTCTCCCACAGATTCAATTTCCACTTTGGCTCTCATGATGACACCACCTTCAAGCGCATCTCAAACGCCGGCTGCCCGACAGCCAATCCATATGTTTAAACCTTGATGACTGATGAGCAATGGCGATCCCGAACGAGTGAAGAGAACTGTGAAGGAGTCTGCCAAGCTGACAGTAGCCAGCGTTCCGGCAACGAAGCGGAAGGTCAGCGTAGAGCTCCGGCGTGCGTATAACATTTCCAAAATATCCTCCTCGTTGAGCCGTAAACAGAAGCGCTGGAATTCAACCCTTGTGATGTCTCACAAAAAGAAAACCGAGGCTGTGCTCCGTTCCGTTGGGATGAAGAATTTATTAACTTCGGAAAATTATTTCCTCGAGCGGCGTCATGAATCTCTTGCATCAGGATCCCAAATAATCTCCCAGAGCCTTACTTGCGCTTACAGCATATAGTCAACCCCGCGGTAATGAGCTAAATCCAAAAAGGGTTATGTTGCTGATTTATACGAGAGGTGTAAATCACAAGATTCATCACAACATGACATCAATTTAATAGATGATTCAAAAGCCAGCAATCGATCCTTGCCACTGGGATGAGTGTTGGCTGGAGTCAGATAATGTTCTATTTATTCACTCGGTGCTTTAATGTGTCGTCAGCTTATAGCTGCTACTGTTTAACTATAAAGTAACAACCTCCAGCCAGAGAAATGCCAGTAATGTGGGGTGTAAATCCAAAGACTTCATGTGAGATTGATCTCATATCAATTCATTGGGCGATTCGATGGCATGCGATGAACCTAATAACAAAACCTAATATCATATGTTGATTTAACCATCACGTCCATTCACATTAAATAGCAACTAATCACAACAAATTCATCAAAAGAACAACTGAAATAAAACCGTCTCTTCTTATTATTTCATGAAAACAGACCTCCTGTTCAATATAATGTGATGTTGCCAGTATAACTTGTTTGGACTAGGAAGTGTAATAGATTTGATGATAATTGAATAACAGTATTGTTCGCCATCCACAATTTAATTTTGGATTTACACCAGAGATGCAGCAATACATCAATCTAAAAAGAAAACTGGGATCAAACATCACGTAACCTTCATCTTTTAATTTATTCAACTTTATCTTTAAAATTAACAGAGAAGAGAGGGTTTTATTAGAAGGGATTGTTTTTCATTTAAATGTGAGGTTGAGCTCAGGAATAAAAATGTCAAATTCCGTTTTTTGTTGCTTTTTCGATCTAATTACGAATGAAAGTGACTGTGTTAAATTGGTGGCTGGTTCTTGTATCAAATTCAAACTTGTACATTGCTGGACCATAGTCCATAGTCTATGTCCATGGTCCAATCAAACTTTAATCACCAATACGTTTATGAATTTAAGTTGTAGTAAATAGTGGTATAAGCTGAGTTTACCATTTAATATTTCTGCAGTTATCGAAGTCCATAACATGGAATTTCAAAATGAAACTGTCGATCAAACTTTACAGATTATTTTCCTTTTACTACTGAACAGGAGGTCTGTTTTCATTAAAGAAGATTGTTTTTCATTTAAAATTATATTTAGTTGCTTTTTTGTTTATCCTGAATCAAATCAAAATCGTACCATAGCAGATTTTATGATATGTGAAAAGTTAGATGGAAATGATATAATGAATCGTGATGAAATAGTTGATTACTGCCTTTTCCTTGGCTGGCGGTTGCCACTTAAAAGTTAAACAGCAGCAGCTACAAGCTGACAAACATTAAGCACCAGCGAGCGGGCGCGGCCGACTCCAGCCAGCGGTCTGAGGCGTTGGCACCTCGAACCCGGCCGCAGCGCCCATGTAATGGGCGAAAGAAAACTAAAGTAGCATCTTAGGGCAGGCCGCCTTTTTTGCTGGGAGGTTTTCCAAACATGCGTCCGTGGCGATCGATAAAAGCGTTAAAGGCGCGGAGTGCAGTGTGGTATTTGATCTATTCAGGAAGTCAGGCCTTTTCCATACTGATGGATGAGAACTCCATTTGGGCGAAGGCCAGGCGGGCGTGAGGGGGGTGGAGGAGGACGGTGGCGATTGGCAGAGTGCCAGGCGTTATCAGGCCGGCGCTGTCAATCACTTCCGGTGCGTCGGTCGACCGGCGCAAGAGTGGGCAGCGTGTTTGCTTTCGTTATTGCAATATGCTTCGTACCCATACGTTCGTGCTGCTGGCGGCGCTTCGCGCGCTGCTTTCGTTTTCCGGCCTCCGCCAATGGCAGCCGTCGAGCAGAACATCCTGGTGAAATCGATGGAAGCCGTGCAGTTTGCTGCTTTAAGTGCAGGCGAAAACAGAAGTAACTAAAAAACATCTGGCTGCCGCGTGGGTGCTCAGTTTGTACAGAGGTGTAGCAGGATACACGTCATAATTGAATAGATGTATCATAATTATGGTCGACCGATTATTGGCCAGGACAACTATCTTGGGGGCAATACTGCCGAGTTTCATTTTGACCATCACTGATATTAAGTAATTACAAGTTGCGCTACTGTGGCCTCCACTGCTGCCTCTTCTCTAAATTGTTGCTTGCTCTCGACTCTGCTTCGTTTGATGTCCTGCCCACAACAGTCTCTGATTGGCTACATGTCACTAAGGTCTGGGGTTAAGTGGAGAGCTGCTGAGCAACTGTTTTAAGTTATTTTGGAATGCTATGGAAGTTGCAGAAGTTTCACGATTTTTATAATATTACTACAATGTGTATTTAATATTATTTCAAGTTAAATTAAAGATTTAAAAGTGTTACTTAAACGTGACGTTTTTGTGTTAGATGTTATAAAATTCAAAAAATTGAGAGTTTTCAACACTTTTTTTTTGCATATTGGTTCCAAATGTTGGTTAACTAGCAGTAACCTGCATCAGTATTGGCCCTGAAAAACCAATATCGGTCGACCCCTCATCATATCCGTCTATTTGAACTATCAGTTATTAACTTGCAAGGTTAATGATTTAATGGATTTTCTATCAAAAAGAAGTGAGGTGTAACGATATCGATCATCACTGTTGAGGGCGATTGACCGTTGCTTTGTGATTTGATGTGAATGGGAAGTGATTGTGTTATATCAGCATATGATATTGTCTCATATCCATCGCTGACTCCTGAATTGAATGACATTGAAACACTTTTGAATCGTCCATTAAATTGATATCATAGCGTAATGAAACTTACACCTCTAGAATACATGATGATGTAACTTTTCTTTGGAGGCTCAGGGAGTTGTGGCATCTGACTGTATGCTGTCAGAAGATAATTTTGGGATCCTCATGCGTGAGATTCATGACTTCTTGATCTAACAAACTCTGCGATATAAAGCATACATCAAGTGAATAGCCATCGTCGTGGCCAGAAACCTGTGATTTCGGCCTTGTTGAGTGGGCTGATGATCTAACAATCAAATCCATGCTGTCACCAGTTTGCGCTTTAAATGTGCGTGTGAGGCGTGAATGAGCAGAAAAAACCGTCAGGTGCCGTAATGGTAAATCTCTGGGTTCCTGCAGAGGATAAGCGTAAACGTAATGTAATTGGCAAAATTCTGCGGCTGCAATGCTGTAGTTTTTCAAATGTATTTATAAGCGGAGAGTTTGCCTTCCGTGAAATAAGCCAGAGTCGACTTGTAGCACTAAAACGTAGGGCTGAGGAACGGCTCCCCTCGTGATCTTGGCCTTCATTTTCATTTAAAAAAACAAACTTTCCGCTCAAGCGCTTGCACAAAAAAATAAGAAGTCTAGACAAAGCCTCCGGGACAAATGGTTATTAAGGTGCTGTGCAGACGGTCAGTAAACATCACCACAGTCTGGCAGCTTAATGAAGAAGCGGAGGCCGAAATTGAAATGTCCAGCCTGAGAAAATTAAAGTCTTGCCAAGCGTTCTTAAGAAGAAATTTCTACAAAATTACCATTTGTACTGGAATTCGCCAGTGTTTACCCAATGGGGTTGTTATATAAGAAGAACAGAATCTATAAGCAGTGGCTGCCTCACAAATTTGTTACGTACACAAACACCTGCCTGATGATTAATTTGACCCTTTTGTGCTGCTTTCTGCGACCTAAGCTTGGACCCCGCTCATTGCTGCTTGCCTCTATATTTTAAATTACATTTTTTGTCCACATTAGTGCCAGGTTTACTCAGATACAAGGACACAGTGATAAAAATCGTGATTAAAAATGTCTCTGAAGTATGATTTGAGTTATCAGATTTCAGATCTTATTTGGCTTTGTCCTAAAGTCATGGAATCAGGGAAATGGTTTAAAATATTCATTAGATCCAAAACTAACAATGCACAAGTGTTCAAATGGTTAAATGAGACAAAATATTTTTTGCTTTTTTTTTTTACTGGAGTCTGTGGAGGAATAAATGGTTTGAAAACAGCTTTTCATAAATGTTCATGTCAAATAAGGAATAAATGCAAACTGTGTGAGTTTGTTTTCAGACTATTTTAAACAGACTTTTCAGACTATATTAAATCTATTATTATAAATCTTTCCAAAACAAAAATATGAAACAAATAATGTGTTTTGAAGCTAGGGTTTTTTCATTAAAAATAAAGTAAAAATCAAGAAAATGACGCTCTCGTACAATTTGTTTTTTACATTTTGGTTCTGGAACTAAGTATTCTAAAAATACTGAATATTCCTAAAATCTTCATCAAATCCAACTCTAAATTTGCCTCTAAAATTAGGGACAGGTTTTTGTTTTCTAGTTAGCCGGAGTTTTGACTCATACTCATATCACCTGCATGCCACGAGCCCGAGCGCCAGCCAGAGTGCAGCACCACTGCCTCCTCCAAATGTTATATCAATGCTTGATAGATGATCCCAGCACAGCAGGACACGAGGAGGAGTACGGCGGACGCTGACCCACCCACCTGCCCCGCCTGCATCCCCCACGACCACATTCAACAACAACCCCCACCTCGAAACCGGCAAAGACCCCGGGGAACTAGACGCATCAAACGATTAGACAGATAGATCGATAAAATTATGGAAGTATTTTAAGCACTTATTTATGTAGAGAACAATAAAACACAAAAGGAAATGATTAAGTTAGTCCCCACATTTCTACGCGAATTGTGTTTTGTGCCGTGGCGTCGCATTCAGGTGGAAGCTTGGCCCTTGGCGACCTCTGGCCAGCCGGTCGCGGCCAATGAGATGGTAGGCCGATGCCAGTTGAGCTGAAGCAAATACGCTTCTGGAGCACCAGACAAGTCACTCAGTGCCTGATCATTACTGTAGAAGCCGGGGAGAAGAGAAGGAGAGAAAAAAACAGGAAGGGAGCGAGGGAGAGAACAGAGGTGGTAAACGAGTGTGAAAAGTGTGGGGAGGGCGGGAGGAAACGGGAGATGCTGGCACGGAGAAATGGTGCGAAAGCAGAGAGAGAGAGAGAGACTGAATGTGGGGGGGGAGCCTGAGCGATCATCACAGAATGAGGGAAAGAGTGTGATATTGAAGGATGGAATGACACCAATATCCTGAGAGCGGGACACTGAGAACCAGAGAGGAAATTACCAATATGTGGAAGAAAAAACCAACACGTGCGTGTTCAGCTGATGCCAGAATTGAAAGTGCTCACGACTTCAATATTTTTCCACTGACATGTTTCTCCTTCCTATTCTGATTTCCAAAAACATTTAAAGTAAAGATGGCGCCGATCCGATGCGTGGATGTGATATCGGTCTGATAACGACTCAAACAGCTGGATGGTGTATGCGGTGGCATTGGGTTGATCTGTAAATGTGTTCACGCTCATGTGGTTCTTCATGTGAAATTAACTGTAGTAAAAGCTACAAGTTTATTGTTCAACTTGTTTCACTAATTCCTACATATTGATATGAAATGAGCAGAACAAGCAACACAACACACTACAAGCCCAAAAGCACATCACACCATTATACTGTTTAATTTCCTCAACAACACCAGCTCTCACTCACAATCTCTGTGTTCCTGATGCTTTTAGCGCCGCAGGATTAGGGAGCGTCACTAAATGACACAACTGTGTTTAAAGGAGTCATGTTTGAGATAATATACTGTGTGTAATATGTGACCCGATCTGCCGTAATGAGTCGGAAGTCGGCGTTCTGCTTATTTAGATACGGGCTGATTATGTTGGAAAACATCAAAAATATCGATTTTTCTTTTTCGGTCTGATATGAAAGAAAAGGTCTTCAAAATGAATCTGGTCTCCAAAAAATAAAAATCAATATTTTTGATGTTTTTCAACTCATTACAGCAGATCGGGTCACATATTAATAATAATATATATTAATAATAGTAATAGATATTTTAATAATAAATAATTCAGCATACACATATGGTTGTGTAATTATGATATTGTTTTAGTAGGAAAACAGGATTTAAGTCAAGTATTTCCTTAAGTAGAACAGAATCATCTCAGTCATGTATTCAAACATTTTCTATCAATATCGTATCGGACATAAAAAAGTGGTATCATGTCATGTTTAGTTCAAAATTACTGAAACAATATTAAAGTGAGCGATTATTTGTCATTGTGAACACAGCACAGCACACAGTGCACCACAAACAAAAGTGAACTCTGCATTTGAGCCATCTGTGAAACAGCAGTGGGCAGCTGACATGGTCAGCACCTGGGAAACCATGCTTGGAGACGGTACCTTGCTCATTAGTACCTCAGTGGTACCTTTACTAGTCCGGGATTCAAACCAGTGAACTTCCGATCACAGGACCAACCCCCTAACCATTATCTTTTCAATGAGCAAATTTTAGTTTTCTTCTATTGCCTTTTTACTTTGTAACATGAATTATTAGAAATACTTCACAATTTCTAAAAACAAGCAAAAAAAGCCAAGTATAATAATCTTTCAGTAATTGTAATCGAGGTGAAATGTTTAATTAATCGTGATACTGATTTGAGATCACATCGCCTGGCCCTAACAAACACACACTCGTGAAAGCATTAACCGAATTTTAAAAAAAATCAAAACAGCCGGCCAATATTGTGTCAATTCGAGGTTCGGAACGTCAGATTTGATTAATTTTCAATTAACTGCCCAATCCTACGTACTGTACATGTGTGATCAAGTGAAGTCTGCAGTTTCTCTATCGTACAACTCGGCATTGAGGAAGACGAGGAGACTCGTCAGTTGATATAAGACACTGCACAGAGAGAGCATGATCTGTCCGCACTGCTCCAGAAGAAAAACACTCCTGGGTGTATAGTAGTAGTCCAAAAATATCCGTCCATCCGCATTTAGATGGGCTTGTAGTGAAAGTCTATCTGCGGAGAGTGTGGAGGGCAAACTGCAGCACGAGGCCAAAAGCAGACCAAGGACAATAAAGGCTTAGCTGCGAGTCAGAACAAAGTGAGAGACAACAGAGACGGCTGGGCATCGACACTTATCGGAACGGGGTCAACAAAACAGCACGGAGTGAGATAAAGGGTTACTTCTTCTCAGGTCTGTAGCATTAGGGATGATGATGAGGATGATGCAGCGGGGCTCGGGGCTCGCATATGGGGCACACTGCACACGCTGGGGATGTAAAAACGAGGGTTCTGAATCTGTGTATCGTTCAGTTTTCACATTAAAACCAAAACCTAAACTATTCACTCCCAAAACCAGTACCAGTTATTAGTTCTTTAAGCTGATATAATTCTAGGGTGCAAAAAAAAAATTAATGCATTAAAAAGGTCAGGTTTGTCGTGGAATTTTCACACATAAATGAGTAGCTCTAGGCCATGTGAAAAAATTAGGGATGCACAATAATATCAGGATCGGCATCAGCATCGGACCGAGGAGGAGTTTCTATCCTCAGGCCATCCGTTTTCTGAACAAGGACATGCCATTTTAAGTTCTGTTATACATACTACTAATACATACCTCATATCAGTACGATAACTTATACTGTAATTGTCCATGTATTACATGCTGCTAATACATACCTCATATCAGTACGATAACTTATACTGTCTGACTGCTATATAAACCTCAACTGTGATAATCACTTATACTGGTTGCCACATTTCGTTGTCCAATATCACATGCTCTACTCTGTCTGCTACGTACAATGCTGCAGTTGCACTTGGCACTTTAAAAAATCATCATTGCACCTGTTCTGTCTTAGCACAGTTTTGCCATCTCATGTTAAAAACTTGCATATGTAACTTTATATTGCACATGTAACTTTATGTTCCTTATTGTATAATATATAGTTTTATTTTTTCGTCCTGTTACCCCAACCTCCTTATTTAAGTCAGTCTTATGTTTGTAAGCTTGTATTGTGTCTATTTTGTCTTTCCCTTGTCTATTGCACAGTTAAAAGAGCGGGAGATCAGGATACATTTCACTGCATGTTGAACCTGTATAACTTGCACGTGACAAATAAAGAATCTTGAAAAAATCTTGAATGCTTAGATTTGCCCGATATTTCCAGCTGATAGTTTATGACACATTTATTGTACATGGGAAAGCACTGCACTTAATAGTATGGTAGGTGAGGTGCTCTTATCATACTTTTCTATGTGGTAATGTGCGTCTCAGGAAATAGCCGGGGTTAACGGCCCTCTACACAATAGGTAGTGCACATGGAGTGTCACTCGCGCCCCATTTGACTCCGTACACTACATAAGGCAGGAAGTGACTTTTTCCTTAAAATGTTGTGCACTACGCTGGAAATGCTCTGCCTTCGCTCAACTTTGCTTTCACGCTCGCTTGACTTGGTGCTGTGTTAGAAATGTCAGAGTTATGGCGTTATTTTTGTGCCAAAATTCTGAGCAAGCAGTGGCAAAAAAAATATCTTGTCTTTACGCACTCAACTCTGCTTTCCTCATTTCTCGGCGTTAGCAGATATAAGCATGAAAAACATCGAATATCGGCATCGGCTAATAATTTCCATATCATGCGTGCATCCCTAGAAAAAAACAATATTAACATACACCAATATATAAAGCGCGTACATGTCCTGCTGCTCCAAAGACTGCTCAAAATGCTGAAGATCCCTAATCTGAATGGTCTCCTTGGTTGAACTCCTTTTATGATCTGAAATTGTTCTCATCCACTGCTGTTCTACAGGAAATTTCCCTTTTTAAATATATTTTCATGGTCTAATATACTGTAAAGTGCAAAAGTAAAAGTAAAAAAATCTGGTGATGGTCCACTATTCCAATCTTCAGCAAAAATGCATTTCTACAGCATACAACTGTTCACAAAGAAAGCTTCAAGTAATTCAAGCACTACAATAGGCTACTGTACAGTAAAGGCCATTAAAAGGTCATTCCATGGATTTCCATTTTCTTTGTAGCTAACACACGGCAGATAAAACAACTCCAGACAAAAGTTGAAGAGCGGATTTAGAGTTGTTAATTTATTTGTGCATTAATCATATGATGAGATAATTAATCATTAGATGAGTTAATTCTCACTACTCTAATTAATATTAGAAAACATTGATACAATAAATACAATAATGAAAATGTCTAATCTGCCAGTGCTGTTTGAGTTGAGATCTGTGATGGTGTAGATTTGGATCATGCAACATGCTGTAATTATTCATTTTTACAAACTGAACATACTGCAAGTAAGAGCCAACAGTTGCAGCAGTGATTTCTGGGGACATTGGACAAGCCGTGCTGTACGACCGTCCAAAAGAATTTACGGGATCCAAACATTTGTTTGTTGCTTGGCCGCGTCGTAGCAATTTCTCCAGAATTATATGTGTTTAAATCGGACCTGTCACTTGTCAGAGTCTTTTGATGATGTTGCAGGAAATTGAGCTCAGACTTGTACGATCCCACAGGAAATAATTGGACTCCTGCTAAGACGTAAAAAAGTTAAATTGAGTGATTGTCATTGTGAACACAGCACAGCACACAGTGCACTAAATATGAAACCATACCGCTTTTTTATGTCCGATATGATACTGATATTGTACATTTGGATATCTCCTGATACCATACAAATCCGATACCGTCTCTGAGTCTTTTTTTGACAGAAAACAGTAAATAATGCTTTAAAAATGTCTGAATACATGACTTCGTGAGTGAAATCGGAAATTGTGAGTGAGAGCTGGTGTTGTTAAGGAAATTAAACAGTATAATGGTGTGATGTGCTTTTGGGCTTGTAGTGTGTTGTGTTGCTTGTTCTGCTCATTGTCATATCAATATGTAGGAATTAGTGTGAATGTTGAACAATAAACCAGCTGTAATGTAAGGTAAATGTAAGGCCAATTTCCCAGTTGAGGAATAAGCCTAGTCCTAGTCTAGTTAGAGCTTGAATGGTACATCTTCATTGGTACTACAACTTCCAAGAGTAGTCCAAGAGTAGGCTTAATCCATGAGCAAGAAACCAGCCCATAGTAGTGTTTTTACAAAATAAGTTATTTAATTACCAGGTAAAATGCTGTCAACATTCAAAATTATAGTGAATGAAACTGGAATTCATCCAGGATTTTAAAGACGTTTAATAATTTAGTCATCCAAATTATCCACAAGCGTAGTTCACAAGCATCACACTTCTTTGAACAGGAGCGCTGCTTTAACCTCACTAACTCACGTTTCATCTTCCATCGAGTGTGTTTAGACAGACGCTCGGAGCGGATCAGAGGCCGCCACACGAGCCTTCACCTTGTACAGCGTCTGAAGCTCAGCCAGAGTCCTGCACCTAGACAGAATAAATCCATATCCACTCACTAGATTCAGCATTTGCAATTCCTCTCCAAAAGCTTAGTCCAGCAAGTTGATTTTATTGGCCAGCAGTTTGTGCATGTCCACCAAGACTGCTGGGGGAAAAATATGATTTTTGGTACCACTTCGGCACGCTGGTTTAGACTGCAATCTGACCCCCTGACCTGCACCAAGCCAGCAATAACAAGTGAAGTGAAGTGATTATTTGTCATTGTGAACACACTACAGCACGGAACACAATGCACCACAAGTGACCTCTGCATTTGAACTGATGACCCTCATGATCATGGGGCCAACTCCATAACCGTTACGCTACTGACTGCTGCTAAACCAAGCTCCAAACTCCAACATGTTGACAGGATAGTGAGCAGAACAAGCAAGACAACACACTACAAGCCCAAAAGTTGATCAAATCCCACCATTCTACTGTTTAATGTGCTGAACTACACCAGGTCTTACTGGAGATCTCACTGTTCCTGATGCTTTTAGTGCTGCAGTGTTAGGGAGCGTCACTAAATCACACAACTGTGTTTAAACTAATCCATTATACAGAGTCTCCTCAGTCTCACACAGACATGTACTGATTATTAATCACACACTGATATCAGATCAATACTCGGGATCGACCCAGACGTAAAGTACAGGTATCGGTATCGTCAATGAAAAAGCTGGATCGGTTCATCCCCAGCTCCAACGCGATGATGATCATCCCGGTAATGAGCTGATGGGATCAGACGTGTTTTAGCTGAGAATCACCTACTTGAGTCTTATGCAGGACAGTGGGTCACCAGGACTGGCTGCAGAACCCGGGGAGTATGAGATGCTTAATGAGGCTTTTAATGCATAATGCATGCCGCTGCTGTTTTCAATTTCACCAGTTTTTGAAGCTAAACTGAAATATGATTGGAAAACTTCGTCTTGTAGGCGTACTCCAGCTCCAAGACGTAAATGTAAATCAACCCTGAGCACCTTCTCGTTTCATGATAATTGGACCAATGCAGTTGAAAGTTCAAATATCTTTCTCCTCCTCTGCTGAAAGGTTTGTGTTTTCTCTTCGCTGTCAGCATCAGTGTTTGTTTCTTCAGAACAGCGTCACAGGCTCCGGACTGACGGTAATTTGCAGACTAACTGATGCCAGTTTCTCCAAACATCCTCAGAGTTTTGGCAGGATGAGTGGGCTTTTGCTTTTAATTTGAGAAGTGTTAAAGGTTCAGAACCCACTGACCTCCTCTAGTGCATGGACCAGGCATTAAAGACAAATTCCAGCTAATGCTGACGTGAGAAATGAAATAAAAAGTTAAAATGGTTGAAACCTTTTTAGAGGTAAAAATAACAACATCCACATTTGATGTGTCTGTGCAGCTTAATTGCACTTATTGTTGCTCTTATGGTCATTCTCTTGACAACTTCATTTGTCTTCCTCTGTATTCAGCATAAAGCAAATAAAATCGATTCTAAGTGCTTCAGTGTAGCTGTGATTTTTCTCAATATTGGCTTAAGAATTTTAGCACGATTGAGTAAAATAAAGCTCTGCAGGAACTGCAAAATACGTTACTTTGTTTTATGAATATTCCATTAGTTCAATTATTACAAGGCATAATAATTATTAATATTTAATTAGTGAAATGATTCTCTCATCTGTGCTCCTATTTCCATTATACCAACTACAGTGGGATGATTTCTAGATTCTAAGTGTTGCTGCTTTAAAAGTGTAACTCTAGTGATAGAAATTCTGGCCAATAAATAAATAATAAAATACATACATTCCAGATAAGTAAAGATGTAATACATTCCAAATAAATAACAAATAAATACATATATTCCAAAAATAACCAATAATGAAATGTTGGTAAGCCAAAATTACAGATTAGGAATCATGGTCAAGACTGGCACAAGTCATGTTTAACAAACCAATGGTCAACATGATGTCATTTATACGTCTGTATTAGGAGTGTGATGAGATCAGGTGAAAGGAGATCTTGAGACATTAAAACATGACGATGTTTAATATAAATACAGTCACAGAGATTCAGACGTTTATTTAGAAGTGATTAGATCTTTAGAAACACAGAAAGCAATAAACCGAGTGGAACAGTGTGTGTGTGTGTGATTTGGTCCTACAGTAGAGCTGGGCGATATGAACAAAAACATCATCACAATTTTTTTTTGTCACACTGATCATTTTCGATTATTGTCATATTGTGTTTTTTTTATATTCTTATACAGACTGGATGAACAAGTTAAAATAATCAAACAATATTAAACAAATAAGATTTATTCTCAACAAATTTTTTCTTGAAGCGCTCTGAGCACTGCGGCAAAAAAACGTCTCCATCAATGCAATGCAATACCTAAAACTGCATTGTGGCACTGTCACATGAATGGGGAAAGTGGCGTCATTTGTACTAGGAAGGATGTCGTTTTGGATATCTGTAATGTTTATTTTGACTGGGAAGAACTGAATTACGGATATCTGACGTACATATCCAGTTGGGCTATTAAATGTTAAAATGCCTTGCCATAGGCACACCACTTTGCTAATCGTTTTATCGCCCAGCACTAGCCTACAGATATGAAACGTGTTAAGAGGACATAACGACAGTAGAGGAAAAGTACAGGACTGCACAAGATGGAGAGGGGAACAGTCTCTCCCCAAACTCACTCTTATTAACCAGAGTTTAGTTCTGGACTGAACATGAGCCACATAAACCGTACAGCTACCGCTTCACATCCCCCTAATTACAGCAGGGTGTAGCATTTCTTATCGGAGCATGCCAACCACACACACACACACACACACACACACACAAGGTCATTCAACAGAAGGGAAGCTGTCCTAACTAGTCAGACAGTTAAAAAGTTGACAGCAGAATGACACTCCAAAATAAGAGCATTGTATAACCATTTAATTCTGTGTGTGTGTGTGTGCTTGTATTTGTGTGTGTGTGTGTGTGTGTGTGTGCGTGTATTTGTGTGTGTGTGTGTGTGTGCGTGTATTTGTGTGTGTGTGTGTATAAAACAGAATTGTGTCTCAAAGACATGCACTCTTTCATATGAAAAAATATTACAACTTCAACTGTTAAACGCAAAAAGCAAACAAAAAAAAACCCAGAAACAAAATAATTATTCATTAATCATAATCAAGGTAAAATATCAATTAATCATTATACTGGAAGTCATATCACCCAGCCCTATATACCGTAGATGGATGGACGGACGGACAGATAGACAGATACTGAATTTAATAATAATATGACATAATGCTGTTTAAAAGTGACAGGTGCTAAATTTAAATGCCACTCAAACTAATTTTAACTTAAACTAATTACACTCTCCAAGCAATCCTAACTCCATAATCATAACTTTTATAATCACACAGATATATATATATAAATACCTATAACTAGACAGAGTGATATTAGAGGTATTAATATACGGTTCATATCTTGGTGTTTGAGCCACAGTTTGGTTTATTGTTTATTTTTGAGAGGGGGTTGAATGAGACGGAGAGAGGGAGATAAACATGCTTATTTTTTAGCAACATGCCGTGTGTAATATTTTTGGGGTGTAATCTGGGGAGAGTGTTTTTTGAACTGCCGTTGTGTTTTATTTGGAGAGTGGAGCTGTAACATGGCAGTCTGCTGCTTTTATTGCTCTCTTTTCGGGCGGGAGTGCTTTCAGGTTTCGGGAGTAACGACAGGCGTGGAACTCTTCCACACGGCAGGAAGGTAGTCATGGAGACTATGTAATGCATCATGAGAAGAACATCACCGTTACACTCTCTCCTTTAACCACACACACACACACACACACACACAGAAAGGATTATACTGCAGAATATCTTGAATACCAGCTGAGACTTCTGGGAACAAGTGTGTGTGTGTGTGTGTGTCCCAAAAGTGTCCTGAAACAGCTTGTCCTATTTTCTTCCTACCAGCTCTCACATTCTCCCTCATTTGCATTCTCAGTACAATGCAGGTTTTTCTTTCCTTTAAAAGAAACGAGCTCGTGAAGTAAATGAAAGTAGGCCATTAGGTTGTGGTAAGCCTCTGCCCCTCTTTCCTGAAGCATCCCCTTCTCTCCTCCCCCTCCATCCCTCCTTCCCTTGTCTTCCTCAGAGCGAGCGGTGGAGCGGTCAGCGGGTTGCCATCAGGTTAATCTGTAGCAGGGGCAGATGCTGCTTGTCATTAACCTGGGAGAACCTCCTAAGAGCTATTCCTGAGTCTCCCTTCCCCGTCTCCGCACGTCACAGTGTGTGTGTGTGTGTGCGTGAGGTGAGAGAGAGAGAGAGAGACGGACGAGCGTAGATGTGAAGTAAATGGCGCTCGGTTCATGCGGCGTTCATGGTTGCCCTTCAATTTTCGTTCCTCTGGATCCCGTCTCTCCAGCGCTCTCCCTCCTTTCTGCCTGCTGAGCACTAACTCAAAATAAAATCCCCTTTTCCCTGCCGAGACATCGCCAGCTTAAGTCCCCGTTTTCATTACCGGAGGATGGAGGGATGGAGGAGAGAAAGCGGATTTTGCCGTTTTTCATCCTTTGGCCATGCACCACCGGTCACCCCCTTTTTCCTTTTGCTAGCTTTTAGACCTTCTCCCACTTTCTGTGTGTGACCGAGCAGGAAAGAGAAAGAACGAGAGCAAGAGAGAGAGAAAGAGACCCTCAAAGTGTGGAATAAATGAACTCATTCATCCTCTGCTATGGGACTGTGTCCACCACAAACCCAAAGCAAACAGGCGGGAGGCGCTGCATGGCGATGGAGCTGTTAAAATGTATTTTTTACATTTATAAGCCGTGTTCTGACTTGCCCGCCCCTTTAAGAGACGCTAGACTTTGCCACAGCGATGGTGCTCACTTAAAGGGCTAGTCTGGGTCCTGTCCCTTTTCGCTGCCCCCTCCACCGACATGATCTCTTCCTCCAAATCTGCTTTACTCCATTTAGACACATTATGCTATGAATAAGGATGCACGAAATGGGAATTATTGGCCGATGCCGATATCCGATATTTTCCACGCTTTTATCTGCCGATGCCGATATCGATAAATGAGTATAAAGAGGGCATACAGAGTAAAGAGTGCATAAAGACAAGATATAAGTTCTGCTGCATGCTTGGTACAAAATTAACACCATAGTTCTGACATTTCTAACGCAGCACCAAGTTAAAAGAGTGTGAAAGCAGAGTGGAGCGAGGGCAGAGCATTTCCAGCGTAGTGCACAACATTTTAAGAAAAAAAGCCACTTC
Organism: Distichodus sexfasciatus; assembly: GCA_032718565.1. NCBI lineage: Eukaryota > Metazoa > Chordata > Actinopteri > Characiformes > Distichodontidae > Distichodus > Distichodus sexfasciatus. The sequence continues at coordinate 3,204,334 of JAVGVS010000030.1, read as the reverse complement.
CCCACCCTGTGTACTGTACCAAGTGACGTGTGACTCTCCACGCAGCTCGGGACAGTCCATGTGCGAGCTCACATTCGCTAAATGAGACCAACACGACAATTTAGTTACAATTTTCCGTGCGTGCAGGCAGAGTTGAGTGCCGAAAGACAAAAGATTTTGCTGGTGAACGTTCCACTGCGTGCTCAGAATTTTGGCACAAAATAAAGCCATACATTTGAAGACAGAAGGCGACATGCCTGGCACAAGCGCTTCCTTTCCCACGTACAATAAGCGCGTCATTAAGTATCGACTGAAAATATCAGGCAAATCTTAGCGTCGGTCTGAAGCCGATTATTTAAAAAAAGCAATTATCGACCGATTCCGATATGATTCTGATATTACTGTGCATCTCTATTAAAAATCACTTCAAATGCAGTAAACCCGCCTCATTTCAGGTACATTTAGACAAATTGTATTGCTTTTCTCCCCGTAATGCTGTATTAATGCAGAACAATTTCTCGTTACCATCAATTTTGTGTAGTGCCCGTTCACCTATGACATATTTTTGGACACAATGAACACAAGCAATATAATTTTTTAACTGCAGTAAGTAAATTCTTCTTTAAACCTAACAAACAGCCCTCACCAGGACATTAGTGCTCCGTTACTCACATCTACACCATAAAGTGTTCTATTTCATACACCTCCTAATCGTCAACTACACATGTCGTACACAAGCAGGCCTCCCTCCCTGGTCGTAACCGATAGCGCAAGCTGCTACTCAATCCTGACGATGCTCAGAAGGCTCAGGTTCGTAGCCGGCAACAACGCTGGCAAATTTCCACGCTCGGCTCCGTTCGCTCGGCGTAACCGATCTTTCGGTGGCACGTAAGACTTTTCAAAAGACGTACTTAAGACACAGAACTCAGCTCGACTTACCTCTCGTATTCCTGATTGTCGTGGTCGCACCTCGCGTCCTTGTGCTTCTCCCAGTCCTTGCCGTGGCGACATGTGGTGAGGGAGACGATGTCCTTGCCGTTGTGGATGTGGTGCAGCGCGTTGCGCGTGTCCGAGCCGATGCCCGTCAGGTAGCGTTTGCCCTTAAACATCAGCAGGTACTTCCTCTTGGGGGGCACGGTGTTGCGCAGCAGCCAGCCACGCTCCCCGCCCTTTTGAGGGTGGTCCTTGGAGAACAAGGGAATGGAGACGTCGAAACCCGGCCGGAAGTGCTCCGAGTTCAGACTGGCTTTGGCCAAAATGGCCTGGCCTACGTTGAAGCCCAGGTCCTCCGTGTAGTTGGGCCAGGTGCCCGAGTAGAGGTTGAAGATGACGTGGTTGCGCCCGTCATTCCATAGCGGGTAGCCGCGGATGCGCTCGTCCACATTGGCCACGAACTGTGATGACAGCTGGTCCCTGTCCAGGGTGTCGATGCCCAGCACGAAGAGGCAGGCCTCGCGAGGGTCCGACGTGTAATACCGCGACTCGGCCACCGAGGCCAGGATTTTGCGGTAGCTCTCGGACACCCGATCGCCCTTCTCGGGCGGGTACACGTAGACGCGGAAGCCGTCTCGGACCCGGCAGCGGTTGAAGTCGAAGCACGTGTCCATCCTGCACCGGCTGTCCTTGTAGATGCCGGCCCAGGCCTGCCGCCGCTGCCTGGGCGAGTCGCCCGTCCCTCCTCCGCTCTGGAGTTCCGCATTGTTGGCAAAGTCCGGTAAAAGCGCCCGGTCCAGCCAGTCGGGCCAGGGCCGTGCCAGCTCGCCCCGCTGGCGGGCGAGGAGACCCAGGAGCCTCTCCTGCAACCCACCCCAGTAGAAAAGCAGTAACCAGCAGCACGTGCACAGGCCCAGCAGCACGTACTTCTTGCGCGCCTGCATGGGGCTGGCTCTCTGACCTTCAGCTCTCCAGGGCCCAGCCGGGAGCTTCAGGAAGGGGCAGAAGCAGCAGCTGGCTCCAGGGGCCCGGTTTCCAGCATCGCTGCTCCCCCATCCGCTTGTCGGTCAGAAGGAGATCTCTTGCTTTTCTTCCGCCTCTCGTTTTCGACCACTCGACTTCTCAGATTTGCACTCCGGGCCTCTGCTGCTCCTGCAGTAGCAGTGTGAATGGCGTGCGTTCTCCTCGTCCGCTGGAAGCGTCGCAAGGCGATTTCTCTTCTCTCTCCAGTCGTGCTCTCCTCATGGCTCACTGAGTCCCTCAGCGCTCTCCTAGAGGAGGAATCAACAACACACTTCACTACACAGCCTTCTGTTCATTTAGTCCAGCGCCGCCACTTAGGAGAGCTCTCGCTGAGCCGATACTGCATGCAAATAAATGAGTAGATTAGAGGTTCTTCGCTGGGCTAGGCATCACAAACACTATTACAACTCCTGTAACCGGGTTTTATTCAATTACTTAGCAGATGTGCTGGGAAATGCAAGCCATATTTTACATTTGCTAAGAAAATGGATAAAAACTTAATGGCTCTAGTCGTAAGTGGAGAAATGTTCTGTGTTGGCACTTCATTTACAATTACAGTAAATGAAACGAATGCAATATTAATTTTTCATTTTCATTTAATTAAAAAAGCTCAATCACTTACCGTTTTTAAAAAGCTTTTAAAAACTAATCTCTTCACCCTGGCTTTTAATTTATTATTGTTCACTTATGGTATCTCTATTTCCCCCATTTTAAATTAATTTACTTTAATTTCATTCTTTGTTGCATTTTAATTGTGTTTAAATTTCTTTTTATGAACACTTTCTTTTATTCATTTATTCGTTTACGTCTTATGTGTTATCTTTATTTATTTTTATTCCAATTGCTAATTCTATAATAAACAAGTTGGTGCTCATTTATTTTTGATCAATTTTAAACTTAATGTAAAGCACTTAGGGTTGCATTTCTATATATGAAAGATGCACACAGGGCACCACAAAAAAAATCTGAGCTCTGCATTTTTGGCAGTGGACACCCGGGGAGCGGTGCTTGGGGACGGTACCTTGCTCATGAGTACTTCAGGGGTACCTTTACCGGTCTGGGATTCAAACCGGCGACCTTCTGATTATTGGGTAAATGTCCAAACCGCTACACTACCAACTGCTACTCACATGAAATCTGCATCTTGCTTCCAGCATCAAAGTCTTCACCCACCGCATCAGTCAGCGTAGCATCTCTCTCACACACACACACACACACACGGGCCAGACGGCAGGCACATAGAGAGGAGTGTGTGTGTGTGAGCAGTGTGATGCTCGATTTGAAATGTGTATGTATGTGTATATGCTGTTGGTCTGAGGGCATTTCTGCTGTTCACACACACACAGACCCAGTGTCTGGCCCGAGCATGCTAAACATGAGCCCTGGAGAGAGATAGCATCAAACTTCTTCCAGCTCCAGCCAAACGGAGACAGACACATGCAACATTCAAGCAGAGAGAGAGATAGCGCAAATAAATTGGCTTTTTAGCAAGCGACATTACGAGGGAGGGAGTGAAAATAAACCGGCTTTTTACGGTCAGCATGTCCGTTAATCTTGGGGGAGACTGGACGCTTTGTGTTTTATATGAAAACACACGGCAGTTTTTGAGGTTGCCATGTTTGCCAAGAAACTCCCGACATGCACCCCCCTCCCCAAAAAGTCCTCCTCCCCCTTCCCACATCTTCATAACCCCCTTAGTGTACGCTCTTGGGCAAGCCGGTGTGTGTGTGTGTGTGTGTGAGAGAGTGTAAGTGTGTGTGCAGCACCTCACAGAGAAGGTCAGTGTTTGTACTGCCAGGCGGCACACAAAGACAGCTTTCAGGTCTCACCTGGCTTTCTTCACGATCTCTTTTTCACCTTTTCTCCCTCGTTTTCTACTTCAACTTTAGACTTTATAAAGATGCTGGTTATTTTTAAGAGATTCACATTCACATTATATTCACATTAAACTGCTGCAGACCTTATACACGTTCAATACACAAAAATACATTCCAGTACTGTAAGTGCAGTTTTTCTCCAACTGGGGCAGTTGGTGGCGTAACGGTTAGGGTGTTCGCCCCGTGATCAGAAGGTCGCCACTTCGAATCCCGGACTGGTACAGTTACCACTCATTAGCAAAGTACCGTACGGATGGGTCAAACGCAGAGGTCACATCTGGTTGTGGTGCACTGTGTGATGTGCTGTGGTGTGTTCACAATGGCAAGTTTCAAAGTAAATTCGTTATCAAGCTTCTAGAGCAGGGGAGTGCAATTCCGGCCCTGGAGGTTTTCCATCCTACCTGCTGAGTCTCTTCTGCCTGTTATCTACCTGGGACCAGGTGTGAACGCTCTGAAATCAAGTAACATGATGTTACGGCGGTCATTGTGAACACCACACCACAGCACACACTGCACCACAACCAAATGTGATCTCTGCGTTTGACCCATCCGTGAAGAAGCACGGACCTGCAGTGCTTGGGTACGGTACCTTGCTCATGAGCACCTCAGTAGTACCTTTATCGGTCCAGGACTTGAACCAGCAACCCTCTGATCATGAGGGCAATTCCATAACTGTTATGTTTTTCCACCTCTAGTTTTAAGTTTTTTTTATATTTTGTAGTCTATGTATATGTGTGACCCTCCACGGCAAAACCAGTCGCTTGTTGCAAATTTTCAAAATTGACTTATTATGTTTTCATGAAAGGGCATAAATCAAGCTTCAAAACGATACCTATATGGAATGAATGGGACGACATATGACTGAGATATCAACATTCAAAGGAGTCGGGTTTCTCCTGTCACGCCAAGTGAGAAACGGAGAAATCTGCCTTTGAAGTTGACTATCGCCGTAGCACTCACAGACGCTTGGTGCGGTCGCGGCTACGTTTGCATTTACGCTAGCCTACGCTGCATTCACAGCCACACGGATAGCCTACCTGCGTTAGGTTAACTGAACTCGGGAGACAAAGATGGATTCCGGAGAAATATCTTCACGCTAGTCAACCAGTGGATTTAGCGTAAATATTGAAGTAGAGCGGTCAAAACACAAACTTTTAACATTCTGCTGGAATTGAATTCCTCACCTCAAGAAAGTCACGTTTTTAGGATGGAAAGGGTAAGTTTTTCAGCCAAATTTATTCACAACAGTACAGTATAGACCTTCCACTGTTTCAAAACACTAAAAACAAAAAATCCACAATTTTACCCCACGCAACATAAACGCTCGTTTTTCTCGGAAACCTCCGTTGCAACAAGCCACTGGTTTTGCTGTTAGAGGGTCACATATTATAGTCTATTCTACGTGACTTGTCTTTATATATTTTTCTTGCTAATGTGCCTTATCTGTTCATACTGTAGAACCAGGAGCCATAGTTGAGATGTCTATAAAGTTTACTTTGACTTTGACTATCAACAGCAATAATTTTGCGTCAAAAGATTTTTACTAGTCGACGTCATCAATTACGGCAACTACTCGTTGTCGCTCTACTAAATATGTATTATAGGTCAGCTTCAGAGGAAGCCATGTTAAGTTGCTTTGGCCAAGGATAAGCATGTGTCATGTCCCAGTTGGAACCCTTTTCCTGTAATCCTGCCTTCTGGCGCATCGAGGAGGCACTTCCACACCCGCACCATCTCCCTTTTTATTCTTCTCACCAGGTTCGAGCATCTCCTGGGAATTCCACACACATTACACACTCAAGTACTCACAGAGAGCAACAAATTGCTCTCCTCTCTTTAGTGCTGGATGCAAAATGTAAACTCAATCAAAAGGATATTTAGAAAGACTCAATTTGCTGAACTGAACGTTTAGAGCTCAACTAACAGCTAAACAACCCAGCTCAAACCTCTACAAACACAATCAAACCAAAACTAATGTAATGTGAAATAAAAAAATAAACCTATTAAACTCCAAAATGATCTGGGTGTAATGTGTTTTTTAGGGCTGGGCGATATCACCTCTAATCAATATCATGATTAATTAAACATTTTAACTCAATCACAATTAATGAACAATTATTTTTTATTTACAATTTGGGCTGTCCAATTAATCAAGAAATGAACTGAAAGTGACATCCAGAACGTCTAATCGACGTAATCTTGCTGATGATAATTATTTCAATTATTTATCAAATTCTGATAATAACTTTTAAAAAGTAATGCTGTTAATACTTTTCCCAATTATTTTCATTAATATTCTGGTTAATTATTTTAAAATAAAAAACGATAAGCACTCTCTCATTAGAAAATAATAGCCCAGCTTTAATACTGTAGCATATTTACAGCACAAACTTAGTCAGTGAACTATGAGGATACAAAAGAAAACGGAAAAAAACAACAAAATAACTGTTGATTAATTGTAATCGAGGTAAAATCTTCAATTAATCAAGTAATATACAATGTGCAAACATGAACTATCTTTCTCTGTCCTTGTCTATCTAGCTATCTATCAGAAGTGTGCAAAAAACTGATTCGTATCGAACTGCGATTCTTTCTCCGTCAGTTCAAAATCGATTCATGCATTCCAAAAAATTCATTCATAATCCTAACCCTAAACTACATTTGATTCAGTGTGATTTTTTCTGCCACAGTCAAATGGGGAAAGTAACTCAAAACACCAAGCTGGAAACAAATCTATCTGTACTTCTATCTATCCTGTCACGCCTCTCGCTATACGGAGAACAGCGATTTTGCAGGGATTCAGACACGGCGGGTTCCATTACGTGACCCTCATCAATAATTCATGCTTTAGTTAAGACATTGATTTCCCCTCTTTTCTTCCACTCGCCTTTTCCTCGCTGCTCAGGTGAAGTTAATCTCAATTTTCCTGGCGAATCGATTGCAGTTAAAACACCTGTCCCAACAGCGAGCAGGACTCCTGCAATCGCAAGATATAGACGACGGAAGCGGGGGGGAGGGAGGTAGCACGGCTAATAAATGTAGGACAATGCAAATCCAGGACACGCCTGGGCTCGGGGAAGCCGTAGAGGAGGAGGAGGAGGAGGACAGTGGAGGCTGAGGAATCTGGCCAGGAAAAATCCGACTGGTTGGAGGCCAAAAGTCACTCACGAACTCTTTCGCCTTTAATCTCGGGCTGCGACGCTTAGGGCTGGGCAATTACTCAAAAACAGATCAAAATCGACATTTTTTTCATTTCTGAAAGCTCATACTCGTAGTGTAGCTAACTACTAGGGCTGGGTATCGTTGCTGATTTCCTGAATCGATTCGATTCCGATTCACAAGGTCATGATCCGATTCAATTCTCGATTCGATTCAATTCAATTCGAGATCGATTTATTTAGAGATTTCTTTGCGTCAATACTAGTTTTGCTTGGTTATTAAATAACTTGAGTCGAGCATATCCCTATGTCGATGGACTGCACCAGACGGTGATTTGAGCGGAGCAGCTTCAGCCATGGCTCTATTTGGTTTGGGTTTCGCCGGTCTCATGTTTTTATAGCTCTCCTTGCGCGGCCGCGAGAAGTAGTGCATAGCCGCAGGAAAAGATCGATCCGCGAATTTTTGAATCGATATCGTATTTTTCGAACGAGAATCGATATTGATCGGTGAATCGATTTTTTGAACCCAGCCCTACTAACTACTGTATTAAACTGTATTTTGGTGCAGTTGGTAGAGTAATGGTTAGGGTGTTTGTCCCGTGAACAGAAGGTTGCTGATCTGAATCCTGGACCGGTAAAGGTACCATTGAGGTACTCATGAGTAAGGTACCGTCCCCAAGCACTGCTACCAGGTCCTGCCCGTCAGCTGCCCACTGCTCTTTCACAGATGGGTCAAATGCAGAGCTCACATTTGGTTGTGGTGCATTGTGTGCTGTGGTGTGTTCACTACGACAAATAATCACTCACTGTTAAAACAGGAGCCTAACTGTCACATACAAGCAGAGTTGAGAAATGAAGCGAAACCGACGTTCACAACCTCCAGTCGACATAAACTTACCCATGATGATTATTCAGATTATTAAAAAATTTCTGTTAATACTTTCCCCAGTGTGTGCTGATGTAGTGTCACCTTAAAAACACACTGGTGTTGCACCAGTGCAAGTCACAACTGCGTTGTCTTGTGTCACACTTGCGTTGTGTTGTGTAACATTCGCATTGTGTTGTCACTCTTGCTTGCTGTGTTTGTGTAGTTGCATGTGTTTTGTGTATTTGCAGTGTGTTTGTAAAATGTGGTTGTCATTTTGATGAAAGTGTTTTGTGAATTTGTGTAGCTTCTGTGTTTGCACTTTATCAACTTGATTAATGTTTTGTTGATTTGTATTTTGAGTCGTGTTGGGCTCTCTCGCCCACCGTCCCATCCTCGGTGACCCTGTTAAAAAATAATTTCCAGTCTTGGGTGAGGCCTCCTCCTGAAAAACGCACGGCAGTTAATTGGGAGTCTCATAAATGCATTACATGGGTGGCTGCTCAAGGTGATTGAGTTGATGGAATAGTTTAATTCCACATTACAAATAAATCATCTCAGCGGCGGACTGCAAACTCATTGCATCCCGACTCTGGGAGTTCACCTCGGGCTGCGCTTGCTGTTTAACGGAGACGAGCGAACGAGAGTCATGAAGAAGAGAAGGGAGAGGACGAGTGAGAGGAAGTGAGCGCATGAGAGAGAGCGACAGTGACGGTCCAAAAAACATGAGCACAGCTGCTAGGGCTGACCAATACGACCTCAAATCAACATCATGATTAATTGAGCACGTTACCTCTATTTCAGCTGATTACACTGACGAGCAGCCACCCTCGTAACGCATTTACGAGACTGTTAACTTGCATGCGTTTTTCAGGACGAGGCCTCACCCAAGACTGGAGTTCTTTAATAGGGTCTCTAATCAATATCACGATTAATTGAAATTTTTACTTTGATTGCAATTAATATTTATTTTGCTTTGGTTTTTATTGTTTGTTTTTTCTTTCAAGGTCTTTGACGAGGTTTGTACTGTAAATATAATTATATGACGGGATGTACATATCTTATTTTTGCAATTTCAAAATGACTGAAAGAAACACAGATGTAGCAGCAGACTGGACCGTACATGAACACGCACGTGAAGGGGAAAGTATTAACAGAAATTTTATAAAGCATTTCAATTTTTAAAATGATCAAAATTAGTGACATGGCCAAGATTACATCATTTCTCTGAATTAGGGCTGGGCGATGTCAGCTCAAATCAATACCACAATTAATTGAACATTTTCACGATTAATTGAACATATTTATCTCAGTCACTACTGATTAACTATTATTTTATTTTGGATTTTTTCACTGAAAAGACTTGTATTGTAAATATGCTCAACACTCAAAGCTGGAACATTATTTTCTAATGAAAGAGTGCATCTCTTTGTGATTTTTAAATAATCAAACATTTAGGGCTGGTTTCTTGCCCACAAATTAAGTCTAGTCTTGGACTAAATTGTAGTGTGAGATTCACCACTGAAACTTAGAGAAAGTCTAGGCACAGGCTTAATCCTAGACTGGGAAACTGGTCCTTAATTTAAGATAATATTTAAAGTAATTGGGGAATGTATTTACAGAAAGCATTAGCAGAATTGTATAAATAATCGAAAAAAAATGTGTCTGGCCGGAAAGTGCCGATTAGAGGATTAGTGTTTTGATTAATCGTCCAGCCCTATTCTTAATGTGAGTTTGGATTAATTGTCGATTAACAGCTCGGCCCTATTTGAGGACGATTTGTGTGAGGGATGAGCGGACAGGTGGAGCGGTGCACAAGGCAGCCGTCTCTAACGTGGGCACGACGTCTTCGTGCGCTGCAGCAGGTGACGCCCCAGACGGTCCCGCTCTGCTTTGTTTTCTCACATGGAGGAGTGGCGACAGCTGTACGCACAGCTCATCCCTTCCACACAGGACCCACCTGAGAGCGCGCCTGCGTGAAAGAAATCTTTCTAGGCACTGAAACGGTAGATGACAGAACTGACTCCTCCAAGGTCAAGTTGTTTTTCTCCTGGTCTGGACAGGGATTCTGTCAGATTAGCTCCAGGTGGTTGTGATTGGTTGAGATTCGGGGAGACCGGCATGCGGCTGCGTGTGGTAACGGGGAGGGACACAATTCCACGTCAACGCCAATCAATTTCAAACGAGTACGGCATGCCGGGAAAGACGAGCACATTGACATTTTTCCACACTTTCGTGACCTACAGAGGCCCGAGTAACGCTCTGCCGGCTGTATAACTACTGCACTGACATGGTGACCTAAAACCATTGACATTCAACACCACATTTGTCACACTTCTTACTGGCCCGGAGACCTGGTGGGCGCAGAGCGTGGGCTGCTCATTTTAACACACAATTGAGCACCGGTGATTCTGTGTCCCACAGGTGATGCATGTCTTTTTAAATTGTGATCCTGGATAAAAAGAAACGATCAGGCTTGAAATCACTCCTTACGGCAAGAACAGAAAGGCTGAAAAGTTTTTACAAGGTTTTTGGGGATGGATTAGAGGAAGGTGAGGAGGGTAAATGTAGGGCCCTGTGATTAACGCGATGTGGAAAACCCGGACAGAATCGCGGAATTCAACAAATAAAACGGAATCCATCGTAAAACGCGGAATGTGGTATAATTGGCTGATATCGGTGTGTGGCCAAAGCAAAGCAATGGTTTCTAATCAGTTTTGGCCGCTGCAGCCCCCTGTATGTGTTACCTGTTGAGGCGGGACTCAGCTTTCCATACACACAAACGCACAGACACAGAGGGGGAAACGTCAACGGTCAGCTGTGATGAAGAGGCTGAAACACCCAAGTCCTCAAAACAATGAGGGAATTGGAGTGTCAGTGCTAAGTTTAGAGCAGAACAATACCCACATGATTTTTATGATCGGGAGATCAAGTCTTTTGTAAGTTTTGCCAGCACACGATAGACTGCAGCCGCAAGAACACGTGACGACCACTTACAGTCAAACACTCACATCAGAAACGTTTGGTTTTGCACCAAAAAATGAATGTTTTTTGTTGTTTACAGGTAAATGTTTTACCAAAGAAGTAAATGTTCTGCTGAACCCCAGCACTTTGGTGAAGTTGAATAACAGTCATTTAATGTGATTTTTTTTCTATTGCATTGTTCTTTTTTCCATCCACTCCATAATTAGACACCTTTTAGGTGAATAAATATGATTATAACGTAAAACACATAATTCAGAAGAATAAAAATTAAAAAAAAGGGGATTTAGGAAAAAACAAAACAGATTTCATAGGGCCCTATAAATGGTATCGTGACAAAATGAAAATTGCAAAAAGCAGACAGAACCCAATCGGAACACAGTTAGTGCTAATGTAACTCACTCAAGACTCAATGGGCTGGTTTCTTGCTTGCGGATTAAGCCTAACATTGGACTAAGTTGTAGTACTAATGGAGATTTGACATTTAAACTCAAAGGATAGTCTAGGACTAGGCTTAATTGTCAACTGGAAAATTGGCCCAGTGAGAATACTGGAATATCTTTGTTGCTGTTTTGTATATTGATATGAAAAAGAAATCTGAAATTTAATTTTAAATAGCTCCATTTAGAATTATTACTCTAGAATTTAATTTGTAGGATAATGCATCCACACAGAAAATGTAAAAAATTAGAAAGCTTGAGAACATGTTTTTTTCCTATGGAAAAGCACTGTCCTACAAAATCCTGCTTTAAGTATTTTTATTAGGGTTACATGATAATATCGGAATTGTATCGGAATCGTATGATTAATTGCTTTTTTTAAGGCAACGGCGTAGGACCAATGCAATATTTCCAGCATTTGTTGTACGTGAGAAAGGTAACACTTACACTATGTATGTCCAAAGTCCGAGGTGGGATTTTATACGGCCCACACCTGCTGTCTTAAAGTGTATGGCAATATTTTGTGCCAAAATTCTGAGCATGCAGTGGAACGCTGGTGAGCAAAATCTTTACATGCTCAACTCTGCCTGCACACACTAAATTGTGACTTCTTCTTTAAATGTTGTGCACTACGCTGGAAATGCTCCGCCCTCGCTCCACTCTGCTTTCACGCTCGCTTGACTTGGCGCTGTGTTAGAAATGTCAGAACTGTGGTTTTTTTTTTGTGTCAAAATTCTGAGCGAGCAGTGGAACTTTGGCAAGCAAAATATTTTGTCTTCACACGCTAAACTCTGCATTCCTCATTTCTCGGCATCGGCAGTTATACGTGTGAACCATATTTGATATCGGCATCGGCCAATAATTTGCATATTGTGCATCCCTAGTTTTTATGTGGAAAATTAGGAAGTTTATCGCACTAATAGGCCATTTCAATACTGCATTCATATAACACTCTCCTACCAGTCCAGTCGACTGTCCCTTCTGTTCCAAGTTGCAGAAAAGCATTAGCACGGCATGTTTTATTTAATTTGCCTTACTCGACGTTGCCATGACGAAACCGAAAAATATATTGTGCAGCCCTAATTATTTTAAACATTTAATTTAAACCATTTAAACAACATGGTTACAGAAAATCTGAGCAGGGGTCAATATAGTATTGTAAAAACAACAACAAGGTAGGTCCATGTTGTCCAGCTGCTCTGCCACGGCCATAATTGCAAAATAACAACACGGCGACCCAAGGAAAGGTCTCCTCACTGACCACATGCTTGGGGTTGCATTTGTGATTTCAGGCCCTGCTTGGATGCAGCTGGCCCAAGAAGGAACGGCGAACAGCGGCGACTGTTCTCTCAGAACAACAAATCGGGCAGTGAGGTGAGCGAGGCAAAGTTTCGCTAAAATTAAACTCTGGACTCTGTTATTATGGGCAAGAAGGAAAACGACAGCGCGCCAATGTCGGGGCAAACCCCCGCCGTGCTGCATGTTTGTGGCGAAGGGACGGACCGGGCCCGAGCCTGCGGTGTGGTCCGCAGCCGCATCATCTGGCCTCACCTCAAAATGCACTTTTCAGCAAACGCAGCCTCCAAATGAGCACATTGCTCTTCTGAGCACCGGGGTTTGAAACGAACTCTACAAGGCGACTCGTTTTGGCCAGAATAATCTTGCAAACAAGAGAGGAATGAAGGGAAAACACTGCAACATGTAGTCTAGCAGGGACCAAAGAGGTGAGATGGAGTTAATAAGATGTTTAGCTTTAGCTGAAAGCCCACGCTTCCTTTCACTTCTTAATTTCCAAACCACAATAATTACTAGTCGGCTTGATTAATTATGTCTCGACAATATGCTGCCCGCGCACACGCCACGAGGGCTAATTAACGAACAGGATGGGCCAGGACAATTAGCGCTCCTCTCACTGCTCCAGCATTAGCAGGCATGACTGTTGCGACGCTTCAAACGCATATTCCTGCTGTGTGCTCGCCGGGTTTAAGATGCGCTGAACGGACAGAAGCTCCTCTGTGCCGTAATGCAGCTCTATTCATCCCTCCTCCCTTTCACCTTCCCCGGTCCAAATGAAGTCATATACATTAGGTGGTATGACGCTATGGAATGAGTTATTAGATCCTGTCAAAAGGGGGCTGAGATTCCAGACATTTTTCCATGCCCACCCCTCAACGCGGCTTCCTTCTCCCCCCCACACACTTTTTGTACCCAGCAAAAGGGGAGCCCTTCATTAATTTCACAAGTAGCTCTGTAGGGAACCAAGAATTCATTTTAGATGCCATGGTTTGCTGCGAGGAGCACGAACACTGAAACCAGACATTCACCTTTATTTCAGACACAGCAACTACAAGATTTATCTGAGTGATTATTTGTCATTGTGAACACACCACAGTGCACCACAACCAAATGTGAGCTCTGCATTTGAACCAACTGTGATGCTGACTTGGGCATGAGCAGTGCTTGGGGACGATACCTTGCTCACGAGTACATCAGTGGTACCGTTACCAGACCTGGGATTCGAACTGGCGACCTTTCAATCACGGGGCAAACGCCCTCACCGTCACGCTACCAACTCCCCCATGGGCTTTAAATCCCATTCTGGAACAACACACCATTGCTGTAATGTTATCTGGACATGAAGTCTTGACCAAAGACTAGTGACGTCTCATTTTACATTGACTGTGAGACTGAGAGTATAAACCCATGAAGAACCTTCAACAAACATTGGGCCCTTGAGCAAGGTTCTTAACGTCAAGTTGCTCCAGTTAGACTGTCTCAGTAATTAGGAAATGGAAGTCGCTCTAGATGGGAGCATCCGATAAACGCCTTAGTGCATATGGACGCCTCCTTGGGGTTTAGGGGTCTTGCTCAGAGGCTGAATTTTGCTTTTACGACTCAGATTTGAGCACAGCCAAGGTTACAGACCACCATCACCACCATCATTTCATCTTGGGACCTCATTAAGCAGATAAATCAAAATGCACCCAAGGATGTTACTAAGATGCCAGACATCAAGAGATTTTGGACACCATTTTTAAGCCAATTAACCCACATGATGCACCCAAAGATTCCCTCATACAAACTGGACCAATATTTCATCAATACTGCCCGGTTAATCACCGGAATAAACCGATTTTTTTTTTTTTTACTGCAGCTGCATCTCTCGTTTCTCCATCTAACCCTCATCTTCTCCTGAGTGGAACACGACTGAAGCCTGCGTGAGTGTGTGTGTCGTTACCTGTTCGCGGGAGCGCTGCTCCTCTAGGATGGCCGCAGGACTCGCATCCACGCCGGTCCGTCGTTATTTACCGAATCCTCGCGTGCACGCTTCCTCGTGCTAGCAGACGGTACGGTACGGTACGGTACGGTACGGTTGAGTAAGCTAAATCGCGCACAGTCCACTACCGAGTCCTCATTACGGCTCTAATCGGACATCTCTCCTCCTGCTCCTCCTCCTCTGTCCAGAACGAGATCAGTCTTTATGTCGAGTCTCCGTTTACCGGCGCTAACGCACGAAGAAATAATCTCACCGTGGCGTCGCTTCTCTCCCTCCTCCTCCTCCTCCTCCTCCTCCTCCTCTCCTTCCCCACCACCACTACAACCACCAACACCGCCCCCCGTCAGGAGGACCCCGAGCCGGACCGATAGTGCCCTCACCGTTCCCTCTCTCCTTCACCTCCTCCTCCTCCTCCTCCTTCTATACCGTAATTCATAGGGCAAAAAATAATAAGTAAATAAATAAATATAGAAGGCAAGGTCAGGTGAGGTTCAACTCCACGGTTTCCCCGTTATGACTCACCATCGCATGCGTCTTTTACCGGTAACGAGTCTACATTATTGCGCGCGTTCTGATTTTGGGTTTGCGTTTGCTTTAAAATGAAACGCGTGCCGACGTTTAATTATTATTATTTTTTTAAGCCCGTTCAAATTAACATTAATAACAGTAACAACACCACCACCACGGGAAAGCACGTTTACTTCTTAAATATGAACCGGGAACAATGGTCGCGGTGCCCTTGGAGGTGGAAACGGACCAAAAATGTTAAGCTTTCTCGGTACCGGGACTCGCGCGCATCTCTCCCCTCAGCGGAGCTCTCATTGTTTGGGGAGGGGAGGATCTACCTAAAAACGCGTCCGTGAATGCACCGCCGAGTATGATTATTAATATTATTATTATGAGTAATAACAATAGCAGACAAGCGCAAGGTGTGTGGTCCCGACACCGAGGCTACAGACACACACTCCCCATAGAGCACCGACATCACGCGCGCGCACAAACACACGTTTTCCCGCGCGATCCCACCTTCAGAAAAACATCAGAATTCACTTCAATCACGGTAATTGTCGCCGCGCGAGCCTTCCTGATTATTACCGTCCGCTTTCCGCCGTTCCTCGTGCTCCCGCCCCCGGCGCTCGCCATTGGTGGAGAACCCTCGGGGCTGTCTTACTTATTTATTTATTTATTTATAATAACCTCTGTTCATACATACAGTGATTGGTAATCTCTTTTGCTGGTGTGATTTGTATTTGTACAGTCTACATTCTGACACTGAAAATTGTATTATATTTGTATATCTGTCTCTATCTATGTATGTGTGTATCTGTCTAGAGTATATATATATATACACACACACACACACACACACACACATATGTATATATATATATATATATATGTATATGTATATACCCCTGTTCAAACTTACTGAGGATACCTTCATCTTCAGCACTTAGTAAATATGTATGTATGTGTGTATCTGTCTAGAGTATATATATACACACACACACACACACACATATATATATACGTATATACCCCTGTTCAAACTTACTGAGGATACCTTCCTCAGCACTTGGTAAATATGTATGTATATATTTTATTTATATGTGAACAAATGCACGTGTATGTGACAAAATACAACAGTTCACAATGTTAGCATATAGTTAGTACAAATGCAAATCACACCAGCAAAAGCTATTACCAATCAACAAAACAAAAGACAGAAATATAATCAGAACACTGAAAGACAACAAAAAAGAATAAAGAAGAAGAGCGAGGGTAACTAATGATTTTTTTAATATATAGAGCAGTAATCTTTTGATTGCCTTTTTAATTAGAGATGAAGTAAGAGTTTTCACAAATATGTCAAATTTATATAAGTTAGGTTACTATGGGTGAACTTACCATACAACATTAAATTAATAAGAAAAAAGAATCTGATCTGTTGTGATAGAGCAGTGGCAGCCTGAAATAATGTGTCTAAACGAAAGCTGGAAATTATATTGTTACAGATTAATACATTAAAGTCTTCCCAAAAAGTTCTTGTGAGGCTACACCTCCAAAATAACTGTAGTCAGGGACGTCACTAGGATTGAAAGACAAGGTGGGCTTACCCCCCAGGGTTTTAGGAAGGAATTAGTACATGATTTTAATAAAATCATGATAGCTAGACTTATTATTTTTAATTTCAATTCATAGTCTTGCTTCTGTTTGTTAAGTGTGTATCTGCTCTCAGTGATATCTTGTATGAAATGTAGATAGATATATAATTTAAAAATAGTATAATAATTACTATATTTTTAGAGGGACTTGGGATCATTTTCCTCAAATAGACCTAACGACCTCCATGACTAATACTGACGCTGGGCCTAAATTACAAAATTGTTAGTATCATGTTCTCCACTACATATTTGTAAGAACTGCTTAACTGGATATGATCTTAGGAAAAGTGTCAATGAAATCTGTTTTATCTTATTTAAAAATGGAGATAATCACAGAGGCAAAATAGATTATTTTTTAAAAGGTTAAATAAACATTTTAAATAAATGTGTCTTCTGGCGTTTAAGTCTGAAGAATGAACCTCATTTCACCAACAGTTCTTAAGAAGAAATTTGTTTTTAAAACCAACTTATTGGGTTTTCACCAAGATTCTGACATTCACCAATGTTTTCTTATTTAAGATTTGTTTCTACGTAAGAGCAATATCCTGAAAGGGACTCAGATATTATTGCATGCATTTTTATTAGCTTATTGAGTTTTCTTGAATTCTGCAGTTGTATAATATTACAATATTTAAATCTCCTAAGTTTCACGTCGTTTTTAAGGAAAACCTTCAGGAAAATATACCTGACAATTTTTTGTGTCTGAGGTTCAGATTGTAGAATTACTTTTGAGTTCTAAAGGCCACGTCTTAAACATAAATGGTTATACTGACTACTCCATTCTGATAAATAATTACACATCCTCACAGAATTCTCTTTAACTCTGCAATTAAATGTGTTTTTCTTGCATTGATTCAGTAACAATGAAAACGAGGAGCGAGGTGCGGTTCCCTTTCCGTCTACTGCCATCTAGTGTTCTACAGCACGTTCTTCTCTTCAGTTTACTGAGGGATTGTCATCGTCATTGAACACAGCACAGCACACAGTGCAGCACAACTAAATGTGAGCTCTGCATTTGACCCATCTGTGAAGGAGCAGTGGGCAGCTTTTTGGCAGCGCCCAAGGAGGACGGTACCTTGTTCATGAGTAACTCCTTGGTATCTTTACCCATCTGGGACTTGAACCTACGACCTTCCGATAACGGGCCCCTCCCTAACGGTTACTTTACCAACTGCCCCCAAAATGACTATCTTTACCATAAAGTGATTCCACAATTAATCTGATGTTTATTGACATGGTTTAATACAATGAATTAACAAAACAATATGGAATACAATCCAGGATTCTATAGACATTATGCTCAAAAACATGATTCAAAAATCCTTTGTTAAAAATCATGATTTGTTATTTATTACATGTTGGATTATGAGGTGCAGGCAGTGGGTGTGTGGTTATAATCCAGTGACTTTCTCCAACAAAAAAAGTAATTCATATGTCAAAAGCAACACTATGAAATGTCAGATCACATTTTGTTCTTCCTTTTGTTTGTACTTTTATGACTCATTTTCAAGATACAGTTCAAAATGGTTAGCTGTTAAGATACTTCCTGGAAAGTACATACAGCACAAACAGCTTTCCAGAAGTTTCAAACCAATATTGCATGCAAGGTTTACACCTGAATCCTAACTTTTGAGGTATATATTAAATTGTGGTTAATTACTTTTCCATAAGCCCATTCGTTTAGTAATCAAAACTGAGATGAACATGTTGACAATCATTTATTCAGGAGCCTATCCTGGGAATTACGGCCGCAAGGCGGGGACCAACCCTGGGCAGGCGTCACACACACCCACACAATCACACTCTCATTCACACCTTACGGGGCCAATTTAGAGTCGCCAATTAACCTGTACTGCATGCTTTTTGGACTGTGGGAGTAAACCGGAGCACTCAGAGGAAAGACACACCACCTCGGGGAGAGCATGCAAACTCCACACAGAAAGGCCCCACAGCTGACCCGGGGATCGAACCCAGGACCATCTCACCGTGACACGGCAGTGGTAACCATAATGATATATTTCATAATTATATTATTCATCCTCATATATGCTCACCACCAACGTAATTCCCATGTCCTAATTACAGGGACAGTCTCCCTGGAGCAACCTTAAGGGTTAGGGGCTTGCTCAGGGGACCAAATCTACTAAGACCCCTAAATATGGTTCCTAACACTCAGGTACCGTACCAGCATTGCACCTGTAAAGTCTCATCATTATTTTTATATAGAAGTTTAACCTCGAATGATACAATGATCCTATAAAAATGATTAAAATATGTCAGCTTTCCCTGAATGGCACCGAAGTCATTATTATCTAACTGAGGTAATACCCAGTTCATGTATCTTTGCTAAAAAAAATGTGATGTGTTTTCTGAAAGGCTGTGTGTTCAGTTTGCCTTTAAAGTCATAAGGAAAATTTTCTCTGTAAGTGAATCTATTCCCCATGCTTTATGTCTCTCCTCAAAGGCGTCCGTCGTCTGCACCAGCTCTACCTCACAGGCTTCACCTGCAGGAACAAAGATAATTAGAGCTGCATTTCCACAATAAAACACCAATGCCACTGAAACTGTTGAGTAGAAAGAGTTTGATAAAAACGCGTTGAAATGAATGGGGAAAGAGCGAGGGATGATAAAAGTAAGAAAAAGACGAGTTCTGGTGGAAACAGATTGAGATGTGTGTTCAGTGAGGTGGTCTGAGGTGGCATAAGAACCGTGTTGACTGCCGTGCAAAAACAGACAAAGGAAAGCTTTCGAGTCCCGAATCCCACGTATTCTTAGAGGGAGAAAACAAATGAGTTCTTATGGGGAAAAATAAACAACAGAAAAGAAGGATGAAAACGACGAGTGCAGGTCAGGACGGTTACAGATATGCAAAGAGGCACACGGGTGCTCAAATCACATGGGATTTGGTGGAATGGCGGCCGTGCAATAAAGTGTCAAAATTTGAGCTCCATATTAGTCTGGGGGAGGGAACTCGCCAGACGAGTGCACGTATCAAATACATGTATATAAGCACCCCACACCGCAACAGGCTGCACGTTTTATAACTGGAAAAACTCTAGGAGAAGTAGCGGTTGGAAAAATTGAAAAATGATATGATGCTCACTGCAGTAACATAATTACACACTTCTTAAATACATCACAGCACTCGTTTTTAAGTGATTATTTGCACCAAAACCAAATATGACTTCTCCATGAGACCCATCCGTGAAAGAGCAGCGGCCAGGGAGCAGTGCTTGGGGACGGTACCTTCACCAATCTGGGACTTGAACCTGCAACCTTCTGATCACACAACCATCTCCCTAACTGTTACACTACCAACTGCCCCAATATTTCCACTCATTATCATGTTTTGTGTAGATGGAGAAATCTTACCGTAAAAGTTTTTCACATCGTCCTCAGACAAATAAAAAGGAGGACCTGTAATGTGGAATACAAGACGAGTAAACAGCAGTCAGGACATGATTTGAATGTTTTTGTCAGGTGGTGCGAGCAGGTAAAATGTTCATTTAAACCAGAAATTGTACTTTATAGTGAACAAATGGTTGATAATGATGTGAATATCTATTGAACTGAATGTGACTCCTCTAAGTCACGCGCCGTGGGATCTAGAGTAACAAATCCTGCTTTAGCTGATTCTTTGGCTTAAGCCAAACAGCTTTCTAACTAGCACTATGAACTTCCCGTTTTGAGATTCTGAGCTAATTTGTATAACATGCTAAACACACTTTTGTGAACTCCTC
The DNA here is from genome assembly GCA_032718565.1 of Distichodus sexfasciatus. Classification (NCBI taxonomy): domain Eukaryota; kingdom Metazoa; phylum Chordata; class Actinopteri; order Characiformes; family Distichodontidae; genus Distichodus; species Distichodus sexfasciatus. Next base: position 3,183,895 of record JAVGVS010000030.1, on the reverse strand, counting down.
CTAGGTTAATTAGCTGATTAGGGCAAGTGAAGTGACAAATGAATCTGCAGACGCAGCCTGATATCCACACACAAAGCTTTTCAGGGATTTCACAAAGGGGCGGCTAAAATGAGCTACTTAACCGCAGCGGGGCGTGGCTTGTTTTGCTTAAAGAGCTGTATCTTTGGACTGCTTTAGCCCAGCTAGCATCAGCGGCAGCATATGAACAAAAGGGGGCGTTATAAATGCAAAATGTATATTTCTCAAGAACCGTAAGTGTTCTAAATAAGAACCTAAATAAAACCGTAAGATTTTTCTAAATATTTTGTATAACTAATCAAAACTAAGATATGAAAGAGGGAAACATACAATGCTGGTTTTTGAACAGTAGGGGGCACTAAAAATGATACATAAAATATGCAATCTGATTCACTGACTCATAATATGTGGCCAGAAGAATGCAATAATCTTAAATTATTGGATATACAAAACACAACCACAAAATAATAATGTGTTAGGAAAAGTAAACACTCAAATGTATAAACAGGAAGCAAATATATATATATATTTTACAGGTATTTGGTTGCACCTCTTGACTTTTTTTTGGGTGGGGAGGGAGTTAAAAATCGTCAAAAAATAACTTAAAACATTTTGAAACGATACTTAACTAATTACACTTATTTAAACACACTGTTCTAAACTCAACAATATGCATAATATCCCTTTAAAATAATAATCATCATCATCATCATCATAAATTAAATGAATAAATAATTTTAACCTCTATTTGTCATTGATCCTAATAAGACTGCAAAAAGAATATAATCATCATACCTTTGTACATGTGTGGGTTGTATTCTAGCGTGTCCAGGAGATACCTGCAGTCCTTGTTCATTAGGGACATAATGAGAGTGGCGTACCTTTAGCAGAGAATCAAAAGATAAATATAAAATGACCACAAATTAGGGATTCACCGACCCAACATTTCCAGTTACAAATTCTGATACCACTTTTTAGTGAATAACTAGTGTATTTCTCTGTGAGGAGGAGACTGAGATTATTCTGTTATGCTTTACCGCAGTGACACTTCCCATGCAGAACCAACTGAGCGTGCGCACATTTACAGATCGGCCCAATGCCACCGATACCCGACCCAGCTATTTGAGTCGTTATCAAATCCACATATCGGACGGGCGCCATCTCTACCACAAATCCCCACAATATTAACCGCACACACCTCGGATCATTAAGTGACATCCTGGAATTGCTGTGACCGCTGCACTGTTCGGTAATAATACTGATGGACTTACTTTTGCCTGTCACAGGGGTTTATTGCCACAAATGAGCCTCTGTCCCAGATTCCTCCAAATTGACCTTCAACAGAACTGAAGACAGAGTGAAGGTCAGAGTCTGTATCAGTTTCTTACATATTGCACCTGAACTGAAACTAGAAGGTGTAACACATACCTGGAGAACTTGTATAAATCACACTGGTAGATGGAGATCCTCCCGTCCAAACTCTTGGGACACAAAAAGAGTGGGAAAAAAAATGATGCAATAAATGCATTAAGAGTGATTGCAAAGGATGTGCATATATACTGTACATACAGCTGTTTTGAGCCATTTGGAATCCTAAAACTAGGCCACCACCAAGTTATTTTTATTCCCTTTTACAGCATACATAAATATATTAGGGGTGTGATGAGACACTCAGGTCACAAAATGAGACGATACACAAGACGAAACATGTTAGGGGTGTAATCCCTGCTACATCAACAGATTTAGGAACATTAACAGATACAATTAGACTAGGATACTCAAAGTCAAAGTAAACTTTGTCATCTCTGCTATATACTGTACAGATACAGTACTGTGCAGAAGTTTTAGGCAGGTGTAAAAAAATGCTGTAAACAAAGAATGCTTTCAAAAATGGAAGTGTTAATCATTTATTTTCATCAATCAACAAAATGCAGTGAATGAACAAAAGAGAAATCTAAATCAAATCAATATTTGGTGTGACCACCCTTTGCCTTCAAAACAGCATCAATTCTTCTAGGTACACTTGCACACAGTTTTTGAAGGAACTCGGCTGGTAGGTTGTTCCAAACATCTTGGAGAACTAACCACAGATCTATAATCCTTTAATCCTACAAAATAATATCATGACTATAATCCTACAAAATAATATAATGACTATAATCCTACAAAATAATATAATGACTATAATTCTACAAAATCCCTGACTTTGTGCAAGTGTACCTATAAGAATTGATGCTGGTTTGAAGACAGAAGGTAGTAACACCAAATATTGATTTGATTTGGATTTTTCTTTTGTTCGCTCACTTTGCATTTTGTAAATTGCTGAAAATAAACAATCATTATTTATATTTCTGAAAGCATTTACAGCATTTTTTCACACCTGCCTAAAACTTTTGTACTGTACATAGAGAGAGAGACGAGACGACGTGGCTCCAGTTTTTACAGTGCAGTAGAAAACAGGGAACAAAGAACAAATAAGGCACATGGAATAACAATATATAAATAAAATACAAAATATACATTTTGAACTAGACATGGAATATTAAATACAACTTTAAACTAGAACTAGAAATGGAGATAGATAGAGAGACAGTTTGGATGCAGTATTACCTACAAAAATGGAAACTGACTTTTACACTAGATGTGCAGGAGATTAGAAACAGTTATAATATGAAAAATGCTACATCCAGTCTACTGCTGAACACATCACACCCAACATCTCCACATAACACACAGCTCGTCTTCTTGTTGCTGCTTCTGCTGTCATACTGGAAACATGTGTGTTGCTGTTCACTAGATCAACTTCAACCATATTACACACCTGACTGGAGAACAAATCAGCCTCCTTCAAGCCTGTGATTGGCTGCTTTTTGCCACATTTATAACACGGTACCAAGTGGAGCGAGCGTGAAGGTGGAGTTGTCCAAACTAACACTATAACATACTGAGAGACAGCTTTTCACCAATTCAGAAATGTTGTCATGTTGTAATATTGCAAAAACCTTGTGGTATGAGATCTCCTCACAATGCTCACACTGTATATATGAACATACATACTGACACGAAAAATGGAAAATTGTGGTGGAAAAATGTCAAAATTTAATTGTTGGGGAGTAATGAGTTACATGTAAAAAATTACATAATTTAATGACAAAATAAAAGTAACAGTAATCAGTTACATTACTTTTAAAAAATGTGTAATTAAATTACAGTTACTTTCAGGAAATATTCAGGATTACAATTTCAGTTACATCTCACTATCTTCTGCAGAAACATTGGCTATATGTTTAATAATATTATTGTTTTGCCATTTTTTCTTGTGCACAACATCCTCCATTTACCGCTGAAAGTCTGATACTGTTCCGATATGTCTAACTGGTTCTCTTATCATGTTTGAATTTGCAACACCCACTTGCTGCTGGATCTACAGCCTACAAGCGTCTGAGCTGCAGTTGCGAGGAGGCCTGCAATGCCAGATTGGAACTACAATGTAGGCTTAGCCCACTGCAGGAAACAAAAATGAGCTGTAGTGAGCAGACGCAGATGCACAATCAATCCCACACGATTAGACAACTGCTTATTCAGTGATGTTCACCAAATGTTGAATATCAAATATTTGATTTAGCAGGCATAGGTATTCATAGATCAGCATGATCTCACAGTAGAGCGGTGTTGAGGTGTTAAAGTCCAACATGGCGTGGCTGTGTTGAGGGAGTTTAAAAGGATTTTGACAGCAGTCAGTGTTGAGTAATGCTGTAAGGTTAACCAGGTTTCAAAAACTGAAAATGGTTGACAGTTGAGAAAATTCATTCAAAATGTAGAAAAGTAATCCAAAAGTAATCCAATGTAATTAGTTACATTACTTTGTTAAAGTAATTGGAATAGTTACACTACTTTTACATTTTAGATAGGGTAACTTATAACTGTAACGCATTGCATTTCCAAAGTAGCTTTCCCCAACACTGTTGACGCGTAGTAACTGTAATGCACTCAAATGCACTCACTGTTGAATGATGGCTACACCAAATGAACATAAATGAATTTATTAAACAAGCTACCATTTGCATACCTTAAACACCTTTGCTCCTGGTATAGCCGCCACTTTCTCCTCCTTATACTCCAGACTATGTTCTTCAAAAAACTGCTTTATCCCTTTCTCAGATATCTCCACCCCAACGACAGTGTGGCCCATATCGGCCAGCCTGAAACACAAATCCAGCAACACATATCACACAACAGACACACCTACAGGTCCAGATGGACACTCTTATATTTACAAATATATTAAAGTGACTAGAGATGGGGCGATACCACTTTTTTATGTCCGATACCAGTAGTGATATTGTAAATTTGGATATATAATGCTTTAAAATGTCTGAATACTTGACTGAGATTATTGTTATGCTTAAAGAAATGCTTGATTTAAATACTGTTGTCCTGCTAAAACAACACACACATGTATAAGCTAAATTATTTGTTCTCAAAAATTGTTCGTTTGGACATATAAATATTTCTTCTTTCTCACTGATTACACTATAACATTATAAAATTGAAAAAAATGTCATTTATGCGTTTTTATGCATTTACTTCTGTTTTAGTGATGGAACATCTCACAAATACTTTCACATGCAGAGGGATCAGGTCTTGTCTTGATCGCGCCTCTGAAAACGTTGTGTGTCACTATTAAGCGTCCGTGTGAAATACAAGCGGAGCTGCTCTAGTGAGTAAAATGAATTAAACCAAGCTTCCATTCTAGAGAAATTGCCTCAACCATTTTTTGTAATAGAATTATTGGAGTTATTGGAACAATGGTTTCAGCTCTACTTTACCGCAGTGCCACTTCCCATGCATAACGAACTGAGCGTGCACGCATTTGCAGACCGGCTCCATAGAACGGCCCAATGACACCGATACCCGATCCAGCCGTTTGAGCCATTATCGGACTGATACCCATCCACATATCGGATCAGTTACATCTCTAAAAGTGACCACTTACCATTTCATGTCTACAGCCTTTCCACAGAGAGGAAAGAAGAACTTCACTTGCTGCCGTCCGCATATCACCCGGTCAATGTTGCTCTTCAGCAGTCTGAAGGAAGAGGGTAAAGTGCAGCAAAGGGAATGATGAATGCTGAAATGCACGCAGCTTTAACTGATTATCACCATTGATCATCTTTCTGTATCGCTCTTGTCTAGAGAATAGGGTGTAAAAATGTCACTGTTCTTGCAAGACAGCTTGTAACAGATTAAATGCCGAAAGTGAGACTTGCTTGTGAACGTGGTACTGATGGAAGCCAATCCTCCCCTCCTGCCACCTCTCCTCCCATTCTCCAAGACTCATCACGCGCTTCGCCTGGACAGCCATTTCCCTGCATCAGCAGCTCCAGCTCCTGGTTATTCTTCAACCTCGTATGGAACAGAAGAACATACGTGAATCGAAGTGGAACAGCACCTTGTGTAACTGACACACCTTGTACGCAACTTTATTGCTTACATATACATACTTTGTTGTAGCGTGTATGGATATAATATTTTTCCTACAACAGATTTCACAGTGTCTCAGCCTCTTTGTTACCTACTTGTTTTTGTTATAAGAAAATTAGCTAAATTAAAAATACTGACAAGAAGTTTAACAGCTTCAAAATCAAATCAAAGGACTTTACTAAAGCTTTGTGTTTAAAATAGAGAAAATAAACTTTTGAAAGATTTTTTTTTTTTTAAGATGTAGCACTTTGATTTTTTTGGAAGTTATGAATCCAATTTCAACTGTAATAATGTTTTACTGCAATATGAAAAATCTGGATATTTCCCAAAGATTTTATAGCTGTATTTGGAAAGAGTGAGCCTGGAATAGTTGGGGTAACTTTATTGCATTTGCATATCAAATAAAATAGTCTAAAATAGACTTACAGCTGGTTCCAATGCTCAGAAATCAAAAGTGTAAAGTTAATATATAAATCATTATTTCAGACAGACTTCTCTTATAGTTTGAGGAATTTTATATCAAGCAGTAAAAGTATAGATCGACATGTTCATTTTAATTTGCCCTAACTTTACACTGCACGTCCTGCATCCATACCTAGAAATGATGATATGAAACAATATATTGTGCAGCCCTCATAAAGATAATATACCCTGTGGTTCTAAAATGTTTTCTAGTGCTATCCCAGTTTAAACCAACAAATACCAAATCAGCATTTTTATTGCGTGGTTTAAGAGAGACAAAGAGATCACCACACTGACACTACTTTTGTGTTGAGTCACAGTGCTGGGAGTTATTCATAATAAAACCAGGCTCGCAAAACTACAAAACAGCTGATAAAAACACATATGCAGGTTTTACACAGGCAGTGTCACTAGTGGGGGTAAAACAAAACGTACTTTGGAACTTGTCACGCTGACGTTGGTGCAAAACCATCTTAACTTTTACTGTGAACTCCTGATCAACCCAGCAATCTTGTATCTAACCTAAATCTTAATATCTAATCTCTTTGCAGCAAGAATGCCATTTTACACATAGTTGTAGTTGAAGGCTGTCTAACCGTCGAGTATGGACATTCTCTTCTCACTTCGGCAACCTTTCCACAAACTGTAGAGAACTTCTTTACAACATCGGAAGGATCCGTCCCTTTCTCACCACTGAACACTACTCAGTTACTCATCCAGTCTCTGGTCATCTCTATGACGGAATACTGCAATTCTCTACTGGCTTTAGTTTTGCTCAAGACAACTAGACCACTTCAACTTTTTATGTCAAAGTAAAAAGTAAACTTTATCGTTATCTCTACTATAAGCAGGTATATAGAGAGACAAGACAACGTGGCGGCAGTTTTTACAGTACAAAGAACAAATAAGGCACATAGACTATGCAAATATAAACAGACTACAAAATATAAAACTCTAGACTAGAGGTAAAAAAAAGAGACTGTGCAATTTAGATTACATGTGGTGTTCAGACTACAATTATGGTCCTCAAACTGTCTTTTTTGCTTTGAATGTGCAAAGATCTGCAGCAGTTCAATATGAAAATTCTGAACAGGCAATTTACTAAAAGACAACAGTATTTTTAGAAAGTTTACTGCATAAGGGGTTCAACAGTATGTGCAAATGATCAGCAGTCAAATGGAGAAAACTGCAGTTACAATCAAGTCTCTTTTTCTACCGCTAGTTTAGAGTTTATATTTTATACTCTATTTATATATGTATATTTTATGTCTCTTATTTTGTATTCTGTAAACACTGAAACCATGTCGTCTCATCTCTATGTAGACCTTGAAGAGGCTGTAGTTTAAATCCACTTCTAATTTTGGTCTCCATATTTGGAAACTTTTCTTGATTTAAGGTTTTAAACAACATGCTTTCATTATGTTATGCTCACTGTTTACTTTTTATTAGACATTGCTTAATATTGCTTTATATATATAGAGGAGATGACAAATTTAACTTGGACTTTAACAGTTACAATCATGGACTACAATTCTACCTTTATGCAACAAATGTATCTGTTTGTATATTTGCAAAAAGTGTATTTTGCATTTTAATATGATATACTGTAGTACATTAAATAACACTATGAATAAAAGACGTGTATCATAAAGCACTGCTGTACTTAGCTCTGTATTATTGTCTGTTAAATGCTGTAAATGTAAAAGTAGATATAAATGTGAATGTAAATGTAACCGGATCTGAACGCGACAAAACACAAAATACATAACATTTTCCTCGGCATTTCTCAGCATCTAAATCAAACATTTCACCCTGCAAACTTACTGAATATTTACTCTACTCTACTGTATTACTGACACCCCAAATATACATAAATGTGTGTTTTTGAGAGTACTATAAAGTGAGCTGAAGAGAGAAGTTAACCGCGACTCACCTCCGACACTGCTGCTGCTGCTCACGGCCTCACTGACGCCGCTCCAGCACCAGGAAGTGGTGAAATGGGCGGGGACTTGCCTACTATAGGCTAAAGCGCCCGTCAGTCATCCGCGCCCCGCCCTCTTCACCGGAGTAAAGCGCAGGATGAGAATTTCGCTGTGTAATTATTAACCTGCACATTACAAATTCCTCTGTTCTACCAAGTAAAATTGCTTTCATGGAAGTGAGTAATTATTTGTAATATAAAAGAATAAAGTTAAAAAATATATAAATACACTGTGTGTTTTTATATGTCCATTCAAACTTTATGCTTATATATTATGCCACCCGTCTGCCTTAAAGAACTGTATGTGTATTTGTTCATTCATAGTTGTTATAATACGTAATATTAAATGCACATGTACAGTCAACAACCTTATAAGACTTTCTCTATTTTCTGTATTTGATGTATATATTTTATATTATCTTTAGCTTATTGTAAGATGTCTTAGCACCAATCACCATAGAAAATTCCCTGTATGTGTCAACTTACTTGGCAATGAACTTCATTCTGATTCTGAAACCGTTTTTATTTATTTATTTATTTACGTATTGGACAGGTTATTATATAAGACAAAGTAAATACTATACTGTGTGGAAAGAAACATGAAACTCAGATGAGCTTCTCTTGTGTGTCGTAAGAGCTGTGTTCGGCAGCGGTGGCGCGTGACTGTATTTAACAGTTGCAGTGATCCGATTGGCAGTTGCTAAGTTACAGAATGCTCACGTTCGAGTCGCACAGCTCGGTAACGACGTCGGAACAACGCAAAGAAACGGTGAGAGAGAGAGAAATAATGCACAGAAATAATGCACAAAAAGATAACAGGCTATGGAAAATGACGTTGCATTGACACCGTGCTATAAAAACAGCTGTGTGGTCGGTTTTGTAATGCCGTGAAACACTCAGATCGCAGCTTTGGCCCGTTTTAATTTTGTATGAGGTTCATTTGTAGTAAGTGAACGCAGCACGACTTTTTGCCGTTTCCCCTCAAATTTTCATCTGGAGAGTCAACCCTGTGCTCAAGTCGAATTTTGGGATCTTTCAGACACCGCTAGTATTAACCGTCTTGAACACAAACATGCGGACTCTATCAACTACTTATGGAGGAAACCATTTAACCGTGAGTGTTAATAGACAAAACACAGGTATTTGAATGGCCTTTCTTCCAAAACGGCCTTTTTTTCCCAGAATTTAAGATCTTTCAGTTTCTACCCTGAACAGTCCCAAGACTGCACAAATCAAAACACTGTATTTAGGAATTTTAAGAATAGGTCAAATAATCTTATGATGAACTACAAAAACGTGTAAGAACAAAATATTTGCAAAAAATATAGAACTATGTTCCTAAAAGTCTTATACTGGTGATCCTTGGCATACAAATTTTGTTTCTAAAATTGATTTCATTATTTAAATTTATTTCAAAACATTTCCAGATTATTTGGGCATCTTTATGAATAATAAATGTAATGCAAATAAATATCACACACGCACACACACATGCATGGATATAGTAGGACGCAAGACTAATGCGTAATCTGAACGGTGGTCCCTAGACAGTGACTGTACATGTGCATATTGTGGTAGAAACGATGTACGTGAAGTGTGTCTTTTTGCAGAATGAACAAATACACATAAAGGCAGGTAGGTGACATATAAGCATAAATGGATACATTCATAAGAGTGTAAAACAGCTTGTTGGTGACAGGTAGGACGAGTTTACATGAGTTTGTGTTATACTAAACAGATAAGAAGTCTTATAGCGTGAGGATAGAGGCTCCTCCTGAGTCTCTCTGTTTTGGCCATATTTCTCCTAAAAGCGTTTGCCTGATTTCTGCAGCTCAAACAGACAGTTACTGGCATGAGACGAGTCTCTGATGATCCTGATTGCTCTGCTCCGACATCTTCTGGTGTAAATGTTCTGCAGAGCTGCCTCAATCACTCTCTGGAGACCCTTAATGTGCTGTGCACAGCTGTTTCCATACCAGGATGTGATGTCCTGAGTCAGGACAAACTGATAGTGTAGACCCTCTTGAAAACATGCAGGTTTGTTAGAATACTTTTGGAAGATTTTAAAATAAGATTTAAACTGTAATGCGTCACAACAGAGCTTTTGATAGACCTTTCTTTCAAAGTATTCCAGTAGAAAATCAGAATACTCAGTGGGCTTATAGAATATGACCTCCTAAACATAAATATTCAGGTTTGATTTGGTGCTTGTGGATTTTTTGATAATTTTGTTAATCAAAATGATAATTGCTTAACAAATACTAACAATATAATGTAGCTTACAGTTACAGGTAAAGTGGAGTTTGCAAGTTTGCTGGTGATGTAAACAGACTTGAAAGTCATGAAGGCGGGTGAGATACAGATCCTTCATAGAGTATTTTACCACGAGGCCAAAACACCATTTTTAAAAACCATGCAGAGTAAAACTGTAGAATCAGGAGAAAATTCACTACATTCAACCATGTTGCATTATGTGTTTTACAGGTGGCCATGCCGAATTCGGGAAAGTGGACGTGGAACGATGAAGCAGATTGCCTGGAGTTTATCAGGTAACTCTTCATTATCTGATCATTATCATTCATCAGCAGGAATATTTTATGATAATATATTCATTTCTTATTTTACAGTGCTGCAGAGGAGAATAAAGAAAAGAAAAAGATGACTGGGATAAACAAATTCCCAACAGATAATAGGAGGCATTCGCAAGGGTAAATAAGACTCTCACTCTGATATTATTCATTGATTAATCAAGTCATATGGTGTAGATATGTTGAACATGCTGTTCAGCTCACGTGGGAATAATCGACATTGCTGCTGCTAACAGACCATCCATACCGCCACACATGTTCAACACAACACTCCACTTCTTCATTGTGATTCCTACACTAGCGCTTGTGAGAAAACATGGCGGATTAGGAAGCGCTAGCAGTTCTACCTACCATAAGGGGACCAACCCTGGGCAGGCGCCAACACACCACAGAGAACATACACTAACACAATCACACTCTCATTCACACCTTACGGGGCCAGTTTAGAGTCACCAATTAACCTACACAGCATGCCTGAGGAAACCGGAGCACCCGGAGGGCACCCACACGAACGTGGGGAGAGCATGCAAACTCCACACATGTTGTGCTGTGTTCACAACGACAAACCATCACTCACTAGAATAGGCTGACTGGGTTTGCTTTATACAGGGTGACAGCCAGAGGAGGGTGCTATGGTCTGAAGAAGCCTCGGACGGTAGGACACGCTGAGCTGACTGCCTACAAGGATGCTGTTAAACGAAGCCAGACGCAATCCGTCACCATTGAGCATGTTAAATGTAAATCTAGAGCAGTCTCCTTCATACCTTCATGATGTTAAAGTGCGTCAAGTATTTAAGAGTCCCAGATTGCAATAATACCAAAGCAACCTATTAATGTTTATTCTTTTACAGTTGTGGCAATGTCCTTAATGCTAGAGAGAGACGACGTGCCCATTCCGCTCTGCTTTATGACTGTTATCAAGTATGTTTTGCAGTCTCCCTTCTACACTCATTATACTTTATTCTCACTAGATTAATACCAACTGTATTAGTAGCAACTGTCAATAATCTGGCTCTTCTTCCTGCAGGAGCAGCGTACTGGACAAGTTTCTGGCCACTTTGCTGCTTTATTTGTTGAAACTTGCGGACAGGAAAGCTGTGGAGCAGCACCACGCAGGATTAAGCGAGAACGTTCACCTGTGAGCTGAAATTCGAGTTTTTAAGATCAGTGTTTGAAGGGATTATAAATAATCTCATGTCTTCCATTGTTTACTGTCATGGAGATGTTTGGATGGTTTGTGCACAGGCATGGGGTTAAAACTTCTTACATGTGAACAAATACTGTCATCTAATCTTGATTTACCTACAATATTAATCAAAAATGTATTAATTATATTATAAAAGATGTTTAAATTTAAGTGAAAATGCACTGCACTGGGGCAGTTGGTAGAGTAACGGTCAGGGAGTTGGCCTCGTGATCAGAGGGATGCCAGGTCAAATCCCGCACCGGTAAAGGTACCACTGAGGTACTCATGAGCAAGGTACCGTCCTCAAGCACAGCCAAAAAGCCGCTCACTGCCCCTTCCCGGATGGCAGACCCTCCAGCATTTCTATTAATGCAAATTCAGCCAATCCCCGCGAATTCATCACTACCGTGCAATTTTGACCAATTGCTGCAACTTTTCCGCAATTTTCGACCAATCATTGTTGTTTCTCACAAAATGTTGAGCCATACGTCAGCGAACTCACTTCCTTGTTACGTTTAGAAGACGCAGGCAACATGTGATAAAAACACCTCACATTTACTTTCAACAATAACTAAATGATTAATGATTAATAAAAATAAGTGGTTTTGTTCCTTCATTCCTTCAGAATCATTACAAAGGGGGACAAAATCACACATATGTCTGCAACTTTGACTTGCTCCTGCAACTTTATTGCAACAAGACACACACTTTTATCAATTTTTTTTAGAAAAGCTGCCACAAAATCAGGCATTTTAGGTTGCAACAGTCTTAAAAAAGAACCACAAAATCCTGGGGGGACTGGGATGGGTCACATTTCGTTGTGGTGCACTGTGTGCTATGCTGTGCTGTGTTCACAATGACAAATAACCACACACTATACTGACCAGGAGGACTTCTACATCAGGTTGTTTACACGAGTGACAACTCATTATAATTTAGGCTAAGCTAGTTCCAGCCTGACCTACTGATCTGCTGCTGGCTAATTGCAGCTTCCGGTGTACAGATTAGCTTGGTGTCTGATCATCTTTCTCTTGGCTGCCACCAGCATGGAGAGCGTGAGAGTCAGGGAGGAGACGGAGCAGGCCAACGCTAAATTGGAGCTAGCCAAGACGCACCTGGCCGTCTGTTACTCCAATCTGTTGCTGGGGTCAGGCTCGTCCCCTCATCCTGACGAGACCTGGGGCAGGTCGGTGACATCCATAAAATCTCCACCTATCACCGGCTGTTACATCTTCTCATCTTCTAGTGCTGCATGATGCAGATTCAGAGCTTTTATTTGTACAAACACAACCAAGACAATGAAAATGATAGTGCAAATTAAGAATATAATTGAAGGAGTTAAATGTATAAATACTGTAAAGTGGTGTGGCACAAAGGTCCCGTGTTTGATCTCCACTCGGCCGTGGAGCCTTTTCATAATCAAAAGGAAAGTCAAAATGAACTTTATTGTCGTCCCACCGTACACAAATATACATAGAGACGAAATTTCACAGTACAAACATACTGACTGTGCAATGCAGCATGAGAAGTTGTAAGAAATATGCATACCATTAACTAATGTAATAATAATAATAATAATAATCATAATAGTAATAATAATAATAATAATAATAACTAGAAGAAGAAGAAGGAGGGTCTAACTGCATTTTTACTTGTTCATACAGGAAAAGAGTGTCCAGCCTTTTCAGGGACAAACAGACATTTGAGGTTAGTAAAAATATTCTTTATTAAATCTAATCACATCTACATTCACTGTACTACATACTGTCGGTGTGAGTGAATTTGATATTTTATTAATGTAAGCCCTAACCTTAACCCTATGAAATTAACCAACATTTATTTGAGAATTTATGCTAGCAAATTCTTAAATGAAGTTTGTTGTGAATTTCCGCTTGTTGTGCTAGTGCCTCTACAGCTTTGTGTGCTATGTGGCATGGGTTGCGTTTGGAAGGAAGAATCTGAAGGAGATCCAGGTTGAAATTGGTCACTTGCTCTACTCTGAAGTGTTTAATCCTGCTCTGAGGAATCAAGAGACGGGCGAGGAACCAAGAACGGAGAAGTCGGACCAAGCGTCAGAACAGCAACCTGCCTGGAAGTCAGTACTGCTTTATAGGTGCTCCGTAATGTAGAGAGTGGAAAATAGCGAGAAAATCAAATGAAAGTGAGTGATTATTTGTGAACACAACACTGCACACGGTGCACCACAATCAAATCTGACCTCTGCATTTGACCCCTCCGTGAAAAAACAGTGGACAGCTGACATTGGCAGTGACTGTTCATGAGTACCTTAGAGGTACCTTTACCAGTCCGGGATGTGAACTGGAGACCTGATCACGGGGCGAACGCCCTAACTGTTACACTACCAACTGCCCCACTAAATGACTTAATGACTTCACAGTGTGTTTTAATATAAATATAATGGTGTTTTTAATTAAGGAGAGACACACAGAGCGACATACTGTAATACATTACAAAAATACAAGACTGGACAATACAAGAAATGAATAACTAACAAAATATGGAACATAAAACAACATGGACACAAATGATTTGAGAAGATAATCAAACCTTTGCATGTATTTTGGAACAGTTGGTAGTGAAACGTACCACTGAGGTACTCATGAGCAAGGTTCTATCCCCAAGCGCAAGTCTACTGCTCCTTTATGGATGATTCAAACTCACCTCAAACTCTAGAACTCAAATTTGGTTGTGGTGCACTGTGTTCTGTGCTGTGTTCGCAAAAACAAAATTATCACTCACTTTAATTCACTATTTCATGTTATTGTATAATTTATGACATGTCTGAACATGTGCTAGCTGTTTGTCTGTCTTTATATTTATATGACATTAAATTTAACGCAACAGCATTTCTCCATATGTTAAAACCCTGCATGATTTAGGTGGCGGCTGTGTAAGTTAATCCTGAGTTGCGTGACGATTTACAACTTTTACGGCTTCCTCTCTGTGACCTCCCCTCCCTGTCTCCTGACCTCTGACCCAGAAAGCGTCAGCGCCGGCCAGACCTAAACAAATTGGTGACCAAGCATTCACCCCTCATAACGTACCTGCTGCCCACACCGCGAGAAAAGGCCCCGCATCTGTTCCAGGGCACGTTCCCCTACACACCGCAGGACAAACACACTCCTAAAAACATCGAGGAGCTGGAGGAGGAACTCAGCAAACACCTAGATTCTTTCAGGTGACCATCAGAATCAGGTTGAGGTTTATCGCTGTGTACGTTGTCACATACAAGGAATTTTCTTTGATGGTTGGTTTGGGCAGTTGGTAGTGTACAATTTGAAACAATTTATTATACTGTCTGTTCATCTTTTCTTCAGACTATGTTTTTCCTTTGGACATAAACCTTAACTTATTTTTGACTATTCTCTTGGCTGTGTTCTCAGATTTGGCATACTGGGGCAGCCCCTAAAGCTCTTCAACAAGACCACACTAATGCCTCTGGAACCTGAGAAAAGAGAAGAGGAAGGAGCAGACGAAGACTTGCCGAGTAAAAATGAATAT
Organism: Distichodus sexfasciatus; assembly: GCA_032718565.1. Classification (NCBI taxonomy): domain Eukaryota; kingdom Metazoa; phylum Chordata; class Actinopteri; order Characiformes; family Distichodontidae; genus Distichodus; species Distichodus sexfasciatus. The sequence goes on along the minus strand of JAVGVS010000030.1, from coordinate 3,168,654 downwards.
GAAATCAGCCCGCTTGGAGCTCACATTAAGGGCAGCATCACTGGGCAATTTTCCAGGATGGGAACATCACAAAAGTACAGCAGCTACAGTCGAGCGCAGTCCAGAATCACTATGGAGGCACCGTCTTCAGATACTGAATGAATCTCTCCTGTGGAAGGTTGTGTGGGCAGGTTTTAGGTGGTTGTTAGGACCTGAGTAAAAGACTAAAGGTTAATTCTGACTTTTTGGCTTTGTAAACACATTTTTTCTAAAAACGTTTTGCATTTACTAACTGTGGATAAGTTTTGAGGAAAGGTGTAGTGTAGCGGTTAGGGTGTTCGCCCTGTGATTGGAAGGTTTCCGGTTTCAGTCCCACACCGGTAAAGGTACCACTGAAGTACTCATGAGCAACGCACCGTCCCCAAGCCCACTGCTCATTTATGGATAAGTCAAATGCAGAGCTCACATTTGGTGGTGCAGCTTCAGACGCTTCAGATGAGAACGGCAGAAGGAGCTTTTGTCAGCACCCTAATTGGCTGGGTAATCTGTGACGCCGTGACTAGTAATCTGGGTCTATTAAGATTACCAGAGAAACATGAAGTGCATGTGTATTTTCTGCTTCAGATCAGACAGTGATATGGTTTCTGAGGGATTACTACAGGAATCAAATCCTCAAATTGATGCATATTAAACAGAATCATCATTTATAATGATCAAACATACATAATTCATATGTTATGCACATCAAAAGTACCACAACACAAATGTCATTTCAGAATTTATTCAAACAAATGTTTTTATAGATGATAGCGGAAAGAGATGAGATGATGAATGACTGATCTAAGTGGTGTGCTACCTGCTGCTTATTTGTAGAGTAAAAACAGCTTTCCTGATCTTGTGCCCCATTTTTATCAGCTTTGTCCTTTAGGGGGAGGCAGTACACACAGTATAAGCAGACAACGCAGCTCAGATGGAAAAATATATGTAAAATCAGTTGAAAATATAAAAGAGTAAAATATTAAATCGTTTTGTTAAAAAAATGTTTAAAAAGGTGGTATTTATGGAATATTAAGTACTTATTAGTGGAGTATGAAAAGAAAGAAAAAATTAGTTTCGTAAATATTTGTTATTTAAAAATACATAAATAAAGCTGACAACATGCTCTCTCTTCTTCTCTCTAATATAAATGAAATTATACAGTAATGATATAGTAATTATACATAAATAAGCCTTTATGAATTTTATGAATGTTTACTATTGGACAAATACATAAATAAAGCTGGGAATTTACTGCTCTCGTTCTCTATCACTCTTTCTTTTTTCCGTCTCACTCTCTTCCCCCTTCCCACCTCTTTTTTTCTCTCTCTTTCCTTCTTTCTTTCTCCCAAACCCTGCCCTCTCTCTCTCTCTCTCTCTCTCTCTCTATCTCTCTCTCTCCATTGCTTAAGCTCTCTTTAATAATAATAATAATAATAATAATAATAATAATAATAAAATAGCAACAACAATAATAATAATAAATTAATTGTATGATTTAATTTGTTAATTTATGATTTTTAATGAATATTTTGCTATTTGAAAACATAAATCAAAGCTAACCAATATACTTGCTCCTCCCTCCTCTCTCTCTCTCTTTTTTGCCTCTCTCACTCCACCTGCACCCTCCAGTAATTGCTCAAGTAGTGTTGAGTGCTGCTTATTAACAGAGTTTTAATACTAATACTACTTATAATAATAATAATGAACTACTACTACTACTACTACTGCTAATAATAATAACTAATTATATAGTAATTATAAATAAATAGTTTATTTATGAATTTTATGAAATCTTTACTTATAAAATACATAAATAAACCTGACAATTTACTGCTCTCTCTCTCTCTCTCTCTCTCTCTCTCTCTCTCTCTCTCTCTCTCTCTCCATATGGTCGGCATGTCTGTCAATCATTGCTCAAGCTCTCCCTCTTCTGACCTGTATTTTCTTCTCCACTCCGCGTTTAGAAGCGCAGCGGCGGAGGAGCGACGCGTCCACTACACGCTTTAGGGAGTCTGTTACATTCAAACTCTGAGATTTACTGCGACTCGTAAAGCCCTGATAATTAACAGAGTAAGACGAGGGAGAAATAAAGCAACACGTATCCGGTGGGAGCGCGCTCCTGAGCGAGAGACAGAGCGGGGCTGGAGCGACAGACAGAGGGCGAAGGTGGGAGAAAGAGTTGCTCACGAGTGCGAGTGGACGCAGGACGCCAGATTTCGCTCCGTCTACCCCACGAAGGCGCACACTCCGAGGAATTATGAGGAACGTTTGGATGATACTGACCCTCGGCTTGGCGGTCTTTCTCTCGGGGGAAAGGGTGAGTGTTTTTAGGTGGTAAACGACGCTGATTTTCTCTAACCGGTTCGGAACTCCTCAGGCGCGGCGGCCGCGTCCGAAAACGGCGCTCGGTTTGGGACGCGGCCGGTCCGGTCACTAGCGTGGACTTCCATGTTGGAATAGTTGCTTTGTTGTCGTCAACAAGCTGTTTTAAAGCCAATAATGTCGAGAGAGACACGGTGTGGAGTTTATAACGCGTTTCAAATCTGCGGGTTACATTAACTTGGTTAATGTCCAGATCGCCCGGGAACCATAATGTGGTGAACAGAGAATGAAAGCAGACGGGGCAAGTAGCAAGATTAGACATTTACCATGCTACTTGCCCCGAAAGGCTTACTAAGGGTTTCTAACACCTTCTTTCACCACACGCTTCGTTTAACCTGCAACTTTCCACACGGATTTTGCTTTACTCTACTTGCTACTTGCCCCGCTGGCTAACTTGTTAAAGTACTTCTTACCAGATGTGATTTCTGTAAACCTTCCACTTGCCCATTTAATTTGCTACTTGCCCCACATGCTTTTGCCAAACCTGCTTTTTGCCCCCAGAAGCGTTTGCTGGACGTGCTACTTGCCCCAAATGCGTACGTTAAGCAAAAGCTTCTGAGGCAAAAAGCGGGTTTAACGAAAGCCTGTGGGGCAAGTAGCAAGATTTCGACATTTAACATGCTACCCAAAAAGCTTACAAATAACTTACTGTTCACCTTATATGATTTCAAACACCTTCTTCTTTCCCCACACGCTTCGTTTAACCTGCACACAGACTTTGCTTCACTCTGCTACTTGCCCCTGGCTTACTTGTTCAAGTGCCGCTTACTTGGGCTCACGATTCGATTCAAAATCGAGTCACGATTGATAAGCGATTCACGATTCATAAACCATTCACGATTCCGTACATACTGTAGATGAATTTGTTCCCGGATTGCTGTTTTGAATTACTTTACGTGCCATTACGTTATTTGAAAAATATGATCTTTGGGACATATCGATTTTTTTGGAATGCAAGAATCAATTTTGAATCGATTGAACAGAGAAAGAATTGCGATTCTTTTCGATTTGATGTTTTTTTGCACACCCCTACTACTTACCACATGTGATTTTTGTAAATCTTCTACTTGCCCCCACATGCGGACATTTAATGTGCTACTTTCCCCTGCATGCTTTCGTTAAACCTGCTTTTGCCACCAGAAGCTTTTGATTAACGTGCTACTTGCCCTAACTGAGTACCTTAAAGGTTTCCATTTAGCCTGCTACATGCCCTATACGCTTTGTTAGCTATAATGGCCTTCTTCCATGCAGTGTCCCTTTTAAAGGTATTTGGTCTCAGACGATAATGCTTTTAAACAGAAATAATTCGCAGCAATGATGAGTCAACTTGTCTTACTCTGCTGTCGTGTCTAACGATTTTTAAGGGCTGATGCATATATTTTAAAATATTTTTATGTAACGATAATCTAATAAATGCTAGTAGATTTGGCTGGTGCTGCTTGTCAGGGAATATTTGGAGATTCATGCTTTGTAACTGTCCGTAGTTTAAATATTTATATTTACATGCTCCAAATTATTCTAGTCCTAGATATAGATGTCTGCCGTCAAATATGTGTTAAAATACGATTATTTTAAATACACAAATTGCGCTCACTAGCATATGAGCAGTAAAGCAGTAATCAGGTCTACAACTTGTGCAGATACTGAAACATTATCAAACCTACACAGACCATAATTTCACAACATTTGACAGCTATTTTTAATGCAGCATTCTTCCAGCACTCCAAAAGCATTTCATGTGGTCGCTTACATGTATTCCCAAACAACTTATAAGATTAATGTTGCATAAAAATATTAAAGCACGCAGCACTCGTTAAAAACAGGACAGGAGGGTGAGTTGACTCACTTCATCGTTGTGAGTTCATTCTGTTAAAAAGCACGAACGACCCTCTCAGACCAAGTACCCTTAAAAACGTTTGAGGACTTTATCTTTAAAAAGGACATTGCACAGAAAAACGGCAATACGGCTAACAAACAATGGGAGCATACAGGGCAAGTGGCAGGCTGAATGAAAACCTTTGTAGGGCAAGTACGCATGTAGGGCAAGTAGCAGTTTAAACAAAAGCTTAGAAATGATTAAAGCGTAAAGCATTTTTAAAGCATTCTTTTTTGCTGTGGTTGTATGATGACAGGTGGTGAGCTATGTAGTAATTTGCTTTAGTTTGCAGGCCTTGTGCCTTTTACACTCATTGTTTTGCATGTGGCCATTTCTTGTTGGCAGCTCTTACAAATTTTGATGACAGGTTCAAATGCCAGAGCTGTAATTCTACAATGTGAGCCGGAACGTTTTCTAATGTACGTCATTTCATTATTTTCTGTTGTGCATTTTTAGAGCTGGAGTTTATGGTCATGAATGTTTAATTGCGCACTGCAGTCAAGCAGCTGAGTACAGCTTGTGTTTTAGTTTGTGGAAGCAAGATTCCCACTGACTTGTGGCTGTGTGGCCATGTTCTGTTCCATTCTGTTCTGTTCTGTTGTAAATGAACATATAAACTGGGCCCGGTGGCTGGCGTATTGTGAAATGCCGCAGGGCTGGCACCAGATTCAGTGTAATTCCATGCTTGACTAGCATGCTGGTTTGTAATGTCTCATCCTATTGATCAGAGCCTCGGTTGGCATGCCCCGTAGCCAGGAAAGCTGTATCAATCTCAGTGAATCCCAGCATTGCAGATTGATTCTCTATAGTGGCATCATGTTGACATGGCAATTAAACTGATCTAGAGTTGCTAACCACCAGGCAAATCTATGTGGTGATTACAAGTGATACACCTCGGAGACCATTGCGTTTTTTTAACCCCCTTCTGTCGAGATGAGAAGGCACTGTCAAGGCAAAATTAAAGCCTGTACTCATTAGAACAATGTTTTGTGCACACGTTTAAGAGCGGAGTTTAGCCCCATGCAGATCTGCAGTGATTTGGTTGCTGTCTGTGGCCAGATGTTCGATTCTGTAATTTGCATGGTGTTTTGTCAGGAAGGTGTTTTTGCCTCCCCGCCTTTCAAAGCGAGACACGCCGAGATGATGTTTTTCACAGAGAAGAGATGCACATATTTGCAGCTGAGATTAGTCAGAGTGTCACAGTTTTGAGGCAGTGAGTTTGAGAAATCTGCGCTTTTGTTTGCAGGAACAAAAAACCTCATTGGATTGCTTGTGATGTGACTTTGATGAATGGCTGCTTTGCATAACTTGAAAACATTCTCCTGGGTTAGTCCTGAGTGTGTTTGCGCGTGTTTGAGTCTGCACAACGTTAGGCAAAACTGACTTTGTGAGTGATTTTGTCATTGTGAACACAGCACAGCACACAGGAGCAGCTTTTTGGCAGCACCCGAGGAGCAGTGCTTGGGGACGGAACCTTGCTCAGGAGTACCTCAATCAGAGGGCCAACTCCACGACCATTACTCTACAAACTACCCTGATCCGGGGTAGTCGGTAGTGTAACGGTTAAAGCGTTCGCTGGTTCGAATCCCTGACTGGTAAAGTTACCACTGAGGTACTCACAACCAAGGTACCATCCCCAAGCACTGCTCCCTGGGTTAACTGTTCCTTCATGGATGGGTCACAGGCAGAGTTCACATGTGGTTGTGGGGCTCTGTGTGCTGTGCTGTGTTCACAATGACAAATAATCACTCACTCGCACATAGGAGCAGTGGCAGATTTTTGGGAGCGCCTGGGGAGCAGTGCTTGGGGACGGCACCTTGAAAGTGAGTGATTATTTGTCATTGTGAACGCACCACAGCGAAATGTGACCTCTGCGTTTGACCCGTCCGTGAAGGAGCAGTGGGCAGCTAACAAGGGCAGCGGTGCTTGGGGACAGTACCTTGCTCATGAGTACCTCAGTGGCAACTTTACCGGTCTTGGATTCGAACCTGCGACCTTCTGATCACGGGGCGTACACCCCGCCGTTACGCCACCAACTGCCCCTTGCTTATGAGTACCTCAGTGGTACCTTGTTGTTGTAGATAATACAACAACACTGTATTATGTACACAGCAGTGCTGAGCAAATGTAAAAAATCACAGTCTTTGCACTGAGAAGCCATCTTGGATTCTGAACGAGATATTTGGTCGGGTGTCGGAGAAACGAGGGTGCGTCTCTTGTCACTTCCGGCTTTAGCCCTTGGAAAACGACTTGGAAACCGAGCACCAACCATTTGAAAATCAGTAAATTAATATAAATATGATCTGCTTGCTATGCATGCTGGGTCCTGGGCGCAAATCCCAGTTTTATTTATCACCTTAACTGCATTGGGAGAGAGGATTACTTATAGATGTTTCTATTTGCTGTTGGTAATCTAAGATGTCGAGTTCAAATTCACCGTGTAGTGGAAGAGAGAGGTCACTAATGGTTCTCTTAGACTTGTTTGTAATATGTTCTTCATACATATTGGTTAAATGCCTGTGTGGTCTCCCTATAATTTTTGAGGCCATATTCACCAATTACTGCAATTTGTTCCTGCGCTGGATGTTCAGATTGATATATTGTGCGGTCTCAGTGTGTGTGCTGTAGAACAAGAGAGAAAAAACAACGTTATAGTGTTGAAGAGATCAACAGACGGAGGAGAGAAAGAGACACAGCACACACTGACCGCTGTCTCACCCTTCACTCCTGCCACTCTCTGTCCCGAGGCTGGTTTCCTCTTCTTTATTACAAGCGGCTGACCGTGGTCAGGAGCTCATATTGCCACACTGGACAACTCTCGTCTGCCTGCTTAATTACCAACTGTTTTTTTTCCCAAATTCCTTTAAATGGCACCTTTAACAATCACCAATCATCAGTATTTAATAGGGATGTGCGATGATATCGGAATCATATCAGAATCTGAACCGATACTTTTACCGATTTGCCTAATATTTTCAGCCGATATCTTATAATGCATTTGGGAAAGGTAGCGCTTGTGCCAGGCGAGGTGGGATTTTATACGGCCCGCGCCTTCTGTCTTAAAATGTATAGAGTTATTTTGTGCCGAAATATTGAGCACGCAGTGTAATGTTCACAAGCGAAATCTCTTGTCTTCACGCGCTTAGCTCCAACCTTCCAACTAAATCGCATGTTTGCCTCACTTAGTCAATGCGAGCCGCGTACTACTGCACTAAATAGTATGGCGGGTATAGCATCATTATCATACTTTTCTGTGTGGTAGTATGCATATCAGGAAATAGCCAGGGTTGTAGCTTAACAGCTCTATACGCACTAGGTAGTGCACATGGAGTGTCACCCGCACCTTATTTGACTTGGTACACTACATAGGCCGGGAAGTGACTTTTCCTTGTGCACTACGCTTGAAATGCTCCACCCTTGCTCCACTCTGCTTTAACGCTCACTTGACTTGGCGCTGTGTTAGAACTATCCGAACTATGGTGTTACTTTTGTGCCAGAATTCCAAGCGTGAAGTGCAACTTTGGTGAGCCTCGTCTTTACGCACTCAACTCTTCCTTCATCATTTATCTGCATTGGTATCGGGAGATATATACACATTAAAAATATCGGATATGGGCATCGGCCAATAATTCCCATGCTGTGCATCCGTAATATTTAATGCTAATCTCAAGATCTTGAATTGAAGGCAACTGGGTTTTCTTTTCAAAGTTCTTGAGTGATTATGAACATGGCACACCAGAACAAAATGTGACCTCTGCATTTGACCCATCATGAAGCACGTATATCACACGGTACCTTGCTCGTGAGTACCTTTACCCGTCCAGGACTTGAACCTGCGATTCTATGATCACGAGGCCAACTCCCTAACCGTTACACTGCCAGCTGCTCCGATGACGTTTCTCGTCTCGTCCGAAAGGGTTTTGTAGTTCACCTTTAATAAGAAAGTCAAGTGGCCCTCAAAACAGGCTCTCAGTCGTCCTGGATGAGTGAGGACTTACACAGACGCTCTTGTAATGCACCGTTGCCTGTACTGACATAATCTGCAGATGAAAACACAGTAATACCCCTGAGTGGCTCATCTGGTAAAAGCCCGGCTCTCAGCGAGAGGATGAGCCCCATGAGGACTGCGCTCTTGCTTTCGTCATCACTCGGAAAAGGGCACCCGCGTCCCTCCGCCTCTTCGTCGCCGCCAACGTGCCGGCTCGCATGGTTAGAGTCAGACGATTGGCGTTTAGAGCTTCTCGGCTGGGTCATGTGTCCACGTGTTTTGCAGGAGAGCTGCGTGCATGAACCGAATTAATGGAAGGACTTAAAAGCCCTGTCGCTTTAATACGCCGAGGCCCTGACGGGGCTAAATATGGTGGAAAATCAAAATGCGTTTTTCCAAAATAGCCTTTCCAAGAAAAAATATCATCTAAACCCGTCGGAGTAAACAGTTAGCAAAATGCACTTCGCTTGAGGCCTCATTTTTATTTCAACACTCAATAAATTAAACAGGAGTCTGGCGAAGGCGCGACGCTCGCTCCCATCAGTCTCTTCGCAGTTCGTTATAACTGGCCTCGTCAAGACTGGCTTTCAGGATGAAGTCAGAGTTCTCTGTGTTGGGGGGTCTTTTGGCTCGCTCCGTCTCGCCACGTAATCCCTAATGGCCTCTGCAGGCCGGCCTCTCGGGCCCGAGCAGGAATCCTATAACGCTCTGGTTTTGTGGTTTTCTGCTCCGTCCTCGTCTCCCTGCAGCTAAGTCTCTTCATTCTGTTATTATTACCCAGGATAAGGTTACTCCCGAGAACACTGACATTATTCTTTCTCTCTTTTCGCCCCCGCAGATGGAAAGAATGATGAGATGGGTAGAGGTGTGTCTGATGTTAGCTCAGTGTGTGTTTTTACAGACGTCTGCAGGACGCATGTGCATTTGTTTTCACGTTTTTAGTCACTGTTTTCTCCGCTGGAAGCACTTGTGGATAAAATTTTGCGTACCAGTGGGAATTCTGGAATATCTAAAGCAGTGTGGAGAACAGGCGAAAAACCGCCACGCCCCGAAATTTACACATTACCCTAACATTTCGAGTTAAGGGGTACGCTTTCGCCACCTTTTTTGAGGAGGCTGTAGAGGTGGTGATCCTATCAAGGACAATGATTTAACGTCTGTCTCCATCACAGTTTCCTACTATACAATTTTGATTATTGATGTGCGATATGGGAATTATCGGCCGATGCTGATATCTGATTTTTTTATGCGTGTATATATGCCGATACTGATAAATGAGTAAGGCATAGAGTTGGGCGCATAGAGGCAAGATAGTTTTCTTGGCAACGTTCCTCTGCATGCTCAGAATTTTGACACAAAAATAACGCCATAGCACTGACATTTCTAACACAGAGGCGAGTCAAGCGAGCGGGAAAGCAGAGTGAAGCGAAGTCGGAGCATTCCAGAATAGTGCACAACATTTTAAGAAAAAGTCACTTCCCGCCCTATGTAGTGTACCAAGTCAAATAGGGCGTGTGTGACACGCCATGTGCACTTTCTAGTGTGTAGAGAGCCGTTAAGCTTCAACCCCGGCTATTTCCTGAGATGCATACTACCACATAGAAAAGTATGATAAGAGCACCTTACCTACCATACTATTAAGTGCAGTAGTACACGGCTCGGGACACAGCTCACGTTCGCTCAATGAGACAAACGCAATTTATTTAGTTAAAGCATTTTCCCAAATGCAGGGAGAGTTGAGTGCGTAAAGACAAGATTTTGCTTGTGAACATTCCACTGCGCGCTCAGAATTTTGTCACAAAATACGTTTTTAGACAGAAGGCGTGGGCCTTCCCACCTCGGACTGGCGAAAGCGCCACCTTTCTAACGTACAATAAATGCGTCATAAAATATCAGCTGGAAATATCGGGTAAATCTAAGCATTGGACTAGGGGAAAGTGAATGTCGGTCTAGTGGGAAAAGAACGAGGGATGAGAACGATTACGGATATGAGAAGAGGCTCATGGGCCCTTGAATCACATCAGGTTTGGTGGCTTGGGAAAAAACAGACGGTAAAATGGGAAGAACTCACGAACGAGTGTGAGTATAAAAACTGTATATGTGAGCACGCCATACTGCTATAGAACATGCGTTTTGGAATTTGAAAAGTTTCTAGCACAAAAACTTAAGGAGTAGCGGTCAGGAAAAGTGTGGGGAATAAAAATCGGATAACGAAATGTGATGCTCACCGCAGTCATATAAAAATCACACCAGTGCCATTTCCCCCCAATATGGAGCAGCCCTACAGTAGCTTGCACTAAATACCTCCCACTTAATTTCCCTTAAGAACACGGAATGGAAAGTTAATTTTTGGGGGGATTATGTATGAAAGGCGGTGTGTAAGCTCGGAGCGGAGAGGGAGGGTTACTTCAAACGCTCTGGTTTCTGCGTTTAACGTGCCAGGGCCTGGGCCGAGGTCTGGGTTGGTGGAGGTGGAGGGGCTTGCTTTAGCAAACTGTGAGCTCCAGTGTGTGTGTGTGTGTGTGTGAGACTCGGCCTCATTTGGCAGTGGGGTGATGGCCGAGCCACGTGACACAGCCAGTGAGTAGAGCATGGCTTTCTTGTTTGTACTAGAACGTCACAGGACCACGTTCCTCTTATAAATAACTGAAATAATCATCATGGGCAAGATGATGTTGAGTAGAAGTTCTGAATGTCAGTTTTGACTAATTGCCCAAAGTTAGCTGGTAGATTAAGTGGATTTCTTGAATTTTGAGTGAATTTTGTGAACACGGCACGGCACCAAAATGTGGGCTCTTCATTTGACCCTTCCATGAAGGAGCCGTGGGCAGATTTCTTGGCATTGCGTTGTTCTGCCGACGTCTAGACTGTGCAGCAGTTTGAGTTGGAGTGTGCTGGAACGCTCGGCTCCTAAAGCGTGAATTTGTCGCCATGTGGTCAGTGAACTTTTCCTTTGTGTGTTTTAAATTGCAGTGGAAAACGCTACGGTACATTAAGCACATCTGTAATCACTCATCATTACGAGTCCCTTTTTTTCGTCTCTCAAATGCACCTAATTGAAATCTCCACTATACTCTGTGGAGAAGAAGAATGCACTTTAAAGCCTGGTGTTTCCATTCTTCATCGCCCCGCACTGGAAGCCTGACGATAGAGTCGGCCGTACAGCGTAATTGCTGATCCTCACTTTGTTAGCAAGATTTCATTTCAATTCAGGATCCAAACTGCTTACAATTGATGAAGCATTGTCAGAAAACCAAACAAGTCAGAAAACATACAAATTAGGGATGCACAATATGGAAATTATTGACCAATGCCAATGTTTTTCATGCTCATATCCGTTGATGCCGATATCTGTAAATGAGGAAGGCAGCACACAGGCAGAGTTGAACATGTAAAGACAAGATTTTGCTGGTGAATGTTCCACTGCGCGCTCAGAATTTTGGCCCAAAATAACACCATACCTTTTAAGACAGAAAATGCGACACATAAATGGCGTATGAAATCCCACCTCGGACTTTGCCTGTTACAAGCATGAAAAAAACAATTATCGGGCGATTCGGATACATTACCGTTATCATCGCAAATTGTGGCACCTTTGACGTTCCATATGAGTGAAATGTTTGGAGCTGAGCGCGCACAGACACAAGATTTAGCTTGTGAAAGTTCCACTGGATTTACAAAAAAAGCACTATATTGTGACATATGTCATTATATAACCCATTAACGATATATATAACGATATATAATGTCTTGTGATATCGTGATATATATCGTTAATAGGTTATAAAATGACTTCAGATTTTGGTCACATCGCACAGCCGTACAGTCAAAGTCAAAGTAAGCTTTATTGTTGTCTCTGCTATATACTGTACAGATATACAGAGAGACGAGACGACGTAGCTCCAGTTTACACAGTGCAACAAGAAACAGGAAACAAAGAACAAATAACAGCTAGGGCACATGGAATAAACAATATATAAATAGAATACAATATATACATTTTAAACTAGAAATGTACTATTAAATATAACTATAACTTTAAACTAGAAGTAGAAAGAGAGACAGTTTGGATGCAGTGTTACCTACAAAAGTGGAAATTGACTTTTACACTGGATGTGCATGAAGTTAGTAACAGTTTCAATATGAAAAATTCTATATCCAGTCTAATAATAAAAGTATATTCTTTAAAAGTCTGACTAACATTTGTGCAGATATTATAACAGCATTGGAGAACCAGAGTCTGTGCAATATTTTTCCATAATTTGTGCAGATACAGTTACTTAAAAAACAAAACAAAACAGTGATATACATACATTCTTTTTTGGTCTTATATGAAAAAAAAGGTCTCCAAAATTAATCTGGTCTCCAAAAAAGAAAAATCGCTATTTTTGTGATTGTGATTTTTTCAACATAATCGGCCCGTATCTAAATAAATAGAACGCCAACTTCCGACTCATTACGGCAGATCGGGTCACATATATAATTCATGTCAACCTTATTCATGTTAACAATGTGGAACGACAGCCCCCGGGGGGTGGCCTGCGTCGGTGCTTGGACCCCGTTGATAACTGTGTGCAGTTCTAGTTTGTATTTGTATTTATATACTTGCTAACTCTGAGCGGATTTGCTCACTCTATGTGGACCCACAGATGAGCTGGACAGGTGGCCGGGGAGAGAGAAGTCTGGGTTTCCCTGCTTAGGCTGCTGCCCCCCCAACCTGAAAATGGATGGACTGATGGATGCTCATTCTGTGCCTTATTTTGGGGGGGGTTTTGTACTGTGGACCTGGAGCCATGTTGTCTCGTCTCTCTGTATACTTGTGTACAGCAGAGATGACAATAAAGTTTATTTAGACTTTGACTTTAGCCATGCAACGTGCCACACTCACTTTTGTTTTGGTCATATCCAAAAGGCCCACAGAGTAGCGGTCACAGTTTAGGAAAGCTCGCACTGTGTAGAGGGCCTTGTGGAATTGCCTCTCAATGTCTGTCAGTTCTTCAAACACTTTGCTAGCAGACCAGAGCAAAACCTGCAGACATATTGACAACCATAAGATAGCTGAAAGCCAAGGACATGCTTCAGGAAAATTTATAGCTTTGTTCTCACCTGTCCTCTTCTGGTTTCACAATTGTGCAGGTAACTCAGGTGAAACACTCGAAGAACAAGGTTGGCAAAATTCA